>JAYKKI010000003.1:44827500-45277500 GCA_039881145.1 Druceiella hillmani
TTGGTATTGGCAATCTAACAGAAATTTGGTCCTATTCACCCGATCACAATAAATTTGGAGATTTTTTTACACATATTGGTCATATTATTAAAAAAATAAAATTCTTGTATTCGAGTTACCAAAAAAATATAGCCGTAACTTACATTCGATAAATATATTTATTTAACAGATGGTACTTATGTAATTATTTTATTGAGTGAATAAATACTTTTCCCACTTTCAAGCAATGTTTGTGCACTCTTAATTTATTTCTGACATGATATTGGTTTATTCATTACGAGGACATAAATAATAAAACCAGTAAATTATCTATTTAAAAAAAAAACTTGAAATTTTTGTCGAAAAAATCACTGCGAACGAGCAAAAAGTGTTACGAGCTTACTTTTATGATAATATTGAAACTAGTAAGCTATCATCTACAGCACTAATATCAATATCGTGCCTAGACCGACTGCACCTTTCACCGTTTACGCACGCTGTATATCAGCGCAGCGATAAGGATTTGCGTCTCGCTTCATATACAAGTAAACCTGACTTAAATTGATACAATACTTATTCATAATACATAAAAAATAACACAAAAAAAGTATATATTTATATATATATATATATATATATATATATATATATATATATATATATATACATATATATATATATATATATACATATTAACTTTTACTTAATCCTTTTAACTTAATTCAGTTATTTAATATGATCAGCATCAGTAACTACTAAAATATTACAAAGAGGTTAGTTATAATTTTTGTTATCAATTATTCTCAAATTAAATTTTTAACTCTTGCTAAAACATTTTTGTAATTCTTTCATTTCACATATTTCGTAATTATTAGTGGAGAACACTTCACAATATGACGGTAGAAATAATCTGCGTATGTTATATTTATCTTCTCCGATTTTATATTTAAATGTAATTTTATTTCAGTTTGTAACATCGTTTTTAGCGCCTAAACTGCGTAATTGAAGTGGTCATGCCGCTTGATTAAATTTTACCTCTGTAGACCACTAAAATGGCCAACGCTTAAAATTAATATAAAGTTACAAAATTATAAAATTAATGTAGAATTACATAGTGGAAAATGGGGTAAATAAGTAGACGAAAACTGGTTCGTTTTAATGGCATCTTGGAAATAATTATGTAATAAAAAAATAATCCTACCTTTATAATATTAGTGTGGATGGCAATCTTCCACAATTTACGTTGATTGCAATAAGTAGAATTGAGTACCCTAACTATTTTTTTTATTTCATAAATAATTATATCAAAATATAAGCTGATAAGTTACGGGAGCGAATGAGAAAAGAACATAATCTTATTCTATCTCTATTTATAGACTTGCTTGCCTATTTTATATATTATTATTAGTGCTGATTTTTAATTACCTGTATTTCCATAATATTTTACGGTCACTACCCTAAGTTTAGGAGTAATTAACTACGCGGTTTTGCTAATTTTACATACACAATAATACCTTAAGATAGATTCTTACTTAAACTTACTTATAAGTAATATAAATGTAAAAAGAACAAATAGCAAATCACTGCTTTTATTATGTATATTTCCGTGTAATAAAATGGGATGGATGCATATTTTCTTGTAACAATACGTATAAATACACGACTTGGCTGACACGAATACTCACGGCGAAAAGTGAATTTGCGCGTTTGTTACTCAGTCAAACCTAAACGCTAAATCGATATTCATAAAACTTACGAATTATGTTATCTAGTAAGAGAAGTACTTAATAAAAATTCGGAAGCTATGAAAAGAGGACGGCACATCCCGGCTAAGTTCGAAAAATATTTTGCGAAACAATTTTTCAAATATACATTTTTTTTAAATTGACATTTATTTTAGTTCAAGTAATATATTTTTGTGACAATATTATCATCCATTCTATAATACTGTCACAGAAATCTACTTCACAAACTATGAAAAAACTTCATACCATTATAAATAATGTTGCTGAAAACGCCAACTTGTTAACGCGCATGTATATACTTGCAGCCTTTCAATCCAAGTCAAAACTATTGAAGCAGCCCATACAAATATCATCTTCTATACGAGTGCAAAAGTTTCATCGAAAGTGAGGAAGGAGTTCATTACCTCATTGCTTAAAGTTCATTCATCCCTTGTCACTTTCAGACGCCTGGTTCGTTTCGGTCTCACTTAGCTAACATTTGCTAATTATTAACTTCCGTTTAGACAATCTAGTTTACTCTACTTGGTTTGACTTCAATTAGCTTTATTTTGGAAGTTGAGTTTGCCGAATTGGCTTAATTAACGTCTTTCAGTTAAGCACTTTTGGACCCAAAATATCAATCGAATTTAGTAAGCAATTGAATAACTATTTTCTGCCCCTGATAATTGTTCGACTATTGTAATAATTATTTAACGATATAGAAATTTCCTAATAAAATTTAATACGAGTTGCCAGTGACGTTGAAAATTATGTTTCTATAATTTGAACAGATTTGAATAAATTTGGATTGTAGCATTTAAATTAAAACCTGTCCCCTTTTCAAAAACATTGTTGGTCTTTAAGACCACTTTCTGTTTCTGAGAAGTTTTTCAACTATATATCTTCATGATCAAATTGATCGTCTTCGTCTCTTTGATTGAAGATTACTAGTTTGATTTTTTTAATGACACATCAATCAATTCGTCTAATATTGCAGTTTTGCCGGAATCATTTTTCTTTTTACATCTAAAATAAAAATACGAGCACAAGTTTATACATAAAGAAGGTAGATTTTATTAAAGTTTCCTTTTTTATATCCTGTAGGTTTTTATAACCATTTCCTGTATATAGAAAACAAAAATCAAAAGTTTGCATTTTTTATAACTTAGGAAAATATATGAGATTGGTTCAAGTTGATCGTCTATTTTCTATAAATGAGAAGAGATCGAGACTATCATTTGCTGGAAAAGTTATATTTCCTGGTGATTTTAGACAATTTTTACTGGTAGTTTCCCATGCTGAGATTTCTGTTACAATGGAACACTATATTGAGAGCAACGACTTATGATCATCTATGATTAATCTACAGCTTGAGAGAAATATGCGAGTAAAGGAGCGAGAAGTGATGGTCGCCAATTACTTGTTTCAAATTTAAAGAAACACAATCGCTGAGGATAAAACTGAAAAAACAATATTATATATATCATTGGAAAGGGCTATTTCCATTGATTTTACATACGTCAACTGTAAAAATGACGTATCTTCCCATTCCTTGAATGAAAAGCTCTTCTGACCCCAGGAAAATATTTACATAAAAAAGAATCTCTAATAATGAAGTAATATATAGACAGTAGTTCATTACTTAATACTAACAACCCAATTCAATGACTTGAAATGATAGACATAACATAAAAGTAGTACAAAATTTAATTTAGAATATGATAATGTAACACTGATGCCTCTTAGTAATTATGGCAATTATTTATCTGTTTGACTAATATTCAAATATATTGTATGTGCATACATACAATTATATATATATATATATATATATATATATATATATATATATATACATACGTGCGTATGAAATTTGCCGCAAATATTTCTGATCGAATTCTGTATTTAACAACTTCCGTAAATATTTAATAATGGTTAAATATGATATCACGTAAGTCATATATATGTAAAATATGTCTTATTTTTTCTCACGACTAAAAAACTTACTACATCTACAAATGATGAAATCTATTATATTCTTGACTTTCCAGCCCTAATGGTTACATAGTACCGTTCCCAAACGCTTTATATTAATACGATGATATAGTTTCCTTCCCAGAATCTCCACCTTCATGCGGCAGAGCTCTGTTCTTATGTAATACAGCAAACCGAATTTCCAGTTTTTCCAATCTTTTATAAACCCATGTCACAGTCCCACCACTTTAGCAGTAACAGAAATTCAGAGTCCCAGTTCACATTGGGCTATCGTCCAGTTCATATTCATCGTGTCCAGTCTGGCTCGAGTGAGTTGAGGAATAGAATAAACGAATACATTTTTACTGCAATTTTAATTTTTAATAAATAATCTTATGATTCCAATTCGATATTATCATAAACAAGTTCTAAAGAGAAATAAACAAGTTTCTAATTTCTATTTTAGTTCTAATAAATAAATTCTAATTTGAATTCATAAATAATGAGTGAACCAATAAAAAATCATTTTTTTGAAGTGAAACGGAAACTCGCATAAGAAACTCAGTTTTATAAAATCTTCTACACCTTTGGCGCTCTGCAATTTTGGTCGAATGGCGCGGCGCGCGGATTTCAAAAAAACTTTCAAAATAATATAGCTTCTTCATATCAAAGTGTTCAATCGATATATAGAATACAAACCGTGTACTAATTTTGAGCTATTATGTGAACTAGAGAAGCAACCCTTACAACCTTTAAATTTCTTTATCATTATTACTTGATCTAGTGAAGTTATATACACGGGAAAAATATTCAGGTGTATCGAATAATAAAAGTTATCGTGCATTGGAGTGATCGTGAATATAATCGATATTACGTGCGCATCCATTTGGGGCCATGCCGAATAGGTAATTTGCGATAGTGTATCCATCAGTATCCAACTTAAGACATTAGTTCGCAGAAAAATGGATTCAATTTGTATTAAGATGGAATTATTGAGTATAAAGTGTTTTCGAAAATTTTTCGGAAAGAAAAAATTGTCTTATTATGGAAAGACTCCAAAAAAAATTAAGGTATTCATATCATAGAAAATATGGTTACTTCCTTTTTCTCTTGAGGTTTTAAATAATTTAATATTACTAATTTTTGATTTTCAAATTGTTGTGTGGAAAAATTTTCTGTCCCATGCTATTATATAAGATATCCTCTTTTCTTACAAGATACCCTCTATATACGTGTAAAGTATCCTCTTTTGTCATAAATACATAAGAGATCGCAATCAGCAATTGTTCGCCTTACCTCCGTTCTGAACTGATCCGTATCGAATTACCCCACTATAGTAAAGATTTGCGAACTGTCTTTTCGCGAGTATACCGGAATGTGATATATGTGTTCCGAATGTGAATGTACTCAAAGTTTTATTATACAGGATGTCCAGTGGCCGATTTCAAAGTTTGAACAAACATAGTTTCTGAACGCAACACATAAGAGGGGCGCGGGGGGCGTCGTTAGAAGCGCAAGCGGTGTGGATGTTTTAGTAGCCATGGAACAGTGGAGTGGAGAGCAAGGAAATATGTGGAGTGGAGAGCAAGGAACTGCAAGGAAAATAGACTGTGTTATGAGATTTACGATGTTTTTTGACACTTTATCGCCTGAATTGCATAGCTGTATATATTAAAACAAGTATTATTTTAGTCTGGAAAAACATAAATTGATTCACAAAATTACCAAAATCACGTCAGTACTTTTTCTATTTTATATACAAATTGAAGGAAATATGGTTTTGATCACAAATTTTAAAAAAGTGTTTAAATTTGTGGTAAAAATTACTAATTATTTTAGGTGCACATGTGGTAAAATGAATTTAAAAATTAACGAATATTTAATTTTAATTTGCTAATTTAAATCCACAGAACCAAGTCTTTTGATCGTTCTATCTTATTTCAATAAATAAGGTGGAATGATCAAAATATTCGAAAATTATTTCATAATTATGTCTAACTTTTATAAAGTTATATATTTCCTTTATATGCTATGATATGCTAATTAGATGACAACGTCTCCTGAATATAAATAATTTAGATTGCAATAAAACACTCATTTTAAATAACTTCTCTGTATAAATTA
Source organism: Druceiella hillmani (assembly GCA_039881145.1). Taxonomy (NCBI): domain Eukaryota; kingdom Metazoa; phylum Arthropoda; class Insecta; order Lepidoptera; family Hepialidae; genus Druceiella; species Druceiella hillmani. The sequence continues at coordinate 44,833,302 of JAYKKI010000003.1, forward strand.
GCTACAAGATTTCTTAAAACATTTGGTTAATGTTTTCAAAAACTTGTATGATAATGCAAACGCATTATTATTGTTGTTTTTGTAAATATTGTCAGGTAAACCGAATAGACGGGTCTCAAGATTAATGTATATTTTGCTTCCCCTGGGACAGGGCTCGTCATGGTGAAATTCAATTAAACTAATGTGAAATACACCTTTGCCAAGTATCAAAAGAGATAAGATTGTACTCAAAATAATATCACGGAGTTAATAACCAATATATTAATTGAAAATATATAAGAAAACTAATTAAGAAAGAAGGAAGAAAAAACCAAAAAAAACTTTTTTATATTTATCTTCAAATTTATTGATTAGATCGGCTAGTCATATTTGCACGAAATTATCGGTATGGTCGATTCACCAAAATGGTGAGTTGCTTGGCGCTTTGGATGAATTGCATCGTTTATGAAAGTCGGTGTAACATTTGTACGTCGTTTTGCACTGCTCGTTGTTTCACAATTAAAATAGTACCTCGTAGCAAACTGGGACTGGCGGCAACAAATGTACTTGAAAAGTCCATTAAATTTAACTATTTTTTGTAGACGTGAGAAAGAATGTAAATTATAAAATTTTTCATATATATATACATATATATATATATATATATATATATATATATATATATATATATATATATACACATATATATATATATACACATATATATATATATACACACAACACATATATATACACACACACATGCGCGCGAGCATTTATGTGTGTTAGTGTATGTACGTACATATACATAAATAGTCTGTACTGTAAACTATTCTCGACCCCATATATTCATGTATGGACTTACGCGTGCCCAAAAAGAAACAAAACTCGCTTCATAAAGTATTCTGTCTAGTTCATATTATTATCATTTTGTCTGTTATCATTATCATTTCCTGAATTAATAAATTACATTCTACGTGTATCATTATCATTATCTGAATTAGTTAGTCATATACGATGATTATCATTATCATTATCTGAATTAATAAATTTTATTCGACGTGTATCATTATCATTATCTGAATTAATAAATTACATTCGACGTGTATCATTATCATTATCTGAATTAATAAATTACATTCGACGTGTATCATTATCATTATCTGAATTAATAAATTACATTCGACGTGTATCATTATCATTATCTGAATTAGTTAGTCATATGCAATGATTATCATTATCATTTCCTGAATTAATAAATTACATTCGACGTGTATCATTATCATTATCTGAATTAGTCAGTCATATACGATGATTATCATTATCATTTTCTGAGAGAAAGTTTTATTAGAAGTAGGCGGTTTCAAGGAATAAAATAAATTTCAATTATTGAAAGGGAGCCACGGTTACATTCATATTACAGAGAATCGAAACGTATTATATCATAGAAAAATATTTTGAACGAAAGAAAACACTGTGAATTATAAAATTGAACATTCTACTATATATCTTTTTATGATTTTAATTCGTCGAAAATCTAGCAATAAACATTGTCACTCATCTTATCACTTGCAACTATTGGACAAAATAATTTTTTCTCTGATTGAAAAGCGGATATTTCAATAGAATCGTTCCTCATTATCGCTTCATTTTGACCAAAAATATGGAATTAAGTTAAACTTGTAAAATAAATGTATAGGTATATATTTATAAAGTGCACACGTAAGAAATTAACAAAAATCAGTGGGGTTTGGATAAAATTAATTATATCTCGCGAAGTAAATATGTGAAGCTAAATAAAAAAAAATTAAGTTACTGAAAAGGAATCTTTATAAGTACGTATCTTAATTCAACAATGAAACTGATGTTTCGCAGTGTAAGGTTGGCTGGGGAATTTAAATGAATCTAATGCGGAGAGCGCAAGGTGAAAGAAGAATTTAAAAATTTCCGTTTCCAACAGGAATTTATATTTATAGATTTATGAATATGGATTCGCAATTCACAAGTCACATTTTTAGTCTATTCATCTGAGGACAAATTTGCCATTCGACATCCCCTGTTCCACACAACTAGTAACAGTAATGTAATTAAATACCATAATACGCCTTTTTAATCGAATTGTGGGAAACAAAATATAATGTTTTGTGTTATTAATGGTCTACGTGTACCTTTTTTATTTATTCATAATATAAATACAAATTTTTCAGAAAATAACAAATTTTATCCAATTTACTTTCGGATAACTAAATAAAAAAATAAAACCAGATGTGAAGAACATGTTGAATATATTATGAAGGATTGCGTGAAGGAAATAGTTATATCTCACACCTTGCAAGTTGTGTTCGAAACATTCATTAAGCGCTTTTATTTTCTTCATTTTTTTCATTTCTTATCAGCTTTTTCTTGGATTTGCTTCAATGAAATATAATTTTCCATCAGTGTTTTAATATTTTTGTTCATTAAAGGTATTTTTGATTTTATAAGTTTAGATTTTGTACTTTTTTAGTTTAGTAGATATGTTTGTTTTATTGTAAAAAAATAATAATAAAATGCTAACATGTACCAAAATAAACTGTCCATAAAAAATTTAAACTATGTATAAAGTAAACACCATGAGTGAGCAAACTAGTATCCAGCGCCTGGTCGTACTCAATCAACGGATGTCCCAATATTGTCCACCAAAACTGTAATTTTTTTAAGAAATGTTTGTTGTGCGTTCACATTATTTAGACTAATTTACCAGAAACTTTTTCATAATGTTTATTTACATTCGGCCAATAAATATGGGAAAAACAAAGCGAAAAAAATGTTTTAACATCGACGCAGAAAGCCTTCTATTTTTCACACTGCAAATAACCACCCTAAAATATAAAACTGAAAGAAGTTTTTAAGAACATAAACAAAATTACGACTTAAAACTTAACGGTATTGATTTCTTTATTATTTATTTCGCGTAACTTGCGTTTCACAAAGAAATAATTTGAGCGCTACTTTGTAGATCGTAAACGTAAAACAATTCATGTAGATTATGTAATTCGAGCCATCATTAAATTTAACCTCTTCGTATCTGCACAACATCTTACATGCAACGTGCCATAATTACATCGACAACAAAATTACATTTAATGGCGAGTTCGTTGCATAATTTCTGCCTGGAATTAATTTTATATTTTCTCCATCAAAGAAGCCTCGAAAGTAAATATCTTACACTTCGAGTGTGAAATAGCTCTTATAAATGACTTCGGGTATGAGAAGGGCAGAGAAAAATGTAACAGAATTCAAAAGTATGGAATTAATTTTATGTTTTCTCTATCAACGAACCAATTATCAAAGTGCGTCTATCGACCTCGAAATTAAATTGCTTAGACTTCGTGTGTTAAATATCTCCCATAAATGACTTCGAGTATAAGATTGGCAGAGAATTATGTAACAGAAGTTCAAAACTCTACAAATAATTTTATGTATTCTCTATCGAAGAAGCAATTACCAAAGCAAAAACCTCGAGTATGAGATAGGCAGAAAATCATTTAATAGAAGTTCAAAACTCAGGAATTAATTGTATGTCTTCTCTATCAAATAAGCAATTATCAAAGTGCGGTTATCGAGTTGGAAATTATTTCATAGGAGGCAGAGAATTATTTCATAGGAGCTCAAAAATAATACGGCATCGTTAAATATTGCATTTTTCGTCATTCACCAATATTTTCGTAACACGTTTTCTCCTTGTAAGCAAATAAAACATATGGGATTTTTCATTACACGCTTATTGCGACTAATTTCTTTATATCTTATTTATGATTTCAACATTATTTCGTAGATAAAACTAAATAATTTTTCAAAATATTCTTGATTTCGTAGATAAAACTAAATAATTTTTCAAAATATTCTTCATTTGATTTCAATATATTATATAATCTCATTATGAAGTAAATTATCCTTACAAAATATCAGCAAGTGAATTCAATTTAATTATGAATGTTACTATAAAGTAGCAAGCCATTATATGTGCGTTTTATTTTAGGTTAATGACGTATTTGCAATAAACTCCGACTTTAACCTGGTGCGATATTTTTACTGCTACCGCTTTACTTTCGTTATACGTTTTCATGACACTTTCTATTTTAATTAAATTTCAATTTTTGAAGGATGAGAAATATCACAGATAATGTTTTTCGAATAACGTTAACAAGAATGTAGAAGTGTATACTTTTTCAAAAAAATTTAATCTACTTTATAAATAAATCGTATTTAATTACACAACAATGATAGATTACATGTTAAGCCGATAACACTCGAACTAAATGTAGGAACAAACTAAAGTATTACGTTTCTAAAAAAACATTAAAAACTCAAAATATCGTCGTCGCAGTGATGTGTTGAATTAATTACAAAGCATATGGACTTTGATGGCACAGCCCACCGCAATTCGATTTTCGATTCAGATTCGTTCTCGGTCCTTCGTCGAGTGGGGCTGGACTGGTGTTGTGGTAGCAATATGAAGGTAATAAAATAACAACTTCCCGCATCCATAACCATTCTTTACGTCCCGGTGGTGATTGAAGGAAGAAAAATACTGATTTATTCGACAAGATTCTACGACTTCTTCCATAGCATATTTTTTACGAGAGGGTAGGTTCCGTATTTGTGACTAACTATGTCTAAATATGTTTCCATTCAACCTTAGTTTATTGATTTATAAACTAATGCAAAAACCTGGTGCTAGTAAATCGACAAGCTGCGAATCATATGCTCAATTTTTTTAATTCTGTGTATACTCAAAAATATTTTTTTCAGTATTTTGGGTAATGTATTTTCAGAAATGTAAGAAAAATGTGCAAAACTACTCCCAACCCTGTTTCCAAAACTACTCTATCTAAAATGAAGAAAAAAGATAGGATTCTGAAAAACCTACCCCCAAATTGTTAGGAAAATTACCGAATAGTCTTAGAAAACATGTAAATGTTTTCACGCCTGTGAAAGATACAGTAGACAATATTATCCAGAAATCGTATTTATAAATAGTTTAATACATACATTAAGCTTATACGTGTCTAAATGGACCTAATGGGGAACCTTTGTAGTGTGAGTTAAAGTCGTGATTGATAGGTTTATTTTGTAAAGACAAACGAAGTTCATAGTTTGCTACGGGAATTATCAAAGCTTCATGCTCTAATATATTACTGATGTAAATAATGCGTTATTTATATGATAAATGCCGCCTTTGCTATATAGTAAAAAATGATACAGTAATCAACTCTATATCCAATATTGTTAGCAGCTACATACTTACACGCTTTATTACAGTATTAATAACATATCAAGGGTGTTATGTCAATGATCTTCATCCTCCCATCATTAATTTCCCATTCCTCATGATTCTCGTCACTATTTATATTAATGGGTGGAAGACACTGCACTATTTCGAAATACTTTGGTTAGCACAGATGGATGAAAATGATAATAAAAAAGTGATTCATGTCATTTTTATTTTACCATAGATATAATTACATGACCCTTAAAAAACGAAACAACGAAACGGTTTCAAATGACCCCATTAGGAAAGCTTGACAGCAATTGATCGAATATGAAAACATTCTTGGTTGTTGAATAAAGCTAACTACAGCGTCGTAAGATTTATACAGTTTTTATTTTATTCTGCTTTGTACATTTCGCCTCCGATGCAATTTATAATCTTAGTTGTTATTATTTATATTTTAAGTCTACTACAATAAAAATATGTACATTGCGATAATATTATGATAAGTGATAATATAATTATAAAATAAGTCTATTCATTTATATTTAAACCAATTACAGCTAAGCTTTTCTAATGGCATGGAACGTGTAATTTTGTGGATTTGCTATTCTTCCACCACACTACATGAGTGAGTGTTTTATAATAACGAATTTTTCTATAAAAAAAGCCGTTATTTTCTAAATTTAGATTTAATATTTTTGGCGTATCAAAATAAAATTTATTGTAAATATTAAGCTCCATTTGTAATTTAATATTTATAATGACAGATTATGTATTCAATTTAAATATTAGCGTGAAATATTTCAAAAACATATTAAAGTGAAATATTTTACAATTTACTTTGTAAATTGTATACGCAAGAGATTCTTATAATTCACTTGTTTTGTGTAAGAATACGACGCAATGGTGGGTCGGAAATTTAAACTCGTGAATCGTAAAAACACAAGCTTCTAAACCGACTAAGAAAATGTCAGAATTTACACCATAATTCATTTTTATAAATTCCACTTGTCAATATGAGTGAGGGCGTATTATTCCATGGGAAAAAGCTTACCCGAATTATCTTTTCCGAATGCGGAAAACAAACGATGGCTTAGTGATAGTGTTGTGTACGTGCTAGTCTCACGTTATCATTTTCATACAATGTAAAGATAGTATGCTATTTAAACGTCGCTCTTCACTGATGGAAGCTTTGACATTACTTAAAAGTAATGTCAAATGTCAATTGTCATTCTTCTTCTTCTTACTTGTTACACTCTTGGCAAAGTGGCCTTGGACATCGTGCCTTGCAGATGCGTGGTGAGCTATGTCAGCTCTTCTCCGAGTGCACTTATATTGGGAAATATCCACGACTGCCTTGATCTGATCTACCAATCTCATAGGTGTTCCCCTACTGGGCTAGATCGTTGCTAAACCACGACACATATCCAAAGAATTTCATTATACGAGTTTGTACAATATAGCATTTTTTTTCAATATCGCAAAAGTTTTGAGACTTCGGGCAAGTTATCTTTAGTACAGTCAACAATCATCATTAATTTTCAGTCCCACTTAAAGGCTGACGATTTCCATCCTTTGCACTAGACTAGGGTTTCCCAATCTTTTTTTTTTGTTAAGGCTCCCCGGAATATAAATTATATTTTCATGCCCTCCCCCCCCCCTTTGGTTTAGTAAATTAAATAAAAATGGTAACTGAAGATTGTAAATACAAAAACTTACATTTTAACAGTGAGACACAATAATTTTACACACTGACTGATTTCTCAACAAATAATGTACACCAAAACGTCAAATTTTTCGCAAGTTTGTGGTAATACTAGTGAATATGATATTTAATTTCATTAATTTTATGCATGTAAATTAAACATTACATTGTAATGTTATTTGTCAATGTTGTTTGTAAATTATTTTGTTTTTTCTTTCTAAAATGCAAACGCTTTCCGCCCTCCTTGACATCTCTCTATGCCCCCCTTGGGAGGCGCGCCCCCCTAGTTGGGAACTCCTGCACTAGACTATCCATGAGGCGAATACTAGTTGCAAAGAAAGTATTATCATCCGCATATCAAAGATTCTAAATTGTTGAGCCACCGATCATAATTCACCGTTCGCCCAGTTCTTGGAAACAATTCTCATTTTAAGCTCCGTATATATGTTAAATGATTATTTATCCTTGATGAACTCCTGCACTGGGACGCAAGTGATTCAACAATACATCATCTTTTCTGACTAACGTTATTCCATTTTCACATAAACCCTTGAGGAAGTGTAAAAGGTTTTTCGACGCATCCATCGCATGATGTTAGGTGTTTTTGATCTTGCCTACATGCTGCGTAAATCCGAGTTAATAAATAGTTCTAAATTTTTACTTCAGGGCCAATCACTTTCATTCTTCGTCTCTCCTAAATAAGGGTGCTTATCTGCAGTTGCCACGTCTAGATCATCTACTGGCTGCAACTCTATCCAAATAGTGAGAGAAATTTTGACTCATTTTTCGAAGCGAAAGTGGTTTTTGTTTCTCGAATTTTCTGACTGTTCTTAACTTCAGTTTTTCTTTGCTGATCGAGAGTTAATGAGTTGATCTACAGTCTTATCCAGCTGGTGTATGGTTGTTCCCGATGAAAGTTTTGAGAATAGACATTCTGATTTTAAATTATGGAAATAGTTTATAGCTGGATTTCTTAAAATATCTCTCGCATTCTTTCATTCCACCTTTTGTAGCAGAGTTATCAGAGTTATAATAAAAATAATAACCTCTAGAATTTTATTCGGATGACTTATCTATAGTCCTTTATGCCAAAGTCGTCTTTCTTTAGGATATACCTACAATCTACCAGGTTTTCTAAAGTACAAAACGTAAATTAGTTTTCTGCCTTTACCTGTAAAAATATTTTGTGATTATAACTAAAAAAAATAAGTACCATCTGTAATCAATGCGAACAGCCCGCAAGTTTTTGGTTCCAGACCAACAAATTTTTCTTTAGTGTTTATAATATGTAAGTTTAAATTCTTGGTATCAAATCTCACAAGAGATTTTTGACCTCGGCCTTGTTACCGGCTTTTTCATTCTGCTAAGCAAAATGAAATATAAAATATTATCAGTTAAATGGATTCTTCTTTCAGATTTTATAAGACTTAAAGTGCACACACATATGTACATACGTAGATACGTATATACACGTACACATCGACGGATTTCGACATGATTCAAGCTTGGTTACTCACATTCCCTTTGGAAACACTCTTCTTCCCTTGCTTTATTGAGATTCCTTTTATTATGCTGACTCAATACTTTCATTATTTTGATGAAAGTGGAAATAATTTAAATAGATATCAAGTACGGTTTTTTTCTACTTTATGACGTAAAATATAAATCGATAAAAAATTACTTAAGTTATAAACTAATAAAAAATTACAACGTGACCGCAATGTAAGACATTCCATTTGAAACTAAAAAATGGTGGAGCAAGTAGATTTTACAGATTTATTCAAATTGTTTTATTTAATCAAACTTATTTTTGTAAAAAGTAGGTTCATCATTAACATTGTACCCTGTCCCCGAATATTAATACTATGAAAACCTTATATTTCAATTAAATTACTGTGATGTAAAATTTACCGTTATTTACTGTAACACAATATATTGTTGGTATTAATAAAATATTTACGATTTTCATATTAATCGTTAGGGTTTAGTAGGAAAATAAGCAACATTTATAGTTTCAACAAATCTGTCCCTGCGTCCATCCTATGAACTCAATAACCACCAACCCATGGACTCAATAACAGTATTTGTACAGTATTAGATAAGTGCGCATGAAGTTTTGCAAGTCAATTTTTTAGATGGGAATGTCGATTAATATGTCGAAAAATGTTAGAAAAATGATGTGTTCCATTAAGTAGAATGTGATTAAAAAAGTATCTCAAAAAGAAAGTTCAGATTTGGTTTAACATTTTTTTTATTTAATTTTAAGGTCCGTTTGTAAAATATTAAGCTTCAAATTGACTTGCAATGTATCGACCACATTCTTATTTCTTTAAACATCGATTATAAAAAAGAAAGAAAAAATTTCAAATACTAACATTCTATTAAAAATTTTAATTTAACCTATTTTATATGATTGAACAGGTAAAAATAACTACAAAAGACTACGCGTGTCAGATGGAACTTAGCTAATTTTATTTTCTATTCAAGTAATCTCTTTCACTCCCATACATTAAAAAGATGAGTAACATATGTCTGCATTTTTATTATGTATACTCGTAATCTCTTAACCTAGTGCTAACAATAACGGAGTAATAGAGCAATCGTTTGAATTTAATATCGTTCAAATATATAGGAAACATGGATTTGATATTTAAATATAACAAATTTTTATATAAATAAAAAATATTTAAATCAAGTGAAATAATATATATCTAGTTTTAAACAAGTGACTAATATTATATTCGTAAAGTCGAAAAATAATATTTTGCCCCTAGTTATTGACTAAATAGACAACCAATTCGAATGACCAAAAAAATTATGAGATTCTTAATTTTGCAGAATATGTCTGAATATCAGTCACTCTCTTACTAAAAAATTATCACCATTTATGTAAATCAAGTTGCATCTACTAACCTGGCCTTACTGGCTTACTTGGTACTTCCGACACCTGGCAGGTCTTGTGAACTTCGAAGATTCCTTACAGCGAGGAAGTAGAACATCCGACGTCTAGTGAATCTTGATATTCATTGATGGGGTATTTGGGAATGAAGATACTACCGCCCGATGAATAATGCTTACCAGCTGATTAGATTAGAGTCCTCTTCAACTCCAATTATCCAATTCCAATCTATTCCATGAATGTATTGAAATGAAAGTAGTTCTGATTATTGATTAATTATTTATTTCTTCTTTGAACCAGAATTTACAATGGATGTTTTATCGCTTACAAAACGTTTAAAAAACAAAGATCTTTTAGCGAAATTCATAAATATTAAAATCTTGCTGTAATATTTATCACGAATGCTTTCACCAAATTATAATTCTTTTCAGTCAAGAAAACTCGTAGAAATGCATGAGGTATATATATATATATATATATATATATATATATATATATATATATATATATATATATATAGACACTACCGAGAACTCACAGAAGACTTTCCATAGCGAGATATTAATATCCAAAGGTTGAGAGAACTCGCAGAAAAATTGTCTCGGAGACTCACAAAAAGCAACAGAACAAAACTAATATCAAACAATATAATATTTGTAAAACCATCTAGAAGTTTCTGATACGATGCTCATTTGTCAACTGTTCAGAAAGAAAAGAAGGATTACAGTGACAGAATAATAAACGAACTCAATAATTTTAAATTGAAATAGAATATAATTCTATTTCAATAGAATATAATTCTATTTCTTCAAGAAAATTCTACACAATACAAATAGCTTTATATTTTTTCAAGGTACAATTGAAAAATTAACATTTAATGCAATGTTTTAGAATAAATTAATTAAATTACACACCACCTTTTGTCATGGATAGAGATTGTCTTGTACTTAGAAAGAAACCTCTTGAAAACAACACAACAAAGTCTTCTAGTAAATGTAATAGAGTTACATGAATGGATGTTACATGAACTTTCCTTTTTATTTTTCTGCCTTGATATTTTCAGGAAAGTTCAAGAGATCAGTTTAATTAATTATTTTTGAGTTTAAATTAAAATTTCTTATTCATTCTTCGGATTAAAATCCTGTTTCTATAACCGGAAGTTAGCATCGTTTTATTTAGAGATTGTATCGACATTAGATGAAACAAAAAAATTAATTAGAATGCTATCTTTTTAATTAGTTAATAGGGCATTTTATTTGGTAAATTATTATACGTACATAGATACATATACACGCAGACAACAGATAAAGATATATATATATATATATATATATATATATATATATATATATATATATATATATATACCTCATGCATTATCCACAGCCCTAGTTTCGTGTGTTATCTTTTTTAAATTTCGTAGCAGGACTATAATATTTGTACTAATAATAGTATTAACATAATTAATCTGTATTCAATTTATGTTGACCTTTTCTTGAATATAATATAAGACGGTATTATGTGTAACATTTAAACGTTAAATATTTAATTGTCTATTATAAATTAAAGCTTTTGATCGAGAACATAATTGATGTTGCATAATCGACTAAAAGTGGATACGTGCCGAATATTGAATTACTTTAAGAAAGGCTAAATTAGTAATTAGTAGTTAGTAGAGCTTAAAATTAAATGTTATTTACCTTCAAATTTATCTTTTTTATTAGTGAATAAAGCTTATTTATTTATTCGATTCATATATTCACTTCCGCGTAATTACTTTACAGTTCATGACAATTATTGGAGAATTATCACATTGGAGAATTGGATCATTAGAGAATTATAACATAAAATGAACGTAGATATTATAGCAGCTGTGCTGTACGATGTGTAAGGTAAAATCTTAATTCGCTGCTTTATAACTGTTTAGTGAATTTGTTTAAAAGCTTAGAAACTCTTAGGTGCTTAAAAATATGAATACACGAGCATCAAAGAGCCAAAAGCAAGTCCAACTAAAAGAAGAATGCAATAAAGCTGAAGCGTCATTCTAATGAAATATAATATTAAAGCTTCAAATATGGATTTCCATAATGGATGTAATTGTCAAATTTATACACTTTACGTAGAAAGAACAAGCTGATTATCCGACTGAAAGTGGAAAAAGAAAACGTTGCAACTATGAATTTAAAAAGTATAGTAAATTACCTTATACGAAACTCTGCTATTAGTAGGTCAGCTAAGTGGTTTTGACATAGATGAATTTTATGAATATAAATATAGTTTAACAATATTTTTGCAAGGAATTGACAATTTCCTCCGTAATTCAATACCACATATGACAAAGTAAATAATTTTTGTATCTACCGTCATGTGTGTGATCAATATAGACTAGTGCCAGTCTCAAGTTTTCAGAACAGAATTAATTACAATGCCATATGGGCGTTTAATATAGCTTTTTGGAACAAAATCTTCCTAGAAAAATGATATTATTTTGATATAGCTTTAATGATATTATTTTGATATAAAATGATATTATTTTGATATAGATATTATTTTGCTTAATGATATTATTTTGCTTAATGATATTATTTTGCTCAATGATATAGTTTAATATAGCTTTAATGATATTATTTTGATATAAAATGATATTATTTTGATATAGTTCAATATAGCTTTAATGATATTATTTTGCTTAATGATATTATTGATATTATTTTGCCTAATGATATAGTTTAATATAGCTTTAATGATATTATTTTGATATAAAATGATATTATTTTGATATAGATATTATTTTGATATAGTTCAATATAGCTTTAATGATATTATTTTGCTTAATGATATTATTGATATTATTTTGCTTAATGATATTATTTTGCTTAATGATATAGTTTAATATAGCTTTAATGATATTATTTTGATATAAAATGATATTATTTTGATGTAGATATTATTTTGATATAGTTCAATATAGCTTTAATGATATTATTTTGCTTAATGATATTATTGATATTATTTTGCTTAATGATATAGTTTTCAATGATATTATTTTAATATAGCTTTAATGATATTATTTTGATATAAAATGATATTATTTTGATATATATATTATTTTGATATAGTTCAATATAGCTTTAATGATATTATTTTGCTTAATGATATTCTTGATATTATTTTGCTTAATGATATTATTTTGCTTAATGATATAGTTTAATATAGCTTTAATGATATTATTTTGATATAAAATGATATTATTTTGATATAGATATTATTTTGATACAGTTCAATATAGCTTTAATGATATTATTTTGCTTAATGATATTATTGATATTATTTTGCTTAATGATATTATTTTGCTTAATGATATAGTTTAATATAGCTTTAACGATATTATTTTAATATAGCTTTAATGATATTATTTTGATATAGATATTATTTTGATATAGTTCAATATAGCTTTAATGATATCATTTTGCTTAATGATATTATTTTGCTTAATGATATAGTTTAATATAGCTTTAATGATATTATTTTAATATAGCTTTAATGATATTATTTTGATATAAAATGATATTATTTTGATATAGATATTATTTTGATATAGTTCAATATAGCTTTAATGATATTATTTTGATATAGATATTATTTTGATATAGTTCAATATAGCTTTAATAATATTATTTTGCTTAATGATATTATTGATACTATTTTGCTTAATGATATTATTTTGCTTAATGATATAGTGTAATATAGCTTTAATGATATTATTTTGATATAAAATGATATTATTTTGCTTAATGATATTATTTTGCTTAATGATATAGTTTAATATAGCTTTAATGATATTATTTTGATATAGTTCAATATAGCTTTAATAATATTATTTTGCTTAATGATATTATTGATATCATTTTGCTTAATGATATTATTTTGCTTAATGATATAGTTTAATATAGCTTTAATGATATTATTTTAATATAGCTTTGATGATATTATTTTGATATAAAATGATATTATTTTGATATAGATATTATTTTGATATAGTTCAATATAGCTTTAATGATATTATTTTGCTTAATGATGTTATTGATATTATTTTGCTTAATGATATAGTTTAATATAGCTTTAATGATATTATTTTGATATAAAATGATATTATTTTGATGTAGATATTATTTTGATATAGTTCAATATAGCTTTAATGATATTATTTTGCTTAATGATATTATTGATATTATTTTGCTTAATGATATAGTTTTCAATGATATTATTTTAATATAGCTTTAATGATATTATTTTGATATAAAATGATATTATTTTGATATATATATTATTTTGATATAGTTCAATATAGCTTTAATGATATTATTTTGCTTAATGATATAGTTTAATATAGCTTTAATGATATTATTTTGATATAAAATGATATTATTTTGATATAGATATTATTTTGATATAGTTCAATATAGCTTTAATGATATTATTTTGCTTAATGATATTATTGATATTATTTTGCTTAATGATATAGTTTAATATAGCTTTAACGATATTATTTTAATATAGCTTTAATGATATTATTTTGATATAAAATGATATTATTTTGATATAGATATTATTTTGATATAGTTCAATATAGCTTTAATGATATCATTTTGCTTAATGATATTATTTTGCTTAATGATATAGTTTAATATAGCTTTAATGATATTATTTTAATATAGCTTTAATGATATTATTTTGATATAAAATGATATTATTTTGATATAGATATTATTTTGATATAGTTCAATATAGCTTTAATGATGTTATTTTGCTTAATGATATAGTTTAATATAGCTTTAATGATATTATTTTCATATAAAATGATATTATTTTAATGTAGATATTATTTTGATATAGTTCAATATAGCTTTAATGATATTATTTTGCTTAATGATATTATTTTGCTTAATGATATTATTTTGCTTAATGATATAGTTTAATATAGCTTTAATGATATTATTTTAATATAGCTTTGATGATATTATTTTGATATAAAATGATATTATTTTGATATAGATATTATTTTCATATAGTTTAATGTAGCTTTTTGGAACAAAATCTTCCTAGAAAAATGATATTATTTTCTAATTGTTTTAAATATTTTCTATGATCGTTCTGCAAAATAAAATGCATCTCTGTCTTTTGGTCTGTACGATGAACGAGGACACGCTACACGTTGCAGTTGTCGACCGATTATGGTGATTTTATTTTCTGAATACGAATGTCATGATAGGAATTGTCAAATATTTTAATTTTTATAAACAATTTTCTGCAAACACTCTCTTTTTTCGTGCTCGGCTCTTATTCTCGCTCTCATTTTTTGCAGATTTTCTTGCACCTTCACATTACTTTTTTATTTTTATTTTTCCTTACAACTACTTATTTAATAAAAAATTAAAAACGGCGGGGTATATACTTTTTATTTTACCAAGGATATTTTATGAGTTTCAAAAGTCTAAAAGATTTGTTACAGGATACGATAGAATTTTTTAAATCTTTAATTTTTCTGTTAATCAGAAGATATCGTGAATGAAACGTCAACTCAAGCTTATCATTTCCACAAATTTTACTGGGTCGTTATAGTATACTTTTATATGCAACACTTAATTCAGTAGATATGATAAAACTAGCAAATTGAGTTGCAAATTGTTATAACTTATCTAAACCGATATTAATTGAATAGAAATCAAAATTATAAATTTCTCAATTTTTCACATGTTTCTGGTTTCTATCATTGAACATACAAAACTATATAATTAGTAACATCTGCTTCAACCTGTCTATTGCAAGCTGAAATATTTTCTACACTTCTACTTAATATTTTCTACGCTTAAATACATGATAATTTCGATTCGTTAATTTAATTTCTTCATAAATTCACTTTAATATGACAATATAAAATGTCATTAATTTACAAATTTAAAAATATGCTAAATTTTCAAACATAATTTTTACAGTATTCAATTCCGCCACAATGTTTTTAGGGTACGGAAACCTAAAAAGAACTCAACAGTTAATTGGAACTCTTATAAAATAATTTATATATCTGTCCGACTGTCCATCTATCCCGCTTGCCATAGCGTTATAAAAAACTTAAAATTTAACAATGATAAAGCATATTCAACTATATCAATTTCAATACATATTATTTGCTCCCCAAAATGAAATAATCGAATTGTTTTTTTTTTTATTAAAGTCTATCTGCAATCGGAAAAAAACATAGAATGTTATTTAACGTTTCTTAAGTAGAGTTCCATTTAGCTTCAGATAGTTAAGATTTCAAATGTAGAGTATAATTGGTCCAGAAATGAGTCTTTCATTTTCTGTATCTGAATTAGTACTTCTTATGAAAATATAAATGCGTATGATTTATGGATTAAAATATGTTTTAAATATAAGTAGCTTTCTATCTTACGAATGTAATTTGATTCAAAATATGTAGGATACCTTCTTGTACGTTCAAACAACGTTTTACCGTTTAATTCTGTTGAACTATTTTATATGAAAAAATGAAGAACTTCTCTATATTTTCTTTGTTTTTTCACCAACTACACACATTAGAATTTACGGATGACGTATAAAAACATGACATCAGTGCTTGGCATATTTTTGTTGATATATATTATACACTGATTTTTGAACATTTAATAAAGTATTAAAAGTTATATTATAGCCTGTTATTTTTAAAATATACTAAGAGAATTTGAAATTTCAGTCATAAAAAAAATTAAAAGTATTATTTACATCTTAATTTAAATATACAGGTAATAATCACACACGAAATATAAAATCTTTAAATAGACATAATATCCACAATTAAATGAAACTACGTGATGTAGTATTATTTCTACTTTCTTTAAGTTCTTTACCACGGCCTAGGTTTCGTTGTATTACAACATCTTCAGATGGGCTATTAGCAAAGATTCTTTGCTATATATATATATATATATATATTACAACATCTTCAGGTCGGCTATTAGCAAATGGCCCGCCTGAAGATGTTACACGAAACCTAGGTCATGGTAAAGAACTTAAAGAAAGTAGAAATAATACTACATCACTAGTTTCATTTAATTGTGGATATTATGTCTATTTAAAGATTTTATATTTCGTGTGTGATTATTATCTGTTACTAATTATTCATAGTGTTGACTCCTAAGGGACCTTCAAAAATTATCAAGGTAAGGATGGTTTATTTAGGCACCGTTATCGAATACTACCAAAGCACTGAACCCATTTAGCTTTTATTAGATCATTTTGGCCGAGAAGTATAAGTACTCAAACCATGTCGAAAAGATAATATAACATTAGATTAGATAATATAACAAATTGAACGTAATTTCAACATAAGATGGAGAAGATGAATTTAAGTGTCTCTGAATCAGAGATTTTCTTGCCGGTCGAATTTGGAAAAATAATTGAAGAGTTCCATAACCATATGTACGGAATAATAAAAAACTTGAATTAAAAATAAATTTTATATTAGCGATAAAAATGTACGTCAAAAAAAATGATATAATAATATAATGTTCTAGTACTCACTTACGTATTATTGCCTTTCTCTTTCATAATAAAATACCATACAATGAGGTACCGTTATAATACAAATTACGCATAAGCAATAACACAGCTTCATTTGTCCGTTATTGTAAATGTGAAACCAATTTAGGCATATTTTTATAGACGTCATAAAAAGGTTATAATGAAGATTACAAACTCACATTTGTACGATTCAGAACAGGACAAACGTGACAAATTGGGAGGGAATGGACGCCAAACATAAACGATGTTGATGCGGAACAGCTGAATAAAAATGAACGCGAAGAAAAGTTAAAAAATGGTTCATTTGAATAATTAATGTGACCGTGAATGACAACTCTAATTTTTATATATAAATCAGGGAACAGATGCTGTTTATACCCATCAAGTACACGAGTGAATCATAAAGGACTTTGCAACGACCGATGATGCTAAACTATTTAACGGCTATTTTCATAAACTACTTGTGATTATGAAATCGTTAGCAAATCTGAGTTTATGTATGGATAATATTTTTAAAACCATGATTATTTCTATAAAGTAGAAACATAAGTTCGGACAATTCAAAGATTTGTAATAAATGCAACCCCCGCATTTACAATAAATCTGAAATTGAAAACACTATACCCACTATGAAAGCGTACTTATTTTTGTAGCAATATTATTAAAAAATTCCAATCAATCTTCTGCCACTTTAAATTGTGTTGCAATTTCTTATTTAATTAAAAAAAACACACCTCAGTAAAATCACTTATGGAATTCAATTTCTGACGATCCAGCTTGAGGCATGACAGGTTGGTAAAATGCGTCATGGTAGTTGGCGGCCTAGTAGGTAAATGATATTGACAGCCTTCGAGTGTTCTTCACTCGAAAGAACGGTAATTTACTTCCACGCAAAAGAGACTCTAATAAGTAAACGTTAAAAGTATAATTGGGTTTAAATGTATGTTAAATACAAGTAGGAATGATGCTCAAGGTACAGAAAATACGAGTAATTATTAGGTCTGTTTCATCCAAATCTGATCTCAAGCTCTGTACTATTTAGAGTAGAGAAATGCTATGATGTATTCTAATAAGGTTTTTAAGGAACTATACTCTTGCAAATAAAAAATAATCATCCAGATTTATTGGTAAATGCTGAACATAAGAGATACAGTCAAATTGGAAACCTCGTCCTTTATTGAAGTTAAAATATATTTTTGACCGGGATTTAAGTTCGTTTTGCACAAAATGTGAAACTTAGTGAAAAAATAGTATTGTATCTAAATAAGTGGAGTCTCAAAGTGATGAGGTCAGTAAATATTTCACCGTTTTCTTTATTTACCTCAAATATGGCACAGTGGGTTTTGGATGGCAATTTATATTTTCTATTTCAAATAACACTAAAAAATCATGATGGAATTTTTTTTTCCAAATGAGAATACACTCTTGAGCTTTGTATGTAATCAACATTTGTTTATCTGGTAGTGGAATCGCTTTACGCCATACTTATGTATTACTTATTTCCACTGACTATTAACAATGACGTGTAATGCCAACCTTTTATGTAAATTTAAGCCAAGGCTATACAGATGGGACCCCTTAAATTAAGTTCAACGTAAATGAAAAAAATGTCGTCGCCGTAGTATGTTGGATTGATCGCAAAGCCGTACGGCTTTTGACGGCGCGGACGGACCGCGGAAATCCGGTTTCGACTCCTAGCAGCTCATCGAGCGAGACTAAACTGGTGTTCTAGTTGGCTATAAGAGATTTCTCTCGTAGCAATAAGTTCACCATATGTATGAACTCTATATATTAAAGTGCATAACTAAATAAGTAAAAAGTTTGATTGAGATTTATATAGAATACAATATTTATAGCATTAGTTCATACACGTAATTATTTTTTATATATCAGTAATGTTAAAATTAGATATACAATTAAAGCTAAGATACAGTTTGTTCAGTGGAAAAAAAGTATTTACATTGCCAACAGCCAATAAGCAGTTAAGGGTATAATGTATATGGCTCAAGTGAATAGCAAGTCGTATATTCATCAATAGGTGGAAATATATTTTAATATATATATATACGTGTGTATGTTTGTGTGTACATATATAATCACTTTCGTATGAACAAAATTGTGCAAAACTATTTTTTTTGGGTTATTTTACATTAATACTTATTACTTCACTTAATTATCGTGCATAAAACATTAACGTTATTACTTAGATCCCAGATCAATTCAAATGTTGAGTTTTAAAACTGGTTTTGAGTTTTAAAAATGGTATTTTTGTAAAAAAAAATTGACGGAAAAACACGAAATTAACATTCGGTTACTTGCCAATGTAGAAAAATAATTTATGGAAAATAATACACACAGTTATAATTCATTATTATGAAGAACACTTTCTCTTGTTATAGCTTAATTTTTAGCAATTTTACGTCGAAAACTTATGTGGACCCATTGATTTTTTTGTACTATTTTTTTGTACATGAAAAAATTATTATAATAGCATTACGTCACTGTGCGTCTCTACGGGAAAAACTTTGCTATTACAGTCATGCGTTCGTTCACCCCGAAACAATTTATTCCCGTCGAGATATCCGAGAGTTTCATTTGTTTCAACATAAACTCGCGTAAGTAGTAATCCCAGTTTTGAAGTACATTTATAGTTTATACCCGAAGTTGACTTTATTTGAAATAAAGTTACAAAGAATGCATATATTGGTTAACTCAGCGATGTGAAATTTACCAAAGTTTTTATTAAAAAAGTTTCACTCAGTTATTATGTTCCGTTATAAATTATTTTTCACTTGTTTCATACATTTAATTTTACACAATTAATTTTTCATTTGTTTATTATGTTTCGTTAGGAATTATTTTTCACTTTGATAATATTAAAGCAAAATGCTTTTGCAAAAGACTTATGACAGCATCTTCTAAAAAGCTAAGTATTATCCAAAGTTGAAGTATCTGTAGCAAGCAAAATAATGATCACCGAAGGATTAAAATTATGTAAGGATTATTTCGAATTTCGTATAATGATAACATAGGTATTCTCAACTCTTTGTTCAAAGACTAATATTTTGACATTAGACGGTCAAAAAAAAAATTGTGCCTACTTTTAGATAATATCGCAAAGTAAAAAATTTTCCTTGTTTGAATGGATCATATTATTGTCGATAATTATTATCCTCGGCGAGATTTTAGCTCAATTTCAAAATATTACGTGAACATAGTGATAAATTAAGTCCTGTTAACCAGGACTTAATTTATCACTGTGAGATTAAATGTTTTCTTTGGATGAAGAGAAATAATGGTAACACTCTATTTAAACTAGATTACCTGTAAACAAACAAGAAACAAGTCTTGTGAAAGCCTCTATATTCTAGTATGCAGAATGATAGCAGAATATGAGCAAACTCTGCATAGGTACAAATATATAATGAGCAAAATATAATACTTTTTGTCTCACTCTTCAATAACATTAATGTTTTTACAATGTTTTTCAAACTTAGAAGTCTAAGGTACTTAACCAATATTCTTCTATTTCTGAGATTCGAACTTAACAATAGCCAACTTATTTGTTCACTCTACACATTTTAATTTGTAACTTGGTTAATGTTGTTATCAAATAAGACAAACAATTCTATTGGGTCCGGCTAACTTAAACAGATAAATAAATTTAATACATAATAGTCTATATGCTACTACCAAAAAGCAACAGACTGAAATACGAGACAAAATTTAAAAAAAAATTCTTAAGTATCAATATTTAGATTAGATTCAATACAAGCTGCAACAATACAATAACGCAATATCATAAAATTGCAATACAATATAATAAAATTGTTTACCAATGCTGGATGGAACATAACACTTTCGCAAAAAGGACATTCTGAAAAGAAACAGTTAAAAAATAACTTGATTCAAAACCGCAACTAACGTTTCCAGTATTTTCTTTTTTATTTTGCAAGATTCCAATTAAATTTTTGCTTCCAACATCGCACGTTTTCAGTCCGACAGCGAGCAATGAAAGATCTGCTTCGTGCCTCGTGCTTGAAAATATGGCTCCAACGGCTTACAATATTTTTTATGTTATTACAGAAACCTTTTGCAATAGCTTTTAGTTACAAAAATTAAAACAAATTAAATGATATTAATTAGTATTTTTTTAAATTCGATAACTCTAGAATACTATTATAATTTCAAAATATAAATTTGTTTAGTTTTTACAACGAAGTACTCAAATCTACAAATTCATACTTAATAATTGTAAAGGTGCCACTGGAATTACATGAAAGTGATCTCGCATTGCATTTCAAATTAAACTTTGAAGTATATATTGTGGTACAATAGTTTAAAGTCAAAATTAAATTAAATTAATATTTAATTAAATTATTATTTAATTAAATATTTTAAGCAATATTTTACTCCTGATTAAAAAATCGCGAAATCATCTTTTATATCTATATACCATTTTCTTTCAGATACTTTTCATCGTCTTATGAAATGTAATTTAAAAGAATATATTATTTAACTATCCTTTTGCCATATTTTTCTTTATGTGTTCCAATGAATATAATTCTATATGTTTTCTTAATTTAAAATCTTATAATACTGTAGATTTTTCACTTTATTTATTCAAAAAACACTCTCATGGAATAAACTAATTTATTATGGTTTTCTTTCCACTTCTATTTACATTTTCTCCACAAATATATTAAAAATAGTTAAAAAAATGCAATGGAAAACAATCGTAATATAATAACAATTTATTAAATTTCATTATATAGCTATCATTTTGAAATATTTCACACTTTTTTGAACTAATACAACTAACTGAGCTATAATTTTAATGTTTAGGTTGATGTGATCAATTATGTATAACCTCGATAGTAGAATGAGTATTTCTAATTCATATTTACTAATGTTATAATAGTATTAAAATATCTGATTATAAAAACAAATTACAAATTTTAGCTTTGTTTCGGAAAGTACACCAAAACATTTTATATCAAAATCATCAATTCGTAGTTATTCACGCTTTTTTTTCACTGACTCATAGATAAAACTTTCTAGGGTATCTTTCTCAAAGATTATAGGGTCTATGACCCTAGAATCTTTAAATATGTTGCCATATTCGGAGTATGGTGAGAGTTTTCCGCGATAAATTGATATCTCTGTATCATTTTGTCATGTGATAGGATATATCAAATCACTAGAAATTCCTCTTTGTGTAACTCTGTTGAAGAGGTAAGTATTTGAAAACTATCCAACTATCAGATATTCTAATACCACGGTCAAGTCATAGATAGGAAAGTCTTTCTGTCACTAAAGTGTAAGATCACAATTTCCACGCTAACAAAGCTGGGGGCAAACGTTAATTGTTAAATGATATTAGAAATTTAACAGGGCGACAAACAAATAATGGCTGTGATAAGCCTACTTCCGAACTGAATTTACAATAAATCATTGAAATGCGATTTACAATAAATCAATGAAGTTTTAAATTTAGTAGCCAAACTATCTTCTTTCCGGAAAAAAATCAATTGCTATTAGGACGATTAAGCTGGACTGTGCGTTGTTTCAGTCATGTTTGCACTGTGCTAAATCTCTCGATGACTGCTGCTTATTATAATATTAGAAAAAATGTAGTCAGGTTTTGACTTTTTAACTAATTTTTCAAGCCATATTCTACCTCTTATTTATTCACTTTTAGTTATTGTTGAATTTATATGACTGAATTTTGACATTTGAATATCACTTCCAAAGATTAATAAATTTGTAAAATATGGTATTTTTTTAATTGCTAAAGTTTTGCTTGGCAATTACAATATTTTTCAGAAATAAGTTGTCTTATTTGAATTCCTTTATATTTTGTTTTTTATTAAATTAAAAAAATACCATTTACATTTTATTTAACTCAATCTAAATAGAATTTATTTAGGTGCTAATTTCTATGTTTAATCTTCATTTGAAAGTTGGTTGGCTTTTATCTTTCCCCTCATGATGGAGGAGTGCCTGTCACTATACTCTGATTCCATTACTAGACCTTTCCTACTATTTGTGACTAAAGTACTCGTCTCAATACGTCAAATGAGCTGAAACTCAGTTAAAACTAATTTTCGTCATTGAGGACTTATACCACCAACTTTTGGCTCCATCACCAGACTCTGGCTACTATTTATGACCAAAAGACTCTCCTAGGTCGTGGTAAAGAACTTAAAGAAAGTAGAAATAATATTACATCACGTAGTTTCATTTAATTGTGTCCAAAAGACTCATTAAACAAATGTGAACGAACGAGTGCAAACAAGATAAATCTGCTCCTCGCCATTAATATGTTTCTCCCAGCATCTTTCGGCTCCATCATCAAACCCTTGTCAACATCTGTAAACAATAACCTCGTCAAGGCAAGTCAAATTACCTAAATTCTGACCCCAAACCTTAATAAATCTACTTCGTCCTCGAGGTATTCTGTCACCACCTTTCAGTTCCATCATCAGACCTTGAACACTAACTATGACTAAAGTGCTTATAAAGACTTGTGAAATGAGTTCACGTTTGAGAGGAGCCTTTTTAAATACATCCTTAGTTCTGTAAGTCCGGTATAATATACAATTTTACCAAATTTTAGTAACGATAAATTTTAACTTTGATAGTTTACACTATCGTGAGAAAAAATATTTTATTGGCGTTAACAAGACTTCTACGCTTCGTCTCATTTTGATTGTTTGTGCAACTCAATATATGATGTGCATTTTTCTGTAAAATTGCTTCCCTGGGTCTATATATATGTGTAAGCGTTTGTATATGTAGGCACATCTGTATATTAGTGTGCGTGCCAGCGTAAATCCCAGCGCACATCGCGTTTTTTTTCTATATCCTCATCAAGGCATAAAGGTATTTATATAAAATTTGAGAATAAGTTTACTGATGGGATAAGATGACATACTATTCAGATTATATCAAAGACAATCGCATAATAATATCCCTTTATTTTTTAAACAGGAAATACATTGAACCTAGAAATAACTAAATTTTGGGTCCTAATAGTGGATAAACTTATTCAAGGTGATTGAATTATTTATTACCACTTCTGTTTTAACACTACAAACAAATCACGTGAAGAACATATGCACACTTCTGGGAATACACCTTGTCAGAAAATAAAAAAAATATATTTTGATAAAGCAGATATATTAGCTTTTTGTTTCATGACACTTTTGGTAATTTTATATATATTCTTTTTGTTTCTAGATAACTTATTGCGTATTTAAAGTTCAATTCCAACTTATTCCCACTGAGTACTTGCAATATTCACTAAGTCGGTAATAAACAGATACTACTCAAGATGGCTTCAAAAAGTAATTTCCGATTATTATAACTCAATTACCAGAAAGTCTATAGCCATAATTGTACTAAAATTATCCCCTAAACGTAATCGTAAATACGTGATACGCACAGCTATCTAAATGTATGATTTAGTCAGATAGTACATAAAGTTTTCGTTATTACTTTTAATAAATAAAGAAACAAATCTATAACCATAACCAAAAATAGAACCATTACAATACTATACAAAATATTATATATCATAATATACTTAATATGAGATTATAATTATTTATTTGTTTACGATAACTCCCCTGGCGTTATTGTTAAGTTATTAGAGAACTTAATTATGAAAAATATATTGATTACGCAAAAATTTATGAACTAAAGAGAAACAGGTTTTGGACTTAATTGTATAACTATCTTTAAATTTATTTTTCATCTAAACCACCAACGACAAAGCGGCATTAAATATTTTAAAACAAATTCATGAAGTATACAGTTTATAAAGTAATTATCTAAAAGTACAATTGGCTATGCAAAGTTACAATCGGCTATGCAAAGAATACATAAAAAAATTTATTCAACCCCTTTAAAAAAAAAAATTTAGAAATGGAAATTATTTACCAACGCATTTGTAAAGCATCTGAAGAGATCCGACTTTAAAACCTATTTAATTTATTATTTGTAGGCCAGATTTTATACATATTGGACTTATGCAATTAGAATTCCATATACACTTGGGCATATGTAAACATTTAAAGGCGCATATTAGTTATATAAATTCGTCTTCATTGAGAATAGATTGTAATAATCGGAGGCATTTTTAATCCAAGTATTTTATTAATAATTACTAAATTTTTAAATTCTTAGTAACTGAAGGTAAAGTACTACTCTCCTAATCCCGAAACATTGCATACGTGTAGTATGAAATTGACTTCACTTACTTTAATTTTATACTTTGATCGTAAATACAAAAGACTCGTTAGATTAGTTATGTGTGTTATCTTATAAATGAGGTAAAAAGTATTTGTTTGGTTTATAATTTTTAAAGGTAATTAAAAATATATTATTTCTGTTAAAAATTTAAATTTTTAAATTTAGATTAATATTAGAAAAGCCAAATGCAAAAAAATTAGTGTGTTTTTGGGTTATGAATTAACTTTTTATTATAGATTCTAAAAAGCAATTAATGCATGGAAAAATATTTTTGTGTTTAATAAGATGAAAAATTTATCCTTCATAAAGTGTGCAAGAAATATTTTTCGTATACTCCACATATAAATACATAAATTTTTATCAACGACTGAATAACATTACTAAAGTATGAATATTATAAACTTGAATACACTTTATATCCTAAACTTTCACTATTTTGGAAGTTTACTGTTTCAAGAAACTTATAATAATTATATTATGCCAGCGAAACAAGATTAAAATTGGTCGAAATAAGTAACAAATAATCCTGGTGAATTTTATTTTTTTTTTCCATTAAATAAAAAAAAATACTTTTACAATAATATAGTTCAAACAAAAGCCATACTAGTTTCTATATTACGAAATAGTTTAACCATTCAGAAAGCTAGTTTGTCTATGCTGCCATAGAAGGACATGTCATCACATTAATCTAACATGCTTTGTTAATTACAGCTGATATCCACAGAAATAAAAGTCGTTAACTGAAGATTATGTAACTAATTTAAATGTAAGTGGATTATATACAAAATACATATTATTCCATCGAAAATATTATTTTAAAAAGGGACAACTTGCTTTGAAAAATTAGCAGTAAAAAGTAGTGAGGCTAGAAATAGTTTTATGTTCCATGGATGCAGACTCAATTTATAATCTCAAATCTAGTCTTAACAGGTTCCATATTTTCATTCCAAGCGATGTTGGAATTTAATAATCACTTTACTAGTCCTTTAATTGTCATTAAGATACCATTTAACATTTTCTAAAAGTTGGCTTGATCCTATATTAGCAATATACACACAAAAATACGTTTCTCGAAGTCTTGAAATTTTTAATAAAAACACTATCGTACTGATTAAAGTTTGTGCGTAATAAAGAGACTTATATTCATGAGGAATGGTATTTAAGTAGTAATATGAAGTAAAACAATAACGAGTTTATTACTATAACTATAAGTTCTGACCCACATTAGGTAAATACAGGTTTTATTTAATTTTTTCTAACTCCACAAGAGAAGCAAGGCTACAGAAACTTACTGTAAATATATAAGTAAAAATAAACATTATAGATGGTAAAAATTGTATATCTGTACCTACGCCAAATATAGGAGAAGCTGATGATTTTTTTAAATTCTTTTAACTAAAAAACTCAATAAAAGCTCAGAAAATAAAGCGCTCTTAATTATTAACCTTTGCTTTTAAAAAATCAATATTCAAATGATCTGCCTTTTCTATTTTCATGTGTTTTATCATTACTCGAGCCATTAAAGTTAAAGACAGAGAAGATGGAATGATTTCATACTAATAACTAGTATCTGCATTTCTGTAGCAAAGTTCTGCAAGAACTTGGTTGCTCTTGTCTCACTACTTCTTTTACAGCTAACTTCTTAAATAGGAAATTAAACTTCATTCACAGTAATGTTTTCAATGTGATATTTATTATCGAGGCGTCTGGATTCAACAGAGTAGTGAACTTTGCTTAAAATGTATAATAATATTTCAAATCCATAACACGTAAAATGGGATTACTTGAACTCAAGATAATAAACCCAAGGTTACGTAAAATTTTACGCGGTAGTTACGTAAAGAAAACATTAAAGAGAAGTTGACATCGTGCGTGAGTCACGTATACTACCTGATTCGCAGCCGTTACCCAACACGCGAAAGGTTGGCGTGAGTAATGGCTTCAAGCTTGTGAATCGCACCGCGCTGAAAGATTAAAATACGTAGCAATACATCGACTGAATGTTAAATGGATTCGATGTTTGGCAACGGTTTCAGAGTATTTTAGAAGCTTTTTAAGAGTAATAGTTAAACTATAAACCTTCTTACAATTTCCAAATATAAACTAAAGTTGTTCATCACATTAGGATTTTTAAATGGAAAGAACGTGAAATGAAATGAAGGAAAAAGTAAAAATGTATCGTCAGATATTATCATGATAAAAATGATCATAATTTTGAATAAACTTCAAAATCAGACCCTCGTGTAGTTTCTCGATTTCATTAACTTTAAGGTATAACCACGATGATATAAATTTTTTTAAAGTATTTTACAAGGTATTTTCCAATTTTGTTTTTCAAAGAGAATATTCTTCAGTAGTATCATTGCAATACCGTTCTACTACTATAGAAGTAAGTGTAGTGTATGATATAAAAACGATGTTAGGAGGGTAAACAAAAGTTTAAAAAGACACTTTAATTAATGTTATTTTATTGAGTTATATACACACACACACACACACATATATATATATATATATATATATATATATATATATATAAATATATATAAATATTATAGATCCAGGATTTTTCTACGCATCATTGACACATTTCCGGAAAAGCTCTTGTAATAAAGAGTTAGCTGCTGCACTATAGGTGGAGTCCCATGGAATATAATAAAAAATGTACATTTTGCCTAAAAATATGTATGTATATGAATGCATATTTGACCTATACTAGGTATGCATTGCGGGTTAAGGAACGCGTATGTGATGATACCACAGTTTCAAAAAAATAAGAATATACAGATGTGCTTCACAAAATCTGTTACCAACATTATTTATCTTCGGAAATGTTTAAGATATCACTACGAAAGAAAAATTTAATTTTTCCCAGGATTATATGCAACATTTTAAATTCACATCAATAACTCCAGTAATTTTCGGGTTAAATCTGTTCCTACGGAGAACAAGATAAACAATCAGACATTTTCATCATTAAAGTTGTTTTAGTAATGGAATATATACTACCGGAAAAAGCATTTAAAAGGGGAAAATTGTGGACAGGTACTTAAATTTACCTGTAATAATTACGTACGTTAAGAGAACAAAAGAGAAAAGTTATATTCTTAAAAATGTTTATTTTATATGTTTATGGACGCAAACAATTAAGCGGCTTTTTTCTCCAGTGTGACCTTCAAACTCAGACGATTCAATTTATTTAGTCTTATATGTAACCTTTCTTTACTTATACGTAATGTAGCAAAGGATAAAAACTATGAGAAACGACATAAGAAATGATCATAACATAATCATCAAAGAAATTTAGGATAGAAAAACATTAGAATAGCATAACTAAAAACACATGAAAAAACCCAAAATATATAAAAAGAAAAATTAAATGTAATGAAGGGAAAGACGTTTGTCGGAATAGCTACATAATTGCTTAGAACTTAGTCGCTACATAATTATGTATCTTGTACTTGTGTGGTGTATATATAGCAATTCATAAATAATTATAACCATTATCCTATTTCATTCAGCGGACAATTTTGACCTTTGACCTTTTGATCTATCGTATTAAAAATATTACATGATTATATATTTGCAAGCCAATTATATAAATTATCCCACAATTTTCGTCAATAGAATAATTCTAATTGGGCCTCTTCAATTTTCGGGTATAAAAATAAGTAATCATTTATTCTTACTCATCGAACCGCAGGCCATTCATATTACCTGATCGTGTAATGATGATAACATTTAACAATTATGTGGCAATTTTGAACCTCTATATGTCTACCAATTTAAAGAGATCACGTTTTCTGTCATTGAAAGCTACTCTGCTGGGCCGTTAAAACATAGATAGGTGAAACTATAGTTTATATTGTGCGCAAATTAAATTGTTAACGACAATATTGAAATTTAACGTATTTGGCTTATAAAATAATTACTCCCTTCAAAATTATGGTGGAACGACTGGACAAAATTGTCATTTTTAGCAATATTTTTTAGGATAATTAGAAAATTGAATTGTTAACACCCAATACTTCTTTCATATTACGTACTCACTAATTATTAGTCTGAATTAAAAACTGATGTTATTTACAAATGTTCAATTATAATAAAATATATTTTCCAAATCATAACATTTTTAATAAGGTTTGTGCTATCATCATTCGGTTAGAATGAGTATACTTACATAACTTTTATATTTAACGCGTCATTAATCCTTAATCACTAAACATTAGTCTCACAGACTACGTGATTCCAACATCTTCGCCGTTTAAGTATGTTCCCGGTACATCCCCGCCCCGCCACGTTCAGTACCTTCTTTATTGAGGGAATCAGTGACCAGTGCATAGTCATCGCTTACGCACTTATTTTAATTTCCTAGATTTTGCGAAATATTAGCCTCTCAGACTAATGGGTGACAATTACGTATGAAAAGTGACGTAAGGTAAGTTATGCATTATTGTTTTTATTATTGATATTCTGTATCAGTAATTAATTGTTAAAGATACACAATGACTTTTTTAAGCTTTGTATACTATTATTTAAATGATATTTTATGTTCTGTGTTTGATAAGACGTTGTCCGTGGTAGCCGGAATAGAAATATTATCATAAACTTTGACAATGATTTCTCTGAGAGATTGCAGCCGTACGTGGGCATCACAACAAAACTTTGAAAGAAGTCCAGGTACGACATACACATGATAAAATAAACACAGGTGGGCAACCACTCCACGCGCCCTTTCAGCACCCGCACATCAGCTCGAAACATTGTTTACACAGCAGCTTGTAATTCATATAAATGCTGAAATTGAGATGAAAAAAGGGAAGTACAGAAAATTTACTCATGCTAATTCTTCAACTTCAGCAAGTGAAATAAAAGCTTTACTCGATCTTCTCCTTCAATTAGCTGCTACAAAAAGTAATCACTTACCAACTAGAATGTTATTCGACACTAAAGGAAGCGGAAGCATTTTCAAAGTATGCATGAGTGCTAAGAGATTTGACTTCCTGCTAAGATACTATCGGTTTGACAACAGAGCTACCAGACGAGAAAAAGGAGCATTGGATAAGTTCACACCAATTAAAGAGTTTTAGAAAAGGTTCATTAAAAATTGTGAAATATTTTACAAGTCCAGCTCATATCTTACAATGATGAAAAATTAGTTGGATTCCGATGTCGCTGCCCATTCTGAATGTACATACCTAATAAACTAACAAGTATAGAGCCAAGATTGCAATGGTTGCCGATTTAAATTCAAAATAATACTGGTCCTAAATAAAAATTATATAATAAAAATTATAATGCTGGCCCAAAATTTGGGTAAAAGTACAAATTGTAGCAAAAATGTTCCTCTTGCCACATTTGTTGTGAAACAACTTGTGAGCCTGTCTACGGTACAAACAAAAATATATCCATGGACAACTAGTTCACTTTTGTACCACTTGCTTCAGAACTATTTCAGACTCCTTACAAATTTTCAATAGCTGGCAAAATATTACTGCGTATTTTAATAAGCAAAAGATACCACCAGAGATGAAAAACACAAAAGCTAGGAATATAGGGATTTCAATGTTTGGTTTTGAAGCTGAAAAGACCTCAGTCTTATATAAACCTAAATCCCAAAAAGTGGTTTTTCTTCTATCAAGAGCACACGATCAGCCAGATATCAACTCCACCATGAATAAGCCTGAAATCATACATTTCTATAATAGTACCAAAGGAGCCGTCGATACTATCGAGCAGATCTGTTCTGGCATGAGTTGCAATCGCAAAACGAATAGATGGCCTCAATGCATATTTTATAACATTTTGGACCTATGCACCATCAATATGTACGTATTTTACGTATCCAACGTGGCTAGACAACGGCAAAAGCCAATAAAATGGAAAGCTTTTGTGCAAAGCTTGCCCGATGGCCTCGTAGCACCGTGGTTGCGGGATCGATACGAAACTGTGACTTTGAGGAGAGATATCAGGGTGAGCATCAAATATATTGTTAAAATTCAAACTGTCATGTCGAGTATTACTCAAACAAGGCCAAATAAAACTCCAAAATTTGCGCAGTTTGCTTGTATCAGAAGCATAGGGTAACCAAAGTCGCATGCCACTGCTGCAAAAAAGCCATTCGTGGTGAATACACCGTTCAGTTTGCAGTGAGTATAGTGAATAACTATTTAAAGTTTGTTGTAGATTTTAAGTAAATTGGATAAACATAAAGGATATTTATCCAATTATAACTATAACAATACTAAGAATTCTTTTATTAATAAAATGCTTTGCTTCAGAAAAATATTGAGATTTCATTTCGTTAGTCATTATAAGTAATATTAATTACTTGTAAGTGTAACTCGAGAACATGGTTAAACATTGATTGCCAAGAAATGATAAGAGGAATCAGTTTTATATTATGACACAATAAGTAAAACTGACCACTCAAATTCATTGATAGAGAATTATTTTGCTATCAAAGTATTACTAGAAAATTAGTTTATTATGAACCCTGGTTCTTTTTAAATAGCAATATATCATTTTTTATCTGCCAACCCCAGACACTTAACTGCCGACGGTCAATCAGTGAGGATGTCAAACGATAATATTAAATATGACACATTAATAGAAATTAATTTAATCTTTAATTTTAAAAACATAAGATGGCAGTAGTGATGTTCGTAATGGACGTTTTTCAAAACACAGTCTTTCATTTCTAAAGGCGTAGCGTCGGGGAGTTAAAATGCAATGCCAACAATATATCACCCGAGCACATACAAGCAATTTTAATTTGTCTTTGCCGAGACTATATACCTCATCAGCTATAACCCACCATCCAAACCCCTCAACTTCCTTATTATCTTTGTTAGATATCGCGGCGGAACTAAATTAATATGTGTGTACTGTTAAAGAAGAAGAACTAATCGAACTAGTTTGCCTTTAGCTACTATGCCTTTACTTGAATACAGTATAAAAGGGTATCTGTAACTCAATAATTGAATTTTCAATTGGCTTTATATAAATGATTGAAATTAAATATTTGAGAGAGTGAGAACAGTTATATATTTGTAAGTTAAGTCTTCAAATAAATGAATATCCTTTATTGAATATAAATTGTATTAGCTCCTGCGTGAAATTCGCTTAATTTGACATTGAAAATTCAATCAAATATGTCAATTTGAATAATTCAAATTGACGTATTTGATCGAGGGACAATTGGTCTTCTTATAGTATTTTTTAAATAGACTTGAGGTCTTTACCACAAGTATATTTAAAGATTACCATTACTGAATTCCCCAAAAGTTTCATTTGAAATTATGCATTGACAAACTCAGCACATACTGCGTTCACATCTTCAGTTAAAAATAAATTGTTTAACATTTTTATTTATTTAAAATTCAATGTAATTAAATATTGTGTCCCAAAATCTCATTCCAGTCAAAGATTCTACTGCCTCTACTTACGTTACCTACATAACAGTATTAAAATACATGTAATAAAACTAATCTATAAAAAAAATTTGGAAAAACACAATCAAAGAAAGTGAATTGTTTATATAGAAAACGCTGTCGAGGATCTTTTTTTTTAATTTCTGGCCCAAAGTGTATATGTCAAATGTAATCAGTAAATCAGTAGATTATAATAATATATTGACTTCATATACTTGTCAATAAGTGTTTAACCTTCAAAAGCACATCCTGATATCAAAGATCATCAGCCCGAAAGTTTTATTTTTCTGCAGTATAAGATAAACTGAATATCGACGGAATAGAGAAGAAAAAATTTACGCTTAAATCTTAAGTGACGATTACGAAGCTCGACTCTTAACGTAAGTAGTATGCCTGGGTGAATTTGTTATCTCCACCCATTCTTGAAGCAGTCAAATGAATAGAAAATATATCTAGACTGATTACATCTCGCGATACTGCATTACACAATGTGAGTGCAAAAAGAAACGGGTGAACGCTATAGAAACGCTCTAGACAGTGGAAATAAACTATGGCATTATCCCCTCACGTAGCAGTCAGGAGCTTTAAGTGTTGCCAAACTCAACATGGAGGGTTTATCAGTTATGATTTAATCAATTAAAAAAATGCACAAACAAAACCAATTCCCGACGGAGTCAAAGGAAATTACATCCCACCACATACATTATAAATTTGAAAGGAAATAAATAAGGATAATATTAGTATATTTTTTAATACAAAGACCGATTAAAATTTTTCATATTTCATCCAGCATAAGGATGTCAATAATTTCATACGGCGATCAGATGACCGCGTTCATTCCAAGAATACTACGGACCAAAGGATTAAATAAAGTCGATATCATGAAAATAATAACAATGCCGTATGACAAATCCTAATAGTGTTCTGATAGATTTCAATAACATGACTAAGAAATGTGAGATGATTATCGATAATTACACCGAGATCCCATAGGGATAAAATTATTTCAAGAGTAGTGCCGCTCAGCTTATAACCATGCACAAGGAGGACACGTTAGCAAAATTATATCATCTTTGCACATTTGCTTACATTAAAATATTACTTATTGCTCAAACTCCGTTAGAATAATAAGTCGATATTACATTGGGACAGCTCATCAACGACTATAAGTTCGGCTACTGATACTTAAGGATAGTTTTAAATCATAAAACAAAAGACAAC
The DNA here is from genome assembly GCA_039881145.1 of Druceiella hillmani. Taxonomy (NCBI): domain Eukaryota; kingdom Metazoa; phylum Arthropoda; class Insecta; order Lepidoptera; family Hepialidae; genus Druceiella; species Druceiella hillmani. The sequence continues at coordinate 44,867,633 of JAYKKI010000003.1, forward strand.
GAGCAATACTAATAACAGAAGGCAAGTCTTTTATCATAATGGGAAACAGAAATGGACCTAAATTAATATCTCGGCTGATACCAGATTGAGTAACATAAGACTGAGGCCACAATTATTTACGAGCTCAGAAGTAATTAGCGAAAATGTTTACTAGAAAGAAAGACATTCCTGCCTCCGCCAATTGGTCCAGTAAAATATCCTTGCTTACTCAGTCAAATACCTTTAATGTAGGTAAAATATAATTTTTTTACTTATTTTTTATAAAGAAGTAAATAAAATTACGTGATGTATTATTATATATACTTTATTTAAATTCTTAAGTAGATATAATATACATCACGTAGTTTCATTTAGTTGTGGATAAAAATTAAGTGCTGATAAATTTCTACTAACTTAATGCCAAATATTTTCAATAATTGTTTTACTTTATTCGGCTTTCCTTATCATATGCTTACCACGTGTATAATCTACAATATTATCTATTATATTACCTACAATATTACTCAGAAATTTGAAGCCTCTTAAATTCTGTAAAGATACCTAAGAACACCGGACTGGAAGTTTTACCTCAAAGCATGCTTTGTTATCACAATAAATAAGTCATAGGGGCGTACTATTAAATTCCCGGAAGTAAGTAAAGACTTGAGCAGGACTGTTTTTTTCTTTTTTTGGTTATTTGGATGTTCCCCGGTTATTTGTTCACAAACATGTGTTGTAAATATCCTAACATATGTATAATATTAATCAACCGATAGCGATGATTACTTATACGTAATTACTATTTTCCTACTGTCATCACTACCGACACACACGACCTAACCTAATTGAAAGTCATAGATACTTACTGTTTATGATTTAAAACTCTTCTTAATTATCAATAGCCGAAACTGCTCATCATCTTATCATCGATACATAGTTGCTCGTGGAATGTAATGTATTTACCTGTGTAAAGATCATTTAAACAAATATATTTTAATTATTGTGTGGATAGGTATCTAGTGGTAGACCTACTCGGGCCACGCCAATAATTCAAAATACAGATAACTTGACAAAATTTAAAATTGTATATCAATATTTTCTAATTTACCCTAATTAACGTAATGAATTTAAATCCAGTTATTTACTTTTTGTCTGTTTGTTTCACGTTTGGAGCTTTCATTTTCATATCAAGCTTTTACATCGAGAAAAACCGTGAGCAACAACTGATATATGTACATTTTTATAATTAAAAATGACAGTGAGTATAAATAAAGAATAATAATCAATGAGAAGATTTTCGTCGATTATTAATTTTAAATTGTTTTATGACAATATATGTACACTAAAATAAAATAATACTTTATAATGAATATCCATTCATTGAACTAAAAATTACTAACTAGAGGAACAAAATCTAACAACAAAAAACAGATTTTTCTTTCAATAAAGTCTAAGCAAACTGATTTTTCTTTTAATAAACTAATGAGCATAGTTCTAATTGTGCTATCACCTGAAAAAAAATTTAATTTTCTTTGTGAATACAATCTTAGTTTACGGTTTACAGTGGAGATTGGTAAAGAGAAAAAGAACACAAAATAAGAGCTTGTTTTATTAAAACTTCACTACTATAAACCACTCATATATATAAAACGATGGAAGAATGGTGAATGAGCTATGAGTAAAATCGACAAAATTTAAATGAGAATACATAAAATGTTGAAAATAAAGCGACAATTGTCATATTATCCATTGCAAATGTCATATTACTATAACAATTGTCATAGTATCGAATATTTATTGCTGATGCGATTTAATTATGAAATAAAATTGTTGTGTTTAGCCAACTATGAAATAAAATTGTACATTGCAAGTCTTTAGGGTACAAAAGTAACGCGTATCGTATATAACACTATACTCTGTTTCCAATATTAAACTTTTCTTTGCCAATTCATAACTGAAACACAATCGATTCAACTCAATTATTAGCATCTTAGTTTTTCACGGTTCATCAAAATGCAAAAACTCTATACAAAAATGTAAAGTGAGTTAAAATACATATTTTAACAAATGTATACACGATATAAAATGTACACATAAGAATTTCTCCCTTCTTACAATTCGCTTGTTTTACTTGAGAACTGGAGAATTTAATTACATCTCATGATATAAACCTCTTACGCTACGTTAATATAAAAGCAGGACGAATTATTGAAGAGGGTACGTAATAAACTCGGAGTACCATCTTAACGCAATAATAAAACTGAAAATAACCTGACATTTCCCGAGGCCACGTCGGCACGGAAATTTAAATTTACGAATCTAATGCGAAAACGCAATCGGCTAAACCGACCGGCCACAGGGGGAAAAAATGTTAGAATTTCGAGTTTAGACCGTAATTCACTTTTAAAAAGTCAGTTCGTTAATCTGAGGGGATACTATAATTGGTTTCATGATCAACATGTCTCAGTCCACGGTTATCGCCTGTATAATAAAATAAAATCAATAACCTTGTATAAGATTCCGGAAAACAAAGAATGATATTGTGACCTGCTATGTAGAAGTACCTTAAGATTAGAGAAGGTTCCAGCATTTTTTGTTGTAAGATACGAATAGATAAAAGTGCACTCGGTTAATGATGTTAGGTGACAGACTTTCAAGCTTAATAAATAAAAAATGGAACCGATAAAGGGCAGAAAAAAACTTCACCGAAATCAGTGATGCATGAGAATGAGTACACGAATTACGCTAATAAAAGTATGACACAGTCAACATTTCATAATAAATGAACCAACATCGTATTAGGTCACAAATACATTTAGACGATTTTGCATCTAAAGTAGTTGGCTTATCCAACTTATAGCATAAAAATTATAACCTCTGGAATCTGATTTATCAATCTACTTAACAATGGCAACGGTCTTCACGCGGAAGCAGTCATCTTTCAACATTGCATAAACGCAGCAAACCAGTAAATTTATAGTATGTCCGTAAACGCATGATAATTAAAAACGACAGGTACCATATATCTATCAACAGGAAACCTGTAATTTTCTCGGTTCTAACCTAATTAGTTTTTTCTCCAATTTTTTTAGAGCAAAAGTTTAAACTTGTCAGTTCCATAACTCAAGGGCAGACCTAATCCCCAAATCAGAAATTTATCATTACCTACGGGATTAGTACCTAAAAGCATACATGAAGTATAAGGATTTTAAAATTGGTATTGGTCTTTAATATGTATAATATTAAATGTAAGACGTTATGTCTATATTCCTTACAAAATATAAATATAAATATATGTATATATATATATATATATATATATATATATATATATATATATATATATATATGTGTGTGTATATATATATATATATATATATATATATACATACATATATATATATATATATATATATATATATATATATATATATATATATATATATTCACAAATGTTGCGACGTTTGTTTTGACCAAATCAGTCAACGCGTTCCGGAGTTACTGGCGTGAAGGTTTTAAAGCTCAACGGCGTATGTGGTTACGCATCGCAGGAGAGGATCGCGAAAAAAAGAATTGGCCTCATACATTTTTTCTTATTCTATCACTCGATAGCTTATTGTGTCTCTCATGTTTGGGATTCGGGAGTAATGTGCGAAATTATGTCTGTTAATTTTGAAATTACTATTCAGTATTGGATTAAAAAAATAAAGAAGTTCGCGTCAAAATTTGGTAATAAATTAAATCTTCGCCTCCGATTTTATAAGCCTTTCACAGCACATATACGTACGTACGCATAAACTCACGGATTCGTGTTTATCCACTAATATTTTCTTGAAAACATCCTTCTTCTTATAATTCCAATGAAACCCTCTGATCGCTAATACAATATTTCATAATTTTAATGAAAATATAAAGATGTTAAATCGATTTCAAGTGCGGATTCCTCTATTTTATAAGTTAATGTCTGTTAACAATTATTGATTTTAATACATAATTTCGATTGTCTGAAGCAACTAGTAACTGGTGATGAGGTATAGGTCACCTACGTCAATACGTATATGAGAATACCAATGGCTTAATGCAGGACAATCACGAACTTCAGTCATCAAACTTGGACTGAGCATTGGAAAGCTAATGTGGAGCGGTTTATGGAAACTTGAAGACGTTATTCGTTGGAGTTATTTTTAGAAGGATCTACGGTGCATATGAACATTTACTGCCAACAATTAGATCAACTAGTTAATAAACTAAATAGTTGACAGGATCAAATTTATTTTCTTCACGATAACGCTAGGTCATATGCCGCAAATTATACTAAATAAGAAATGAAGGACATTGGGCTGAATTCTACTGTATCACGTTCACCTTATTAATGCAATATAGCGTCATTTGGATGCCACTTTTATCAACACGAAAAATTACTTTCTTCTCTTTACTTCTCTTTAGGTTATTTTTCCAAAAAAAAGTATCACTTTCATTCGAAGCCTTAACATCAAACTCAATCTAACTTTACCGTTAAGAATAAACTCTTCATACCCCTGACACTTCTGGTTAGAATTATTTTTAACAAAACTCTGCTTCTTAAAGTAAGTTTAGATTTAACTAGCTTTGAATATATTTAGTTAACAAATTATAGGAATAACCAATGATGATAATTAACATCAAAAAAATATTTATTTAATAAGTACATTTTAGAAAATACTCGAGACTTTCGTGTCAATTTTCGGGATTCCGTTGTAAAACAAAGATCTCTTATAAATTCATTCTATCTGTCCGATCGCTCGTCCGTCTGTCACAGCCTTACAGTTTCTACAATTTTAGGCCAATATTCTTGAAATCATGCAAATCTATGTTTCGGATGGAGATATCGATTAATACCTACGTAGCCGAATATAAAAAAATACTATATGTCACATTGAGTAGGTTACTACTAAAAAGGTCTTACAAAATGAAATTGGGCTTTGAATTACCGCTTGTTTTTCTCATTATTAAACCTAATTTGCAAAATATTGAGCTTAGGGAGTATTTACAAAATCCCGTTGTACGAGAACGGATATTTACTAGCCGTAGAAATCACTAATTACATGCGTAGAGACGCCGCTTGTTGTCTGCAACAAATTCATAGTACGTTCGTATTACCTCGCAGTTAAAATGAAAACTATGTATCCAATATTTACTTGGTTACCAGTTTTATTTATGTTATATTAATTATGTCAATAAATATGTTAGTATTATTACCATATTAATTACTATTTTAGCTTAATCAGTTTCTATAATATGATAAAATCATTGCATTTTATTTTCTACATGCGGCTTTATCGAGGTAGCAATAACTCGTGACTACTAATTAATATCTACCATTATTTTGCCATTTGACACGCACTTTGGTTGATCTATTTGGTTTCTGCCTGTAAATTAAGAACACGAACACTAAATGTTTTTATATAAATGACAATTTAAGTACAAGACATTTTTCCTATTTTCCATCCTTTCCAAAATATTCCTAATCAAGAAGAAAACAAATTAAGATCTATTTAATATAAATAATTCAATAGAGTCCCAATGACAATTAGGATTCCAGTTATTTCAGGGCTAGTGTATTGTAAACTTACATGTCCTAGAATGAAACTTAGTCCTTTTAATGAATCGCGACAAACTATCTCCATAAACCGACATTGTTGGGGCAACAAATACTTTGCTTTCATTTGAAGTTACAGCTTTAAAACCGTTGCTCAACTATCTTTAAAGTAATATGGCATCACATATGGAATGTTAGAAAATATCACTGTACTTTTATAATTAGCCCTAAATAATAAACCTACGATAAAATATAATTATATGCCTTTAGATATCTCGTTTTCCTTGTTCATACCTGCACCTGAAAAAGTCACGAATTTTTTAACTTAATGATCTGCAAATAAAAGAAAGCAACTAACAACTTACTTTCTAACTAGCTGCCCTCTTAGCAAAATATTATTAAGTTAATTGTAAAATTAATTTACGTAATGCCACCCATTAAAAAATATAAAGGAAACTTCTTTAAATATGTACATTTTTCATTGAAACGTGAAATTGACATATCGTCTTTTTAATTGGTCGATTGTGATAAAAATATAACCTATATGTTATCTTAGAGCCAACAAAATCTACCAGTAAAAATGTCATCTACATTATTTCAGCTACTGTTACATGGTGCGTAGAAAAATAAAGAGGCTTATACACACAACACTATTGTTGTATTCTGTTACATTTGTTATGTTACCCTAAATATTTTTTTTGTAACTATTTTCGATGTACAGACAGGCTAATTCTCCATTTTTATTATCCTAACTAATGTAAAGTTAAAGTATGTTGGTTTGTCCGTTTTTTGCGTCGCAACGGTGCAAAGGATTGACGTGATTTTTTACGCGATAGCTAGGGGGGTAATATATAGGATACGATTAAGAGGAAAGTCTTGTTTGGAACTGACAAGTACACAAAGTGAAAAAGAAAGCAGCGTCGTAACGGAGCAACAGGTCAAAGTGAATCACTTTTTGAATCATTACTTACATAATATAAAAGAGCATCAGAATCACTACCCATAATATTATAAACGCAAAAGTATGTTTTTGTCCTTTTTTCATGTCACAGCTGAACAACCTTTCAATATGATTTTTTACCTAAAGATAGTTGACTTACCGGAAAATGAGGTAATCTACTTTTTGTGATATATATATATATATACATGTGTATATAAGTTTTGAACTGTAACCGTATAAGTAAAGCTGCGGGTCAAAGTTAGTATTTATAGATAAAACGGGTTCTTCTTTTAGACGTTTTTTATAGAAACTTAGAATACATAAGTGTTATTCTGGAATGTTACTTTGAAATTTTCGTAACAAAGAAAAACAAAATTCGTGGCTTTTCATTTGTTTTCACATATTCGAAATTCAGATCAAAACTAACACACGAATGGACGAAATAATTCGAATACTTTTTAAAAGTTAACTTATTACAATAATTTAAACAATCGAATAAATATAAATAAATCTGAACTAAATACAATAAGGCTGAGAAATAATTAATTTGATTATGAATGCACTATTATAAGGGTAGAGAAACTTTAAAATTATAATATGTACACGTATTTACATAAAATGTATAAAAATCTGTCAAGCTTGAGTCGCGCTGCGAGGGTTCCGTACATATTTAGGCAGTTACAAAACATTTAAGGGTAAATAATTTTTCTGTTAAACTATTTCCCAATATTTGTTTTCATTACATAAATATATTCAGTAGTTTCGTAAATAAGGGGAGAATGCTAAATGTTTGAATATATTTTAAATGTTTTTTTTTCCAATTACAATTTAAAATATTTACGTATGCTTCATAAGCAAATGATGCTAATAAGATATATAACATTTAAAACATTAAGGCCTTTATTTATCTCGTCTTTAAATTGTTTATTTGAAAATTAATGTTAGTAAAAAATATATGGACTAACAAGAAGCATTGCTATGCCAATATAAAGCTTTTACGACGCATTGTTTCTGTTGAAAATGTATAAAAACATAAAAAATATTGCCTACTACAGGTTTGTAGGCGTAAAAATACAATATTTATTTTAAAAATTGTGACATCTGGAATCATCGCTTTAGTTTTCCTACGGCTTTTGCGAGGACTTTTAAAAACCCCTATTTTTCATAATATTGTGTTCAGTAGTCTTGGAATGAGGGTGAATCACTGTCGGTATATTTTTTCATATTTTTCAGAAAATCTCCGAAAATGTTATATGATATCTAAAATTATTTAAAAAAATTACTCTTATGGCTCCTTTCAAATGATACCCCATCGTATATGTACGTGATTTCGATATGAATATTTTAGAATGTAAGTTTTTAAGTATGTGCGGGTTAATATGTTTTATCAACCAGGCCTAGTTTAAAGGTTTTACCTAAATCGGTTTTTAAAAAAAAGGCTGAATAAAATAACAGCTATAAAACGCACGCATGCGCGGACACACACACATGCACATGCACACGCACACGCACTCGACTCGTATACATATATATATATATATGTGTGTGTGTGTGTATATATATATATATATATATATATATATATATGTGTGTATGTATCTCAATTATATCGATAAAAACTTCGCAAATGAATAATGCATTGCCTATTTAATATTTTTTTTATTTTTCTCCAAAACATTTGCATAGCAGCAAGAAAATTCAGAAATCCACCTTATAATTGTTTTTTGATTTCAATTGCTTTCTTTGTTAGAAATAAAGTTTCTTATACATGCTGCAAATTAAATTTCCATTTCCATAATCAGAAGTCGGCTTTATATCATATATTGTAATAGACATTGGGATTGTTTGAACATTAAAAGGAATAAATAAAGAATGAAATTAATTGAAATCTTTAGTTCTTACCTTTTTAATTACGTATGAATTGATTATGTGTTCCACTTTAAAAACTTCTATGTATATTCACTAATCCAGATAATCATTGGCCCTGAATCAATATTCAGCAGGCTGCATAAATTAACCATAGTCTGTTAAGTGTATCAGACCCAACACATCAATCAGTTTCACGCGTTATCTTAGTTAAACATCGCAGCAGGACTCAACCATTGCACTATTAACATAATCGCATTCAATTAATATCGACCTTTACTAGAGGATAACGTAAGAGGGTATTTACACTATATATAACGTAAGTGTAAATAATTTAATTATGTTAATGTCTTCTCGGGAGTCGTTTGATATAGAAACTTTAAATTTATCAACATGCATTTCAATCGTAACCCTCAAAAATATTTACACAGGAATTTTAAAGGAAACAAATGACGTAGTAGATATTTTTTCAATTCCACATATGTGCAAAAAAAGTTGAAAATTTAAATGAACAATATGTCCCCTTACACTCCCCCTATCTATAGTCAAAACAAGACAAAGTTATGAAAAAAATATGTCTACCAGGGTTAGTCCGGAGTTTGGAGCTGTGAATATAAATCTCATATTTTTAGGAGCGAGATTTTTCCGTCTATAAAATGAAATTTAGGTAATATATTTATATGGTGAAAAATAAAATTAAGGTTTAAAACATTTTAATAAAACAAATATGAATGTTTAAATGTTTTTATCGGCCTAAATATGCACGGGATCCTTATGATATGAGTTTTACTGGTACGTAACATGTTTATTTTTTTCTGTTTGGAGTAGAGAGTTACGAAAGAAAACATAAACCACAAATTCTCATTCAATTCGATGTAAATAGTAAAATTAAGCAAAATCAATTTTTATCCCGGTTAAAAAAAATAATAATCTACCATTTACTCGTTTATGACGTTTATATACCAGAATTTAAAATCAGACATGATATATCAGACACCGTAGATTATTACTAAATATTCAATATGTTTTATACAATAAGACGGAAAATTATTTTTTTAAGTAGTCTTTATTCATTTATAACTTTTATTCGCAAAACCACGGACATGTTCAACTTAATCGTTTGCAGAATAAACAACTTACCAACAACATCTGTGATTAAAATATAATTTCCTTCCATCCATATATACTCATTTAACCACCTCAAAGTAATCTTGAAGACTAGTTGGAGGTTGATGGATACATTAATAAACTTTCCTTTTTACCTTTCTACAATATCTCACTTGAAATGAGAATCAAAGTTGTGATTAAATCAGTATGCATTTGTTTGAAGTTAATCGTTAGTAGAATAAAACATGGATTTATTTTACTATTAGTCAAAGGTCTTAAGCCTAGATAATAACTGATATTTTGAAATTAAACCTATAATCCTCTAGATTAAAATTTATGCCTGTTGCCAATATGTAGACATTTAAAGAAATTCTAAAATAGATGGAAGATAATCTACAACAGATATAAGATAATCTAAAATAGATGTAAGATAATCTACAACAGATATAAGATAATCTAAAATAAATGTAAGATAATCTGAAATAGATGTAAGATAATCTAAAATAAATGTAAGATAATCTGAAATACACGTAAGATAATCTAAAATAGATATAAGACAATTTAAAATTTGTTTACTACTTTTCAAATCGTGGTTTAAATAAAATACTTTCAATAAGTTCTTAGATGTTCATGCAATAATTTAACTGTTTTATTAATAAATAATTCTATTAAACTTTTTAGGTAAAGAAGTGAATGGTTTTTCTTTTTTTTTCACTAACTATTCATAATAAGAATTAACAAAATAAAATATGCTATTATAGAGGAAGAATAATATGACATCAGTGCTTGCATATTTTATTATGTTATTGAATAATTATACAAATTTACGAAAATTTGTTAAAGAAAGTTAAAACTATATTTTTGCTCATTTTTTTCTCAAGAAATTTTAAAATTCATTTAATATTGAAAAAAGGAATTTTAAAAGTACAATCTATATCTATAGATTTAAATAAAACCTGAAACTAAATATTTTTATTTTAAATTTCCATCTATCCGAATAAAATCTCATTGTTTTCGTTCATTTATCCATTCTTTAATCAAGCAAGCTCTCTTCCTTCCAAATTCGAAAAAAATAATTGCAAAGTTATGCCTCAAAAGCAGCATCAAAGCAATATTTAAAAAAATTGGATCGGATTCTGTTCATGCAAAAGCAGGAATGAAAAAATAATGTGAATATGTATCCAGGCTATGTACCGTCTGATGGAATATTGTAAGTCTCAAGTTATATAGCGGTAGCGGGCGCCGCGAAACTCCTTACAATATAGTATTAATTCTAATTACATATAATTATAATAGTAACTCTAGTTACAGTATAATAGTAAATATTAGGTTACAAATGTATAAGTAACTATAAGCTATGACTATGCCTGAACTCTATGATGGCTGGTAACAGATTGATCAATATTCCAGTAGGTAACTCTTTATCTAAATTGTATCAGCCTCCTCGTGAATAGTCTCATATCTCGGTGGTTATTGCTTGCTATCCGTCTGTAGAACGTTCGGTGCTGCGTAAGTGATAATTGGCTTGTATGCCTACTGAAGTCACATATCTTCATTTTTTATATTAAATTTTAGTAATAGTATTCGGCAGTCGGACGTAGTGCTTAGAATAATAGTCTAAAAATTAATGTTAAATTTAATAATAACAAATAAGTTTAATTTTCATTTAAAAAGAAACTTAATCCTGCTTACATATTTTCTTCAACCTGATTCTATTTATCTCACCTCAATATCGTTTTAAAAATAAAAACGATGTGCAAATATATTTTACTTATTATTCCGAAATAAAAAAAAATTAAACAAGACTTTTTTATAGGAGTCTTACTAGTGCTCACCAGTTTTCTCTCATAATCAAAATGATTAAATAATGATGAGAAAAACACTTCCTAGAAATTAATAAAAAATCCAAGTGCAACTTTTCGATAGGCGGTTCGACCTGCGCTTGGTTGTGTTTTTTCTGTTGCTACCATTAAATTGGATAAATCGATTACTATTGCTACAGATTAACTATTTGATTTAAAGAGTCGTTGAAGTATGTTCTAAATATGGAACAAATTACTTTAATTTGTGTTTTTTTAACATTAAATGCACTAGAGTTTTTCTGCTTTCAAAACTTTCCGTTAATAATGACCATCGGATATAAAAAATTTTATTTGACTTTCTGTTTTATATTTGAACAAAATGAACATTTTATATACGATTGTAATTATATCTCGATTAAAAATTTAACTGTCTAAATAATTAGCGACTCAACAACGCTTAATGTTGATTTAGTTAGAATCGTTTGTTAACAAGGTACTTAACGTGCTTCACTGTAACTGTGTATGTCTATATACCAGTACTGAACATTTATAACTGCAAGATAATTAAATATTTTATGTAAATACTAATAGGTTTGTTTTTTTTAATTAAAAAATAAGTAAAACATGTTAAGTTAAACATTGGAATACAATTTTTTGAAATTATTTGCTTTTATTGCAACTAGATTAATATATCGGTAACTAAACATCTACGAATTTAATAAACATTTTTTTCCAATAATTTAACCAAAAACGGACTACAAAAAATCTTCAAATATTTTTAAGCCTTTACTAAAGGGAAAAAAGACTTTTATAAATCCCTTTTCATACCGTCGTATATATTATTATTTAAGCATGAACTTTTTGATCATTATAATTGTTCCATTATTATTAAAAATAATTGGAACATAATGTGAACATGAACCGCTTTATAAATGTACAGAAATGGTTTATTTGAATTTCTCGGATGGATAATTTAAATGGGAAAAACAAGATTAACACTTAGTTTAGGTCTGAAAACTGAATTAAATGAAATTGGATAACCCCAGAAAGAAAAACAGGTAACCCAAAATTGTTTAAATAAAATTTAATAATACGAGAGTAAATATAATAGAGAATTCGAGATACTTACTAAGTTTAAAATGCATGTTCAATGAAATTATATGCAATTATTGTACAAACACGTTTCCATTTCTATATCTATCAAGTTTTAATAAACTATTTTAAACAAATGTTGCGAATTCACGCTTAAAAATATGTGTTTGAAACACATTTAATTTTAAAAGGAATATTTAATTAATAGAACAATATTATAAAGTATAAAGTGTTACCGGCCAAATACTTCGATTCATTATTAAAACTGCGAATTGGTGACGTCATCTAGCGAAGAAGTTGGTGACGTCACCTAGCGGTCGTAGTTTGACATAATGTGACGGACATAAAATGGCAGCTATCTAGACGGATTTTGCTAGGATGTAATTTTTTAGGAAAATTATATTAGATCTAAAATCAGTTTCGTAGACGAGAAGATGGCCAAAAATTATTAATAGTATTGCGATTATGGGGGTGGCAGTTGAGACCCGGTACCATACTGTCTAGTAATATTTTTCACTAACTCGCTTCTGTTAGAGATGCTGCAATAAAGAGGCACAGTGAGAATACGCTGTAAAGGTTTGCCGCATGCCATTCTTCCAAAACAAGAGTGATAAAAGGAGAACAAGTTGAAGGTCGGTGAGTTCAAGCCGCAATATAATATTTGGTATCAAGTATTTCTATTACACCTATGAAATGGCATGATATGAACGATCTATTTGCATGTTGCGCATCATTTGATCCTAAAATACTGATGATTATTAAACATACAAGAATAAAAAACCTTTCAAATACGAATGGAATTTGCAACGCGAGGGGTTTGTACACATTTAGTTATTTACCAACAATTAGTACACAATATTTTTATTAAAATATTGACAAATATTAATTTGTCTAAATTATCTTTCACGGGTGTGAAAATATGGTGCATGTTTAAATAATGTTATTTTTCATCATGTAAATATATGAATATATTAGACATAATAAATATAAATTTTAAAATGAAAAGTTAACTTTACTGTGAATTAAGTTACTTGTGTGAAGTTTTATATAACTAATTACATGTTATAAGTTGACTGACTATCACTCGTACACTGGTAAAGCTTACTTAGTTGTGATAATTTTCCCTTTAATTTCTTACATATCCACTATCGTGAATACTTTAAAAAATAACGGTTTAGCTAATAAGGGTAGAGAAACGAACTTTAACCAAAATTACCACTCCAAATTTAATATTTCGTAAGAGGATCCATATTGAAAAAGTGTTCATGATATACTCCCAATATTTTTGAAAAACCTGTTCAACGATACATTACACAAAAGGTAGGCAAAAAAATTCACCCCGAATTTATATGTAAAGGAGATACTCCAGAATGTTTTTTAAATATTACATTTCATAACTTTATAGGCGTAATAAATTTGTATAACCCTGTCAAATTTCAGTTTTATAACGCTAATAGTGTGGGAGTAACATTTCTATGACATGCAGACAGACATACTGAAAATATAAGGGTTCTTAGTTTTGTTATAGAACTCTAAATATTGTGAAAATGCACAAATGACTAGTCCACTAATTTAATGTAGAGTATACTAGAAATATGTGCAATAAGTTAGAATTAGTATATTATAATCTCACGATTTCCTGTCAGTCAATTGGCCCTGAATCCTGGAGAAATACTGTCTTTACATATTCTGGTTTATGCTGCAAGTTACCTATATGGGGGACTTTATTAATTGAATTTATTGAGTTTTTAATTATAATAGAGTCGCTACTTATTTTCAGAACAAACTGAATCCCCCACATATATATTATATAGTATACTCGCATCAAATTCCTCTTGATTAGAGATATTTGTAGATTACGGAAATTTCTGAACAATATGATTCACTTATGGTGTATACGAGGCAAGCAGGCCTAAAATGTTCAAGTTTCAATTCAATCCCTTCAAAATCAAATAGTGCAGTTTCCTAGCAAAAGTGTTAGAAGAAAACTTGCTGCTCTGGTAACTAGTGCAATTAAATGAGTCCGATATGTCAGTTTTTGTATTTGTATATCAGGTGAAAAAGGCGTAATTAGGAATTAGTAAAAATGTATGAAGTGCCATGCCTATTCATATAGAAATATATGAATAGGCATGAAAAGTCTGGTAAGTACATAAAATATGAAAGGAAAGTTTGTTTTTCTGGAAAAAAGTTTTTTTTTTAGGCTTTCTCTAGGTAAATATTAACAAAAATAGGCATGACGAAGAAGCTGAATGAACCAAAAATTTATGAACAGGATTGAAAATTCGAATTACGCAATTTTAAATTAAATTTTTTATTTGAGATGTATGCCGGCAAGCCACGTCTTCGTAAATTCTTACATACTACTTTTTCATATCTCGTTTTGAGATCACATAAATGGGGCTATTGTAGAGGCAGCATAAAAATCATTCGGTTTCCACTTGTTACTGAAACCATATTCTGGTAAAGGCATATATTCACATCAAGTGAGATAATTGCCAAGGATGATACTATTTTTTTCCAAGCTTTCTTTAATTTTCGGTTAATTGCTTCCTGATGAGTTAAAGAAGGGCGCAGCTTGAGACGTCCATCATAGGGTCGAAATAATTAAATTTAATTTCATCGAAGAGAAATTTATAGCTACGAAATTTCACAAAAATGCACGTTTATATATAGTGTTTCATTTAGATATATGTCTTACATCGGGCAACAAACTAGTTGAATGTATTTTTTATGAATCGATTGTAATAACATCTTGATGTCACCAACTGATATTTTATATTTTCTTAATTTTTTTCTCTGAACTAGATATATGACATCATAAAACTTATTTTTTGGATCTAAATATAGATCGTTCCAAGAATATTTTTCTATTTACTTTCCTCCTTCTATGAACGCAGCGGGCGAGATGGGAGAAAAACTTACGCTGATTGTTGGAGCGGTTTTCTTTATTTTCGTACAAACATCGAATGAAACGATCATGACTATTAAGAACTAATAAAAATGTAAAGAGTTCTTGACTGTCAGTCCGTGAGTGCCCCGCACTATTAGAAGGCAAATGAGCCTTAAATGTTCTAAAAAATTGTTTTTATCTGCATAAATATTTCTGTCAAAATCCCTATAATATACAGATAGTTGGTGTAAGAATTAAAGCCAAATAATGCTACTCAGAGGTTTAATTTCTTTAACCAGATATTTCAATATTTTTTAATATTTAACAACATTATATTTTCGGACGAGTTACATTTCCGCCGTTATGGTTGCGTAAACAAACGGAATTACAATTTCTGAAATAACATTCATATAAAAGAAAAGCATGAAATCACGCACTAAAAATGAGTATAGGCTGAAATATCAACGGGATATACAATCAGTGCGTAATTTTTTTGTAGATCCGGGCGGTAGCACAATAACTGTTAATTAAGAGCAATGATTGATAGGAAGAACAGGATGGAAAATCATCACACACATAATTGATCTCCAAAAATGCTAAAATAAATTGACCTCCACGCAGACCTAATTTTTTTCTCATGAAGATATCTTCAATGATTGATAGACTCACAGCTCACAGTAATAAACCTTGATTCCTAGGTCATTAAAAAAAATAACTGACAATAAATAGTAGCGAGAATAGAAACCATGTACCGAGCAATGATTAGCAATTTCACCGAGCGTTTACAAAAGTGTTGTCAATGAACTCATTACATTCGAATGATATTATTCGCAAGAAATAACCTCCAAAGTCAATAGTGTACCATAAACAAACAAAACAGCTTTAGAACGTCCTGTAAATAGTTTAAACATCCAATAAAGTAATTCAATTTGAATTGTTTTATTGGACGCTATTTAATATTAAATTGAAAAACCTGTTTCGTCTTGTTCGTAGCGAGGATACAAGCAACGAAATAGATATCGGATCAAGGAAATCTATTAAAATACTTAAGGGATAATGTTTAATTTTTAAAATTTAAATTACAAGTGTCGATTTTGACGTAACTGATTTCAAAAACACTTATTTGAAATTTAAAAATTCGTCTGAAATCGGAAATCTGTAATTTCGAAAATTCGAAAATCTGTGATCATCTCAGTACAGCTATCATTTTTATTGATTTGAAACGTTGTCAACACTTTCAGAAATATTTAGAAACTGCAACTACCGATATCTATATCTTTTGAATAAAGATCCGCTCGAATGATTATCTGTGTATTGTCATGTTTTATTCTAATTTGAAACAACATGCAAAACGTTTTTATCCCGTCTGTAAATAGCCCTAACTGATAAGTGTGCAAAACGATATGATACACCACCAACTTTCCCAGTTATGGTGAAGGCATTTATACCAACATATTAATTCTGGATGTTCAATTTTAATACCCACAAAGTTGTGAAGTAGCATGATATTCCGGTATAATGATAAGCTAGTAAGTTTTAAAGTAATTAAATTTTAGGGATGATTTAGTTTCACATTGGGGGTTAAGCCCACCAATTAAGTAAACAAAAAACTGTTAACTCAACTATGGTACCTCGTACATACTTTAATTGGAGATAATCAAATTATACTGGTTAGATTTTTTCAGTCT
Source organism: Druceiella hillmani (assembly GCA_039881145.1). NCBI lineage: Eukaryota > Metazoa > Arthropoda > Insecta > Lepidoptera > Hepialidae > Druceiella > Druceiella hillmani. The sequence goes on from JAYKKI010000003.1 coordinate 44,884,578, forward strand.
TTTCGCGGCATTACACGCATCATATATATTAATTTCGGGACCGAAATTTTCACCAGCTAATTCTATCGTTTCTTCTTCCTCAGAACTTGAATGTAATTTCATTATTTGCGTTTTAATATTAAGATTTTTCTTCATAATCTTATAATTTTTACTTTCCCTTTTCTTTTTTTAACTAATGTAATGCAAAGATACGAGTACTTTTGCTACTTGCTTGGACATTTTCCGAACGCTAGTAAGCAGTTCTACATGTCAGTCAGGTAATTTGAAGGTGGGTCTTTTCCGTTGTAGTCCGTTTGTTGGTAGTAGTCTTTCTTGAACCGATTCAGATGTAGGATACTCAAGTGTCATTGAAACTTCTTCAATAACTCTGTCATTTTTAACATTATCAGATATATAAGCATAATCTGGAATCTAAATTTAGCCCCACTTATGAATTTGTTATTCGATTTGAGCTTATGTTATCGACAGGGTTTTTCATTCAAAGAAAAAACAATAAAAACATAATAAATTTGATAAATATTAACAATATAACATCAAATATCAACATAGTAAAATAATCTGAGGTAAATTGAAATTTTTAAAGATAAAAAATAACTTTTAGTTTTTTTCAAAATATACAGCAAGTTATACACTCGGATAGCAGCCACTCACTAGATTTAGCTCACGACATCTAGAGCAAAAACAGTAAAATTTTTCAGTTGGATAATTCATCTTAATTACCCTATATTTCAAAACCGTACTTTCGTTGTATACCTGATTTGCGCTTAGGAATTTTGCGGGATAATTTGTGAAAAAAATTAAAAATTCATTTTATTTTTTGCCCAATTGATAGCTCTAATTGATTAAGTGCAATTTGAATACACATGCACTAGTGACATAATACGATTCTGTGTGCACTGTTCGAGCGAAACAGATATACGTTATGTTCGAATTGTTTAATATCGACAAAAACTACGTCGGAATGGTATCGCTAAAAGAAAACATAATATATAGAATTACACTACAAGTTGAAGTGTTATGACAATGTTTACTGCACATTATGCCATTAACTTTTATTATATGCACGTTTGGTAAAATTAAATTATTAATTTTTGTTTTTAGGATAACTGATGCGGGTCCGTATAACCGTCTGTCTGTTGCACAAACACTAAACTTTATAATTGTTTTATTGAAGAGGCCATATAGAAATGTACATGGAACTAAATAAATTTGAATTAATCCGAGCACAGAGATAAACTAAATTTATTTGCAATACCCATTATTTATATGGTCACAATTCTTACGTGAAAATACTTATTGATTCAGGAGATCAATTATATAATTTTGTTAACTGTATTCGTATGTATGCCAACTTTTAGCGTGCACAGCTAGCAAAGAGAACAACAAGATGGCGAGGCGTTGTTGTTCAGTCCGCGACTAGCGAACAAACTCCTGTTGGAATTTTTAACGACTTTGAAATTTACAATTATTGCTCGCTGATTTTTTGGTGTCTTATACATTGTTTTCATTACTTTGTATTATATATTATTGTATGTTTTATAGCGTTAAGTTTGGTGTGTTACACAATAATATGTGTTATTTTTAAAGTGTGTTTTATTGTGTAATTAAAATGGCGGATGTAGCAGGAATGAGTGAGATTCTAACATTTTCATCGCCAATGAAAACAAATTTATTACGTATGGTAAATCATCGATAAAAGCGATGTTAATGGATTTCGTTCGCCGAGAAAAACATAAATATTTGAGCTATGTTGTCGATGAAAAAGCTATCAAAAAATGTATTCAGATATTAAGATTGTCGCCGTATCATTGTAAACTAAATCCAATTGAGATGGTCTGGGCACAAATATTGCGAGAGAAAACAACTTTTAAATTAATCGACATTAATGTGTATGTGAAGCAATTTCATTAATAAGTCCAGCGGCATGGCAGGAATGTGCTCAAAGAAGAGACGTGGATGGGCAAGCTTGAAATGTTTTCTGTTAAATAATTAAGAATTTTCCGGTTTTTTTTATATAAATATATATTTAGTGTTTTAAGTTCATCATAATGTAACACTGTAGTGTAATTTTTTCTGCGAAATATTAGTGTATTTTGTGTACTTATATGTTTTGAGTTTTTGGTGATGCAATTATTGTATTTTTTCTTTAGAATGTTAGTATATTTGAGTATGTCAGTGTATTTAATGTTTTTAAAAGTTTTTTAGTCATTTCTTGAAAATTAAGTAATATTTCTTTTATTTTGTAATAACTTAATTTTCTGTGTTCTGACTAACATTTCAATTAACTACTATTACTAATATATTTAGAATGTAAAGTATTGTTTGTAAGTATCATATGAGAGTATATATTATATAAATTGATGATAGTTGATGAAGGTTTACCAAGCGTGATTTACTAGTAGAGATTTGGCTACCAACAACTTTTGAAATACGCCAGTCTTTAAGACTACCAGTCTCAAGCCTGTTAATGTTTTTTATGCTACAGTAATATTTACAAATTATTCGAAACACTTCACCTTACTTATCTGAATTACTTTTAAATATAAAATATAACCTATATAATCTAAGTTACGTATGCACACAGTGCAAATATGCACAAAAAACATTTTTTAATCACAAATAGAGTACAGCTTATCATAACAAGGTACCGAATAGGTCTGATTGTCTAGTTTCTTCACAATAAGATACGACTATCCCTATATTTCAAAGAACTGAGAACATAAGATACGCAAAAGCAGCAACATGTATTGTTTCATAATGTTAAATGTGAAACAAATTTAGGCGTCGTTTTCATGAGCATCATAAAAAACTCATTATAAAGCGTTCAAACTTATATTTGTCCAAATCAGAAAGGAGCAAACGAGGGTAAATTGTGAGGATGCAAACGCCAAATATGAACGAGGTGGATGCGAGACATCGGAACGAAACAGAACGCGTAAAAAGGTCGTAAAATAGTTCTTTTGAATAATTAATTCGACCCTAAACGGGTCGGTTTGATTTGTAGATATGAGTCAGCAGAAGAATATTGTTTAGACTCATTAAGGACACGAGTTTCGATCATACGAATTAACTGAACTCATTAAATTCTTTTCGAAGCAGGGTAGATAAATTGTATAGTAAATTATAAACGACAGTCTTCTGACTGATGATGCCTACTTATTTAACGACTGTTTTCAGATATTAGCCGTAATAATAAAATCGTTCAAATATCATTGTGCATTGACATTATTTTTACAAACATGGTTATTTCTGTAACATAACAACATAATTAAATGAAACTAGTTGATAGAGTATTATTTCTATTTTCTTTAATTTATTTACCACGACCTAGGTTTCGTTGTATTACAACATAGTCAGGTGGGCTATTAGCAAAGATCTTTGCTAATAGTCCACCTGAAGATGTTATATTACAATGAAACCTAGGTCGTGGTAAAGAACTTGAACAAAGTAGAAATAATACTACATCACGTAGTTTAATTTAATTGTGAATAATGAATTTCTACAAAGTTAACGCCAAATATATTCAATAACAACATAAGTTTCGGCACTCCAAAAATTTGTAATAGGATTTGATTTGGCAAATGGATGATACATTATTTTGTTTTTGTAGTACTTCTTCATTGCTCTATGTTATATTGTTACTAAATTATTGCGCTTCAACCATATTTTCTTTTTTATTTCGGACATAACCAAATATTTTATGCGAATAATTCTAGCGTTTATAATATTTTTTTCAAATTACATCATACATGTCAAAAATTAAAAATAAATGTGTTTGTTAGATTATCTTTTTAAATTGTAAATTTAAAAGGACAATCTGACAGGAAACAGAATACAATGTGGTTTGGACAAATAAATGATTATAGTGGTAATTGATAATGATATATTCTTAAGGTTTATTTAATACCTTAACGGTACTTGAAAGGTAAGATATGGCCAGCTATTTTGAAAATACCTAGTATTACTATTTACACATTTTCAGCTTTTTACCTTCATGTGTCATTGAGATATAGACCATATGTGATCAGAGCGGATATTTTCGAAAACCATTTTATTCAAAAAATATTTTAACTAGACTAATGAAACAAAAACTAGAAAATGTATAAATGGTAACCTTATTACTAAACATATCTCTTATTCTGCTATTTATATTACTTTCACATTGGCTGTATAAGTAATAATGTAGCAAATTGAGTATATCCTATGCCTACTCAAGGATACAATTCATATTTTATGAATGTATACAAACAAAAAATATTCTAAAAATAAATAAAAAATAATTTGGGAATTAAAGACCATGGATGTTACGAAAACATACTCATTCTTTGAATTGATATTTTCAAAAAATGTGTTTAAATGTGTTTACAAACATGTCTGCTTAATACACATGAATAGTGGAAGTGAGTTTAAACAAGTGTAAGTCAAGCTTAGACAAGTGTAAGTTAACAACGAATATTGTTCAAGATAAAGCAAATACGGATAGAAGAAAGCTATAAAAATTACATTTTATCATAAACAAAACATTCGCTCCCGACTCTTATTTTATAAATTTTAATAAAATCCACGGACTTGAAATCCAAAACCCAATTCACCTGGCTTTAAGCTGTGTTTCTAATATAGAATATACAATTATATAATTCCACATAGTCATCACTTTATTCATTATATTAATAAAATCAAACCTTTTAACAACTCATTCGCACATTTTAGGCTAGTACTTCATATTTTAAATTGATTAAACTGTAATTATAAGTGTTACATGATTATTGGAAATTGAAAATAATACAATATTTTTGGTAAGCAATCGCTTTTTGCTGAAAGTTAAAAATGAAATTATTTTAGTTTTAAATAGTATCCGAAAGCTAAATATATTTTCAAAGAAATACACGCTAAAAGTATTTACTTGGGACACCAATATTTAAAATTTATTCAAAATTTCAATGTTTTTTTGCAAAATTTGAAAGCAATCGTTTTTTCTCTAAACACGTGTAATATCAAAGTGATGAGGTTAACAACTACAATACTATTTTCATTATTTGTCTCAAGTATAATATGGTAGCTTTAAAATATAAATTTCATTTATCCATTTTTTTTTCATCTTTAGATAATATTAATATAATATATATAAGCACAATGATTTATTTTTAAATAAGCTTATTGTCATGAATTTTGTGTATAATCGACATATAATCATCTGTCAGTAGAATTATTTTATTGCACACTTCTTTGCTTGTTATACCCATTAAACAATAAAAAGTAGGATCAAACTTTTATATAAATTTAAGACAAGGCTATATATTTATTACGACTCATTAAACAACACATCGTAATTGAAAAACGAGCTTTATTACATTTAATTTTAATAATATTCTTTGATACATTTGAACGTTTTCTACATAATATTATTGTTATATACCAGATATAAATTACAGTTAAGATAAAGTTTATTTCAGACGTCTTTTCCTTTTTTAAAATTAAAAATTATAAATGATTATAGACACTTTTAAACGTATTTAAAAGGTTACTAAATCTAAAGACATAAAGAGTAATTTGTGCTTCAAATAAATATAAAGTAGTATCTTTATCACTACGGTTAAAGACATATCGATAGTACCGTCTTTATTTGGTCAACTTCTATAATCCAACATGAAAATAATAACTCTAACATTTTGGATGAGATCAGTATGAGAGAATTTTTTTTTAAATGAACATGAAATTAGTTAATGCGAGGAAATTGGGTTTCCTTTTATGATGCAACAGAAAAACAGTGGTCATATTTCAAGTCATTGAACAAATATATGTGTATTATGTGTGTGTGCTCTTACATGTACAAACAAATATATCTGTGCAGCCTTTGATGATATCAATACTTATTATAACTAGGTTATATTTTATCTTTCAGGTGCAGGAGATGTAATAGATAAACAAGCAAATCGTATCTAAGTCAGTTTTATTTCGAGGAAAGTTTCAAGGAAAACAAATATTATTTAATTCCGTGGTATGAAATCTACCAAAGTTTTTATTGAAAATGTTTCATCAAAAAGCTTCATTATTTAATATCTATCATTAAAATTAATTAACACCGCTATTTGATGCAAATCTGAAACAGCTGCTGGGGTAAGATCCTCTTAGAAGTGAAATATTTTCGCAGTTTTTTCACCACCTCCTGTGGAAATCTTAAGTATAATCTTGAATTGAATTAGCTCTAGCAGGCGTCATATGGCCTCCATTTTCTAGACAATATCGTAAACATTTTACCTTGTATGCATTGATCATTACCATTGCTGACAATTTCGATATTTTAGATAAATACCTTTTAATTTTGGTATAATTTATAATTATGAGACTAAACTCTTATTTCTGATATTCTATTTGAAATTTGTTACTAGAAAACAGGCAGGAAAGTATGTTTTATCAAGGCTTCTATAATATAGAAAGCAAAAAAATAGCGGAATATAAACATATTATACATAGGTACAAATCTATATATTTATATAAAGCAAATTGTATATTAATTAAATCTAAAAATATTGACATTTTACAACCTTTTTCCCAAAGTAATTCTTCAAGACTAACAAAATGCTAAAATACGGCAAAATGCTGAAAAACAAAACGAAAATGCGGAAAACAAAGCAAAATCGTAATGCTTCAACTATATTTAATATACGCTACAGATAAAAAAAATAATAACGAACACGTTCTTCAAAATAGTGCACACAAAAGCTTTATTATTGCGAATTGTTCAAATTAATATCATCGCCGGAAAGTCATCAATGCGATATGAAATATTTATAAGAGGACATACCAAAAAGACGTTGATTAAAAAAACAAAAGTAACATTATACAAAACCACAACTTTCTTTTCCGTTATTTTCTTTTTAATTTTCCCGGGTTCCAATTGAATTTTTGATTCTGGTATCAGTCCGGTGGCGAGCAATAAGAGCCCTGCTTTCTTTATGTGGCAACTAGCGTTTCAGCAAATGGCTCTCACTGGTCACGATCGTTTTTATGTTATTGCATATACAATATTGAATATATTTATAATTTGATAAATAAAAATCTGGCCCACTTTGATATGTAAAAAAAATTAATCTGTTTATTTGTTTCATCACTATGCTCATGTCCACATTTTTAAAATTAACGATTGTCTGGGTACTATAGGAGGCACATAGAACTGATTTCGCAGTGTATGTGAAATTGATTTTCTAGTAACAATTATTGCATTACAGCTTGGAGTCATTAATTCACATCTTTGACGTCATAATTTCATTTTTGACGTTTTTAAACTATTTTTGATACTTTTCTTCGTCTGTTATAATGAAGGAGCAAGAAGTCTAAATATATTCTTCTTCCCTATTTTCCTCCATGTGTTCTTAAAATTTAATAAATCCATGCATTATCCCGTTTTTACATCATGCAATATTTTCGGTTTTAATGGTTTGCATGACATCTATTGAAAAAGCTGTTCATCGATATAATTTGATACATCAACACAATTAATCAGTTCGTTGAAGAGCGGCATCAAGGTCTCAGTATGACTCGTCATAAACCGAGTGACGAGTCAGCTAACGGGAAGCAACATCTTTTCAGCAATATTTAGCATAGCTTAATACGCGAACGCTTAATTATATATCTGATAAATGGAATTAACAGAAGCGCGATAACATTAATCCAGTTTAATACGCCAATGCCAAAGGAACAAAATTATAGAATGACTCAGTTAAATACACCAACGCCAAAGAACGCGCTCAAATAATTTTATTACTTTTATATATATCTGCGCGTAAATTCTGTCTAATTATTTATTTTCCTTCATTGCTTTCGTCAAGATAAGAAAAATTATTTCCATGAATTTGCACTTCTCAACTATAGAATTCGTTCCACCAATTTTCGGTTCTGACTAAAAAACTGGTCAGGCAAGTCAAACGGAGTCCATTACGTAGTTTCTATTATCACCTGTCGGCTCTATCAAAAGATACTAGCCACTGTTTGTGACGAAAAGACTCGTCGTGAAAAGTCAAACAAGCACAAATATAATGAATCTACTTTTAGCCATTGAGACTACCTGTCACTACTTTCTTTATTATTGGACCCTTGTAACCATTTGTGACTAGGGACCTCATCAAGACAAGTCAAATGATCTTCTAATAAATGTACCACTATCTTCAACTACCGTCATCAGACCCTGAACAACATGTATGACCAAAATACTTATAAAGACCTATGAAATGAATTCACGCTCGGCAATAAATTTCCCTAGAGAGGCTTTGTAATTTTTCCGGAGTGTATTATTAGGTCTAATCATTTTTCATGGGAAGTGTCGAAAATAATTTTCCTTCAAACAAATAAAAAATAATGAGAATTGATCAACGCGTCTCCGAGTTATGGCTGCATTCTCATGAAAAATAATTAAATATACGCTGAGCTGATAACTTTCTTTTTTCAAGTACGGTTTAACTGGGTACAAATTCATTTCTTTATTATCAATGAATTCGTACTGATTGTACTAGTAATAAATAATAAAGTTATGGAATCAGTAAATATTATTAAGTTATCAATAACCATTTATATTTTATTATCAACTTCCAATGTTCATTGTGGTGTATATACGGATATCTCAGTTTTAACTTTTATTATAACAATAATGTCTTACGCGCATATTTCAATTTTTTATTTGGATATAAAAAAATTAAATTTAATAAAATTGTTTGTTTTTTGAATATATAAATCTCACTTATTGAGAATTATTCGGGTCACCAGCAAAAGTTTACGGGTGACTCAATTATTTTAAATAGTGATTCAGATTACGCCAAAGACTTCAAGCCATGAACGTCACAGATCAATCATACGTTACTCAGGATTTGGCTTATACTATTTATGAAAGTAAAGAAGTTTTACTTTGATGAGGCAGATAGATTAGCTTCTTGTTTCATGAGAACCTCAAACAATAATAAAAGTTTAGTGGTTTTGTATATTTTCTTATTTCATTTCCAGATAATATAGAAAGTATTTAAAGTGCAATCATAACGTTTTACGTCTTATTACTTGTAACTACCAGTAGTTCAGTAATAACAGGGTACTACTTAAAATGACCCGATTAGTATTTTCCACTTATTATAACTCAATTTACAGGAAACCTATCGACATACTTAAAGCAAAATTATTTCCCATAATACATCATTTTTTTGTTATTACTCTGAATGAATAAAAAAAATAAATCAGTAGATCAAAAACGCTACATGAACTTCAGACAGATCGATGTTCTTCTAAACATTTCGAAGCACTTTGCAAAATATTGCACATTATGATAAAATTAAAATGTGATTGTATTTTTTGTTTATTTGACATTGGTGATGTTGTTTACATATTAGTGAATAAAACCTTGGGAAAGTACAAAAATGTATGACATTAAGGAAAAAAGTTTCAAGTTCCTGCGTTAAACGATTTCTCACAGAAAAGGCTGCCATAGATGGACGGATGGGCATGTGAGTGATTATATGAACTCTAAAAACGAATAGTTATTTGTTGTAGTGACTTTTGGGCGTGTTAAAAAAAAGTGAAGAAAAGTGTTATAAAGGAAAAGTTCAATAACGAAATATTTCAAATATAAAATAATATGTAAAGTACTGTGTATAATCTGAAGTATATTGAAGTAAACGATATGGCATGAAATTTACAAGACACATTCACTACGAATCTGTCTATCTTTAAGGCGTGAGTTTTAAGGACACTAAATTTGCGAGAATATTTTTTCAGGAAAAACAATTAAAATTACATTTTTACAATTTTCTCGAAAACAAAAGTTTTTTAGAGAAAATGAAAATGATCAAAATTCTCTTTAAAAAAGATTTACATATTTTTGGAAAGAGTTAACTGTTACTTTTTGCAAGAGTGGGGAAGACATGGAAAAAAGTAACTTTTCATCGAATTTGCAATAAGATGTCGAAGGGGACGATGAAATAGTGAATGACAAAGATTAATAATAAACAACAGGAACTCATAAATCAAGAATCCAAAACATAAAAAACACTCCTCCAACTCTATCTCTACGCTGGCGTGGGAATGTGTGCATATTTTTATGGCTACTAAATTCCTGATTTTGTCGGCTATTTTATTAATATAATGATGTAAAGAAAACTTGTCTCATTTTTCGCATTTATGTTTCTTATGGGATTGCATGACTTATTAAGGAAAATCGATTAATCGTGGAATTTATAATAATTAACCAAAATGAAAAATTCGAAAGGCTAAGCAGTAATAATAAACGTTTGAGTTTAATAAGCCAATGTCGTCGAAATTATTTCTCACATATCTACTCAATATATCGTAAATCTCAATATATCTCAATATATTCACGGTGTCTCAGAATTACGGTGACAATGTGCTTATTGCGTCATAAAATTCAAGTAACGCCATATATTGTACAAACGTAGCAGTGATTTAAAATGTCAGACATTTATGTACTGTTTTGAATTGTCAATTACTAGTGAAACGGATTGTGTTTATTTGCAAGGAATGATTGAATTTTTGCATTTTTACGGCAAAAAAAAGATCAACGTTTATTAATTATAGTAATGCCATGTAAAAAAACAGAAATAAGATGAATATGGTATAAACGTAATCTATACCTAAAACCTATAATACATTTCAATTTTTAAAATTTTAACTTAACTGAAAGTAGACGAAAGGTTTTATATAGTAAATGAGCCCTAAAATAATTATTTTTTAGGAGTTTACATTTCAGGAACAACGCAAGCTACTTTCGATAACAGAGGTGTAAATCTGGAGTTAGATGTTTTTACGAATTCCACACTCCCAAACCGTTACACTAACAGAGAAATTTTGATGAAAAAGGATAAAGGAGGAATCGGTAAAAGGGTTTCCAATGATACATGGCTGATGTTACTTATATTGCTGCCATGAACAGTAGTTGTATAAATAAATAATTATAAAGTTTAATTTTGTAGTTTTATAAACAATGCTGATCACTATCAGGCACCATCCTATATTATCATATATTATATTTGAAATTATAAAACACAATTTATTCGTAATGATACTTTTTTAATGAATGATACTCGTTCAAACCACAACGTGTAGCGAACGGGGTCACTGCTGCCAGGTACTCTTAAACAAAGTTCTGACAAAGTGTCTTTTCAAATTTATTGAATATCTTATTCACGAAGATTTCGCAGATCAAATTTATTGAACGTCTTTTGCCTTGGTTTTATCAAAATGGAAATAATTATTATATTAGCAGCAATTTCTATATAGTGATTTTTTTAAACGATTTTTTATTTATTTGTGTCCTCCATCAAAACTTGTGTCCGTTTATAAGAAAAAACTGAAATAAGAACACTTTTCCTAGTTTTATTTTTTCTTCCACTGTTTCTTGTTTATGGATGTTTTGCTGCTAAAGTAATTTGGCTTTATGCCGAAATAGATGCGATTTATTTTTGCCAACTGTTTCACACAGTAAATTTTATGATTCTTTCGAAAAATAAAAATCCTTACAATTCCGTCATGTCGTAGATACTCCAGATACAGATCTCAAGTAATACGTAACAAAATATGAAAAAAATATTTTGCACTACACATTAAGTTATTGCAAAGATCACCAATCAAATTGAAGTTCCTTTCATCATTGTTCAATTTGATACACTGTATTCGAAGGATTAAGCATCAAAATATATGTAATACAAAATTATGTATCCTCCGTCTAATTTTTAAAATGTTGATTTGAAAAATCAGAAAAAGTTTATATTCTTGTACTATTTAAAGAGATTGAGACAACTACAAAGTTTTATACTTATTCCGACATGCGATTGACTCGTTCGAATATTCCAAAAAAGTTATAAATTTCCCTGAAATATTATTGAAACTCTTTACAAAATAAGATATGAATTGTCTATTTGAAGATTTAAGTTCCTAAAAAGAAAATGAAAATAATGTGGAACATGCTTATATTCCATATTATCTAATTTTTTAATAAATGCCTTCAAAAGTTGCTAAAAATACATAAAAGTTGATGTTATCTGGTGTAAACTTCATCCTTTCTAAACACTTTTCAAGTTAATACTGTTATTTATGTCACTTCTTGCGCAATATTGATTTATTCTATGTTTATAGAAACATGATTATTGATTTTTGCTTACATATTTTTTTTGTAAATACTGCAAATGTTTTTTATAGTCTCAATTTCCTATTCAATAAACTTTCTTTATTTTTCGTAATAACTTTTCTGTTACAATACTACTCTAAATCTCATTTCACAATTTCCAGATTCCTTTATTCAAACCGACGCTTATCATTACGTATCTCCAACTGATTTCTATTCATTAAAAAAGTACTCAAAAATTGAAACGTTAAAATAAAATAATTCTACTAATATATCAATTAATACAACAATTCAGAAAAATTATCCGTTGCAATAGCATAGCGCATCGTTATGTTAATTTATTCTGCGATTACATTATTCTTATTTCCGTGACTAATAAGGATAAAATATAGAAAGTGGTGAGACAATGTATTGTCATAGGTAATCACCTAAAATGAAAATAACACACTAAAATCAGGGTCTACTTGTATGTACATTGTATGAAAAATATACATTATTTCATCAAAATTATTATTTTAAAAAGGGTACTTTATAAAATTAGCCATAAACAGTAGCCAGATAATAGCAGTCACATTCTTCCAGAGCTTTACTTAAGAAGAGTAAGTGACTAAGTCAGAGCTTTGCATCTAGGTTTATTGAATATTGCATCTACTAAAACATTGAATCTGACTGCGATTTATCTCTGTATAGACGTGTCATATGGAAAAATCTACAAAACCGCTACAAGTTTCTTTTTACGCTACTCCGGCTACCAAAACGGTAAATGTTTGAAAACTATTCAACACGACCAAGGTGTTTTATGGCATTGTTAAGTCCCTGATTCTTATGTATAGCTATAACATATGCTATACATATTGGGTTTGTATTGGTATAGCTTTACCACATGTATCCATACATACTACATATATGGGTATGAGGCCGATTGATAATATCGAACTTAACCTTAACAAGTTCTAATTTATTCATTAAGTGGAATTTAGTTGACCACTTTTCTAGGTTTTTTTGTCAACAGTATGCCATTAGCATATATACCTTAACATACAATTCTCGTATGCTTCAAACATTTTATGTTATGTACGATAACATAAGTTGTATCAGTCGTTTTTGATCAATTCACTTACTGACCCGTGACGAAACGTTTAGAGAAAGATTCAATGTAAATTTTAGTGTTAGAAGTTAGGATAATTATGGCCACCCGCCTCGAAATTGAAACTTGAAGCGATTCTCAATAATCTACACGTTTTACAACGTTTGATCTGACTATAAGTGTGTTGTGTACTTCCATGTGCAGAATTAAAAATGATCAATTGCACAATGTTTGCTCTAACTGGAAAAGTATGTTGTGTACTTCCATGTACAGAATAAGAAATAATCAACGATCGATATATTACACAATGCTTGATCTGATTCTATAAATATGCTGTGTACCTCCGTGCATAGAATAAGAAATATCGTGAAATAAATATAATCCAATTCCCGTTTTACATTCTAGGCACTCAGCCGACAATTACCTAGATAAAAAGCTAGATTTCATCTTCAATTTTTATTCTACATACCTACTTTTAACATAAAAATAATAAACTTTTTTTCAAAAATTGAATTCCTCTCAGCGAAACCAATGTTTTTAAAAGTGTTTCAAGCCAAATCACACAATATATGAATTTCCAAATTACTTAAACAAAATCCGTTTTTCGAAGCAAAAATGGAAGGATGGAAAATCAAATCGTTATTGTATTTACAAAACGTCACATGTGACAAGACGATTAGTTTACATAAATATTAGTCCTATACGTAGTATTATAAAACGAAAAATTGCGAGTTTATATAATTATTGAGGGGAAAAAAGTTCGTAGCGAATTTGTAATTATGGATTTATTTATTTATTTAATTTTTTTAAACCACAACTTGTGTTGTAATGCTTCATAAGACAGAACATTACTAAGCATATATAAACTTTTATAGATATATTTATATGACTTTATCTTTGTTTTTGATGATGTGTCAATAAGTGACTAAACGAGATAGGAAACTGACGATTTTTGATGTCAAATACTTCGTAAAATACCTTTGATACAAATTTGGTATTTTTGGATAAAACATAATCAGGTATTCGTCTCTCTACTTACTGTCCTACTAGGTTCGTTTAAAAGTCCGGCTTCCATTATTCTCTGGACTTGAATTACGAGATTTTAAAAAAGCTTTGAATCGGGTAAATGGTGCAGTATTGGTTAGTAAAACTTAAAACTTGGTTTTCGAGTGCACAGATTGAAATGAATTAATTCCAATACTTAAATGAGACAAATGTTTTTAGTTTAAAAAAGGGATATAGCAAATTAGTAAAAATTTATGTAAAATTGACCCATAAAATGAATTATCTTTTTTGTGTCCTCCAAGAAAATGGTGATGATGTTTGACTATTGTAGCAATATCATTGATTCATATATTTATTTCCTCGTAACTTTACATCAAGCGCAGGTGAACGTATATCCGGTTACTCTAAACGATTTCTTTTAAACCACTGTAACGATCGAGCTAACATTTTATAGTATTAAATGAAGAATCATCGTCTTCCTATAACACCAGAAGGAAGCGATTTTTATGAAGGATTATTAAATTAAAGAAAATGTTCAAGTTAATTTCAAATAAATAATAAAAAAAAATATCCGATACATCAAATTACAAACACATAAATAAAGGAAATGTAGAAACTAATAATGCTAAATAGTTATCAGTAAAGATTATTGTTTTAACGATATTCCAATTTTAATACGATTATCGGTATTTTTTGTTAACTCTTGGGATAATTTAAAAAAACCTAACTCTAATATATAGAATACACACGACTTCTGTCACTTTGTCACTTATTTCTAATCATATCATGTATATTATTGAAAAATAAAAGAAAATGTAATAAAAAAAACTTGAATAGCCTTGAGAACGTAAACTGTTTAATAAAACTAACCAAAAACGAGTTTTGAATGAAAATAATTCGATACATTTTAATCAAGTATACGAACTCTTCAGTTACTCTTATAATAATACAGGCACTATTCCAATTTCCTTTCCTAAAATTGAAAATACTTATCCGTAGGGAAGCAGTGCTTCAGGACACAAAATTAAAGCTTATTAAAAACATGCTGCAAAATTATTAGCTTCGTAAAACTGAAACGTTATTTACTTCACATGCGAATTAGCGTTTATAATTTTTTCTAATGAATTCATTATGAATTCCAGTAATGGGCTTTAAATATTTTATATCGAATCAACAAACAAAAGGGCAACGAAACACAAGGAACTCATTAATAAAAGGTATTTAATATGTAACGAATTAATGTACAAAATCTAATTATTAACTAATCAGTCTAGGGAACCAAATTGTACTCGTCCTTTTTTTGTGGAGGCAGAATAATTCAGGGTTGCATCAAAGATAAATCTAATATTTTGAACATTTTGGAGTCCACATTACTCATATTTTAAAATGATAATAAAACATAGCCTATAATGTTTGTATATCAGTCTAGGAGTCTACAAAATCATACACTTAGTCTAAATAACTATATCTTAATTATTATATACGAAAAATGGTTGTTACATTATTGAAAACAATTTAAAACCTTTAAATTTAAATGTTCAGTAAAAATTCCATGAAATCTAAGTGCACGGTAGCGTACCTTCAAGTTCCTGCATGGGCTACCAAACACTATGCTTTAACGAAGCGCTCCGCAGTTATCTTTATAAATCTAGCCAATACTAAAAGTCTGATTTTAACAATTGTGTTCAGAACTTTTAGTTTAAATGTATAGTAATTTGTGAGATATATGACAAAAAAATCATCAATTTCGTAGGGTGTTTTATCATTAACTAACTGACAGCTCCCCAAAATGTATAGTACTCTCCTAGAAGAATTAAAACATTGAAAGTTTGGTACGTGGATGATATTTAGAATATCAATGAAGGAAGAAGTAGTGTCGATGTTTAGAATTTCAGTGAGGAACTTTGAAATGTTTTTATTAGAAATAAAGTATAAGTCAGCGTATCTATCGACGTGCGTTAATTTGTGCGTGTTCTAATTTTTAAAATACTTGTAGTATTTTAATAATTTTCGTAATTCCAAAAAATAATAAATAAACAAATAAAATGTTTTATCGCACAGAATTATAAATTCTCTTACTATTTCTATTCGACATAGATGACGCAACTCTATTTCATACTCATACGATTTTCTTTTATATAATCACATGAACATATTTTTAATGAGCATCAATATTCTGGCCACTAACGTTATTTTTTAACTACTATAACACCTTGTTTTAAAAATACTTTGGTTTTAAAAAACAATATTGATAAATAATACAAGTAAATGGCAAAAATGTATAACAAGTAATTGGCTAAATTATATCGTTTGGTTTGAAATACCCGAAAAAATTCTTTACTGTGGTCCAACGAATTTTTTTTTATTGAGAAAGAAGGAAACCCCAAAAAATAGGAAAATAATAAACAAAGGGGAAAGTAGTAATCTGGATAAAAGATAGGCATTATTTTTAATTTTTCGGTTATCAGAAATTAAATAAACTTTTAAATAAAATTAGTTGGAGTGGAATTTTCAATAAATTTAGATGCAAAGCATCTAAATTTATTGAAAATTTCGTCTATTATAATTGAACAGCGGTAAATAGTTTCCAAAAATGTACCATTTTAAACACTGTATTTAGAAAAACAATTTTATAATATAGCAAAGCGATTAAGAGATAAAAATACATTGCGGTGAAGCTCAGTGTTGCGATACTATATTCAATAAATTTGGATGCAAACTACTATCTACATTTTTCTACTAAAGCTCTGGAAAAAATATTTATAGAGGAGCTTAGACAAATCCATAACACGTGAAAATAGAAGGCGAAGTTACCAGTACTCAAGTTTAATGAATTTGCGGTTACATAAAATTTCTCGCCTCAGTTACGTATCGATAATATAATAGGGGAGGTTACATCGTGCATTCATCCCGGCTACTACCCGCCTCACAGCCGTTACTGAACAAGAGAAAGTTTCACGTGATTAATAGCTTCGAGATCGTGAGATGAATGATTAATATGCGTAGCAACACATCATTATAAAATTATTCATTTACCTACTTTAATGTATTTTATTAATATATATTGCGGACTTACAATTCAATACAGCGGCGACGACAAAATTATGATTACAAGACGAATGCTGAAAACAATTTTTTTTTAATATCCTGAAGAAATTGTAAGTCTCACACAGTTTTCCGAGGGTTTCTCATTTTTTCAAGTTTTAAATAATTGCAATGTTTTCGATTTTTTTTATTACATAAAGTTGTAAATTTTAATAAAAGTGAGCATTCTTACCATAAAACCAACACTGTATCGTTATGCTACTACAGCAATAAATACAGTGTATGGTGGACCGCGCAATTTAGATCAAGCTTTGGTAAGTATTATCCGAAATGGTAGTATAATAATATCTGGTATATCTGGTATAGCTTGTACTCCATAGAAAGGGTGTAATAAAAGTAGACCAAACGTTATAGGAGGTAATTATGTTTAAAAAGGAGTAGGCCAAAAATACTCCCCATGTGTCGGGCGTACAGAATCAAATCCTTTTCAACGTACACTACGAACAAATATTTAGTTTTAGAAAATTGAAGGCGAATCCGTATATCTCATCTTCCACGTACTGAGAATAGTACACTTCTGGTAAGACAACGGCGTTATTGATTCGGTTTGCGATCATCAGTGAAAAATTTAGGACTTCATAAATCGAATAATAGCAAAATGTATATTTGTTGATAAAGCAGGAAAACTTTGATAAGACAGTGCCTTGAGAGACCTCAAAGTGGTCGATCAGTTCATTTATCTGAAATTCCTGATAAATAAAAATGATGACTATAATATAACTCTAATAACTATAATATAATGTCACGTAGCAAAGAGCAAAAATATTGAGAGATAGATTTCTGTCGACAGATGCCATATTTTTCTGTCAAATATAGAAAAAGACCAAAATTAATCTTTGGTACACTCTGTATTTATTTATGATTCTGAAACCTTTGCCATAAAAGGCGCAGATAAGAAACGTATTAACGCGTTCAAGATTTAGTTCTGATGACCATGCGTCAGTTGATGTCTTGGAATCCCCACCAAACTTACCAATTTCTCAACAAAGAAATTTGTATCCTTGCTAATTTGTTCTCTCCAATTATCCCTAGGTCCTTAGATTTTTCGGATATATTTCCAGAAAAACAAACTGACAACTTAAAGTAAAACAACCTAGAAAATACAACTAGAAAAAGTCGATGAGACAAGACATCATGTCCAAAGACAAGCTCGTTGGAGCAACCAAATCACGAACACCATGCGAATAACCATACAAGTCATCGTAAGATTAGTGTGTTTTGACTTTTGATCTTCCGGTCTATAAAATAAAAAAATGTGAATGATTCTCATTATAGTAAAGGAGTAATGTGGTTATTAAATAAATTATTCTTGAATTACCATGAATGAAAAGGTCCTAATTGAGCCTGCATTTCAGAGATTAGTAACAATTTCTATTTAATTAGCAGATGAAATTAATTTTACCTTCCTGCATAATGACACTTAACGATAACTGTTAAGTAGCAATATTGAAAGACTATTCAATAAATTATACAGATACTTCAAGATAATTGTTAAGTGACAATGTTAAAATTAAACGTATAATGTCTGTATGCATAGTTGTAAACACTCAATGCTTGTTTTATTTTGTGTATCCACTAATTCAATTGTTAAGTTGAGTTAAAAATTGATGTTTTACACATATCCCACCCGCCAAAAATTTTCACAAAATCAGTCGTAATATATTTCGCAAAACACAAAATTTATAGTACGAACTGCTCAATCACTGAAACGATTATATTTACGTAACTTTTAAACTTAAATTTTCAAATCAATTTTTAAATATTTTTTAAATATTGATCATCAAGAAATTACTAAAGAAATCAGTTTCTAAATGTGAAAAAATCAGTAAAACTGACCAATTTGTATTCATTATTGCAGCTTCTTTTATTATCACGTATGCACCCTAGTTCTTTTAGTTAGGTATATATCATTTCTTAATAGGCAACCTCAGGCTCACAACTAACAGTTTTTCCTTTGGAAAAGAAGAGACTTCATGAAAATTTATGTCGATTCCTCAAAAGCCTTTGGTGGGTGTATTATATATTTAATTTTCTTTTTATTTAACTGAAATAAAATTAAATACTGCGTATACATAAAGACTATTATATTCTTGGTATTCTTATATTCGAAAGCTTTGGTAAACCATGGTTACTGCAATACATCGCTCTCCTTGCATTTTTGTCATATCAAGAGTACCTCGAAATTCCCCTTTTCGTCTTCTACTCTATAACGCATACTTATATGATATTACTACTTGCCCCAAATATCGTCAGTATAATTTATACCCTGATGAGCTGACAATGTTTACTTCTGTAAAGCCTTTACATCAAGGAATTTTAATATAATTTAAACAGATTTACTAATTTCTGTAAGAGAAACAAATTGTACATGAATCCAAAAATGGTAATTCATTATTTTACGCATATTGAAGTCACAATTAAATGAAACTACGTGATGTAGTATTATTTCTACTTTCTTTAAGTTCTTTACTGCGACCTAGGTTTCTAGGTATTACAACGTCTTCAAGATGTGATTACACCATCCATACGTTATAATATAGTTTCGTTTAATTGTGAATACTAAACTTCTACAAAATTTACGCCAAATATATGCAATATTAAGCATATTTAAGTGTAAATAATTGTTATTATATAGATAAAACTAGATAACACGTTACACAGATAAAACTATACAACATATAATAAATAAAATCAGATATTTGAGACACTTGAGTTTTCGGCAGCATGTTTACATCAATTATGCCTTAACTTTTATTTTAATTTTTTTTATTTAAGGTTTCACTTTAAACATCTTAAGTTAAAAATTAGATTTACCACTCACGAAAATTTAAATTGTTGAAATTTTATCTCTGAAATATGTTTTTGAGTACCCCAATGAAGAACTAGATCCTTCATTTTACGTAAGGAATACGCGTACAAAATACGGATTTAATTTACCATCAATAAGAAACATATCAACTTACAGTACTATTTTTATTAATCTGGGTATATTTAATTTATGAGTAACTAATTTTTTTAAACTTGTTGACGAAATGCTTTCAAGAAATGTTACATAGCTATTAAAACGGTAACTAAGAAATAATGTTCACACTGATGTATATGTAAACACCTACGTATCTAACTTATGAAATCGTCACCTTATTCAGCACCAACGTACCAACACTAACTCGTACACAAAGAGATTTAAAATACACTTTTTATATCAGCATGTATATGTCAAGATTTAACTCGCGTGATGTGTTAATGACAAGTAACCTACATTTTTAAACAAATTACTAGATACATTTGTACATGAAATATTGCAAAATGTTGTAAACTTGTAGCCACAAGTGATTTTTTTATATTTCGTAATGATTGAACTGTATACTAAAATTTTTCTCTAATAAGCCAGATAAAATAATAAGTTTGATGATATGAATTTGCATCATATATTTAAAAGAAATTTTTATTTTAATTTTTAAAAAATTTGATTGTAGGATAAGTAATTATATATCATTTGATTGAGCTTTATGAGCTATAATTCCGTAATACGACGAGTTAAAATGTCAATCTGCAATGACGGTTACGTAAAAATGTAACTCTTATGATTTCATATGCTACTCATTTTGTCACTTTTATGTTTCTAATTAAAATTAACGAAGTAAAATGAAGATGTCGTTGAACTTTCACTTCTGCCGTGTATGCTATACGTCATATTGTCAATATTACTTATCTTACACGCCGCCCATTAACAATACTTTCCATTTGCTTCTTTATTTATTTACAAATTGTGATAAATTTCCCGAATTCCTATGCATCATAAAAGTTATTTTAATGATATAATAAAAGAGGAAGATAATATATTACCCTAATCACTTTTTTATTTTATGAAAATGTAAGAAATAAAGTTTATATATATATATATATATATATATATATATATATATATATGTATGTATGTATGTATGTATACATATAGTATAAAAAAATAATGGCTCGTCGACCCAAAAAAAAATTGTTAAAATGAGTCACAGTCTCAAAGAGATTTGATTAATATGTAATTATTTTTTCTGCTAAATAATATGTTTAAAATTTAATTAAAATCTATAAAATCAAAGAGGAAATGTTACTTTTTTTATGGTAGGAAAGTCAAACAGGGTTCGCATGATTAAAACTAAAAAAACCGTCTTATATTGTTTTCAATTGTTATTTAACTACATAGTGCAATTATTTCCTTTTTCATTGATTATTTTATAAATATATACGTCATCGAGTGTTTATGAAAATCATATATGCATATATGCCAAAATATAGAATTCTGTTAGAAAAAAATTCTGTATATTGACAAACATTCTTTATTTCCACTCACTTTTTATAACGCATTTAAACTTAACATCACGTCCCATTTCAGTGAGGAATAAAGTCGCTTCAATAAATTACATCTAAATTTAAATAACACACAAAATAAAGCTGAACATCATGAAATAAAAACCGCAACATAAATACTAAGTTATGCTGGAAATAAGAGAAAGACTGCTCTATATGCAAATAGAACTGCGTCCTAAAGCCGGACATCCAATATATGTGGACCCCGTAGCTTATTTCGTTATATTTTGGGCTATACTCGCTCATGTTACTTGCATACAGACGCCTATGTAGCAATGAGTGAAAGTTAAAAACCAGTGTCGTATTCTGAGAAAAAATTTCATTAATATTACGATAAGAGACTTTTCCACCAAAATTGGAATAACTGAAACTTTATGCCTATATATATATCTCTTCTAATATTATAACGTTCTGATAACCCTGATAGGGTTATCAGAACGTTATAATATTTAATACATTTATGATAAAAACTAAAAGGTCTTAAAGTCGTAATTTATCACTTTGCATAAATTCTTATTTTTAAAATAAAATTTGTGGAAACATAAAATCGCTGCTTTGTTTGACGAGAGATTAATCGAAGAATTTTTTTTTTCTTTCTTAAAATATAAAACGGATATTATATATAGAATATGTACAAAAATATGTAATTTTTTGATAATTTCTTGCAAAAATATTATATCATGAATAGCTAGAAACTATGTTTAGGTAATGTCTATTTTAACTGTGTGTTTACATATAAGGACTGTAAACAAAAATATAATGAATTGCATCTCTGTATTTAAAACATTTGTTAAAATCTAATATAGTGAAAAGAAAACAAGAAATAATGATTTACATAGTTTCATTTTGATGGCTGCATATATTTTATACAAATAAATTGTAAAAATTCAAATCTTCAACCAGAAACTGTAAAAAAGAATAAATCTGTTTAAGAGAGATGAAATTAGAATTAATTTATATTAAGGCGCAGAACAACAATCGCAACTTTTAACCCTCAATTACTCGCGTGGGGTTCATTTTACCCCACTGCGTTTTTGAAGCGTTTTAATTTTGCCATTTTTAAATTTAACGTAACGACGTTTCCAGTAGCTGGCTAAATATCTCCACCCACCTCGGTTCAGTCGCCAGCGTCGCTCCGCATTTTGTGGTTGTATTAGGAGATCGCGTCTAGAGTATATATTGCCCCACGCGAGTGTTAGTGCGACTTTTTTGACAAGTGAGTATTACCACTGTGTTTTTCAACGCGACCGTGATTTTACTTAGGTTTGCTTTACATATCTGACGTGCTGCGTTTTTTCTGACTTGAGTTTCAGGGATCTATGGGCTACCGATGGAACAGGCATCAATTTTTTTTCAAAATACAATATCTTTCGACAGATTTCTTTTATAACAAGATGTATTAGCTTTGACAATAAAAATACTATAACAGAAAGAAAACAGACAACTGACAGATAAATTGGTAACAGTAAGAAAGTTCACTGGTATGATGAACATAATTTCAACTCAAATTACCCTGCGTTTGGAAATGTCACCCTTGATGAGCAATCGCCTACATTTCGAGGCAGATTTTCTGGTGTTATTTATGTGCCTGATAAGCCCACCAAGTATGACATAAAGCATTACACACTCATCGATTGTGAAATATTTTATATATTGAAATTCGAAATTTATGCTGGAGTACCTCTCGAAGGTCTGTATGTTCAATGAGACAGTGAGTTTGGTGAAGCGGATAATCGAACCCATCTCGGGTACTGGGCAAAATATCGCGATAGGCAATTAATTTACTAGCGTTCCTCTTGCAAATACACTTTTGAAGGATCACCAGCTCGCTATGGTTGGAACTATTCTTAAGAACAAGCCAGAAATTCTACTTTGCTTGCTCAAACGAACACGAGTTGAGCAATCCAGTTTGTTTGGATTCTAATAAGACGTAACCCTCTGGTCTTATGTTCCAAAAAATCCAAGGCTGTACTGCTGATTTTGTGTATGCATCGAATATGGTCGAAAGTGAAAAAAATAAACTGGATATTATTTAGTACCAAAGGTTGTAACCGTACAAAAGGTTGGATAGACAGTAACGACCAAATGTATGCTAACTATAACGTCGAAAGGCGCACAAAAATATGGTTAATTATTATATTTTATCACCTTCTCAACGTTGCTGCTATCAATTCTTGTGTCATTTATAAAAATAAAATTGACCAGAAAACATTGAGAAGGGAGTTTCTCAAACATCGTGTTGTTAATATGATAAAAGCACACCCACAAAGTCTATCTACAGTACCACAACTACCCGGGGCCATATAAAAACATCGCAAGAGAAGTGCTGATTTTCAAGATGCTGGCTCCACGTCCAGAGGCGATCTAGCTACTAAATATAAAATATGTCATATTTGCCCGAGGTCGAAAGATAAAAAAATTAAATTTGTGTGCCCTAAATATCAGCAGCATATTTGTCACGATTTCTCCATCATGATATTCATTCATCACGAATGTACTGATTAAAAACTTCCTAGTGTATCGATTGATCTCTTTACTAGTTCAACAAAAATATTGATAATCAAGACTCTTACTCTTTAGCACAACATTGATTCTGTCTATTTTTTATACTGTTTATTTTTTTTTATTTTACCTTTAAAATTGGGCTTATATGAACCCCATGTGAACCAAAGTGTATATATCTAGTCTATAGTATCTTGACGCGAGTAATTAAAATTTAAATTCCAATTACTGAAATATAATTTATTAAAATTGTTAATTTACGATAAAAAGGGGTAACTAACAAAAAAGCGACACATTTGTGATCACTGGTGCCAAGGGGTATAAATAAATAACACTTATACTTCCCGCCTCAGAAACTGCCATACAAATATTTTACAGGCGTTTGAATTAAGTTGAGAGTAAATTTTTAAAAAGGTGCCTTTACTGAATAGACGGTGCTTTAAAAACTGGATTTGCTTCGGTTAGGCTTGGGTTGGTGACGCAAAAAAAATAATATTAGTAATTTTCATAATTTTTCAGCTTTTAGTAACCAACTAAAACATTCAAATATTGTGTTGTTACTAACTTTTGATCGTAAGACCTTTGGTTTCTGCATCATATGTTAAGTTTCTGCATCAAACATTTTTTTGAGAAATGTAGATGAGATCGACGAAGAGACAGATGTACAGATAAGATCTTATAAGGTGCCTTTTTCTTGCTTTCGAAGTACCGATTTCTAATGTTTCTAAAGTACGTACGTACGTATGCACGAAAGCACGCACACACAACACACGCACGCACATACACACTCAACAATTACGCCAGCACACACGCTTGGATACTAACGTGAAATACGTTAAGAACATTTGTTACATATTCTACATATGGCTATTCGTTTTTGTGTCGACTATAATATTTTAAAGGAATAAAGAGCTGTTGTAAAAATTAGATTATTCCTTTTTCAAAACTAACCATCAAAGAGGTCCAATCTAATTGTCAGCAGCTTTATCCATATAGAATTTATTACAATATACATTCAGGAATTTTTCTAGCCATCGTACATATCAAATGCCCTTCTTTGACATATAAGAAATTTATGAACCACGTGCTTTATTTTTCTTTCGGGTGCTGAAATAACCTGGTTGTTTGATATAATGGATGTAAATATTCTCAGCACAGCTGTTATAATCGACACCGTTACTAAAATTGAATTTGAAAGGAAACATTTTCCATTTGTTACTATTTACTTGCGCATGTTTTGGCAGTATAATTTAAGCCATTTGTTAAAAAGGACGATAGCCGAAGTATTAAAGGTCCATACCCTACAAAGCATTAAAGATACTGGATATAATTTATATACTAATAAATAAAACATTTTGTGCCATCTAAGAAAATAAAAAATTAAACAATATACAAATATATATATATATATATATATATATATATATACATATATATATATATATATATATATATATAAACTCTTTTCCCAAAAAAACGGGTACATATAGGAATAAACCATATCTGAGGTATTTTATTATTTCATGTATTTTATATGGCGATATGATGAGAATATTGTTATCTATTACTGAGATATCGTTTTTACCTACTTCAGTCATTAAAAATGCGAATAAATAAAAACAAACTATATAAAGTCCACAGACGAGCGTTTTCATACCTGTACATTAAAAATGGCTAAAGTTTATTTTTAAATATTTTTTATTAATTTACCATAAAATTTGAAAATTTAGTAACAAGTATGGCTTCCTCCAGCTAAAATCTGCTAGGCATGCTTTTGACGACGTTTTTTATCATTTCCTAAGAAATACGTTCCCATTCAGCGACGATCACATTTTTAAAGGCCTGAATGTTTTCTAGAGCTGGTTTTACGACTCTGACGCGTCGTTTGAGCTTATCCCATATGTGTTCCATCGGATTGAGGTCGGGACTTTTAGCAGGCCAGTCTAACCGACGAATTCCGGCCTCCTGCATATACGCATCAACGTCTCTAGATCGGTGGGCGCGAGCGTTGTCATCCATAAAAATGGACTCGCCTCCAATTGCTGGTAATGCGGGTTGGGCACGAGGAATGAAAACCTCTGTTATGTACCTTTGCGCATTAAGTGTGCCATTTTCAATAACAACTAACTCGGTACGGTCATCTGAGTTAATACCAGACCAAAACATTACGGAGCCTCCACCATCAGGGGTGATTTCCTCAAAGCACACTTCTGCAAAGCATTCTTCAGGTCTTCATAAGACTCGCCAACGTCGATCCTCACCACTAATCGATATACGAGCTTTATCGGAGAAGAAAACACTATTCCATTCTTATTGAGTCCATGACGAAAAATTTTGAGCGAATCTCAATCTGGCAACTCGATGCTCACGGAGCAGTGTAGGGTCCCGAGCTGAGTGATAGCTACGTATATTGACGGCCTGAAGCCACCTTCTGACTGTCCATACGCTTACTCGAGTACCTCGGTAGTCCTAGAGGTTTTGTTTGAGATCCACGTACGTAACTTGGCGATTTCGTAGCGCTTGACTGACTATGAAGCGGTCGTCACGGCTCAGTGCACCGTTTTCTTCCAGAACCGGGTCTTCTACTGACGAAACCCGTTTAATGGTGTCATTACCAGGTCCTTTTGATGGTGAAACGGCTCACAATATACTGCTACAGCCTTCTTCAATTAACATTGGCTACAGCCTTCTTCAAGTAGCGCAATAATTTTACTAGCTCTTATCGATTTTTCAACCATACTGAGAACAGCAAAAAGAAGTGAACTAATGCAGCAAACAGCAGAAATTTAATTAAAATTCATTTGTTAAAATAAAAAAAGTAACAAATGAAAAAGAACTCAAAAAGAGTTGGATTTCATTTACCGCCAAAAAATACGTTTTTGTCAGTGAAAAAGAATTTTCATTCAAAAAGAATTAGTTTGAAATTTAGAACGTTCGTTTTTTTGTGCCAGAATACACTATACCTGCCAGTAACAATTACAATTAATACAACCTCTTAATAAATAATATTTTGTTAATAATATGACAAAATCCAAACCGCCCGTTTTTTATGCAAAAGAGTGTATATATATATATATATATATATATATATATATATATATATATATATATATATATATGATACGGTTTCCCGTTTTAGAAATGAAATTACAAAAAGTCTCGTTGGCAGTTCTTGCAAGCAAAAATCAAACTGATATATTATCGGATCAAAAATAACTTGTTGTATATATAATTATATTAAAATATAATTTAGCGAACATTAACAAACCCTTTCTTTTAGTTTATACTCATGTCATAAAAGAAAATAATTCTTTACATTACGTATTTATACGTCAATAGCTTTTTACAACCTCTTGACTAGTCACCAAATCAAAGACCAATAACTTTTATTTTATCATTTATAATTTAAAATAATATACAAAAAATATTTCCTCGTATATCATGAAATAAAATACAATAAATTTAACAAGTTCATGCTTAAAATCATCTATCTAGGCGAAGACAATGTAAAAAATGACTTACATGATGGAAATTCGGACTCAATAAATAAAAGCTAATGTGCAAAGTTAGTTTGACTAAAATTCTCATCATCAAACCGCGATGTGGTACAAATAAATGGTGCGTATATGCAAAGATTAAGCTAGGCATTACGAATAAAAATGTTACTAGTTCAGAACACTTGAATACAAGCGCCTTAGAGGTTAAATGTTAGCCTCAATCAGCACCTCTCGGAAAACTTTATCGCCTTAGTAATTGACTTCACGAGTACGAATTACGTTCATAGCCATGTCTTAAAACACGTACATAATACGCTAGCAAAAGTACAGAGAAAAACCAGAATAGCTTACTGAATCAGGCTAGCTTATTTACGTGGACAAATTTAGTTTCTTGTTCATTATATCAAATGGTTGATTTATAACTAATTTACTATTACAACTTCCAAATATTTATATCTCTAATTTACACCAGTGGATAGTAATACACTTTTATATTCTCATACACATATCGGTTATACTAACCAGTTGTTATACTAACACTTGTTCTACTACTTGGTAAAGAGATATTTGAGAGACCGTATTTTTAAAATTACTTAAAGCAAAATACGTATTTAAGGTTTTTGTTGGAATCACAAATTATTTAATCCAATTTTTTAAAACCAAAAATGTAATAGAAAGGTATTAAATTTGTTACCCATAAGTAATAAAGAGCTGGCAATTTAATTGGCGTGTTCTTGTCTAGTAAGAAAACGCATAAATTGTAAACGATAGTTATTTTATACTGAAGAAGATAATGCCAAAATAATTGTATAAATACTTCCGGAGTCCGAATGTATTGATAATCTCCATATAGTTGAGGTTTTAGTTCCAAATGACAAATAAACTATTGTGAGTCAAATTCTTAAAAATGATAGGCAACTGAAATTTAATAGTAGAAGCTGTTTAATGAAATAAAACGGAAATAATAAAATTGTGGCTATTATACTTAGAATTAAGACCAAATACCAGCTAAACACATATAACAATCAAACAGAAAGGAGGTGCAGAAAAGGCACAGCGCCTGCTCTTCGATGCCAACCCACAAAGACTAAAAAGTGGTAAAAAGCAGAGATGCAGTCTTTATAGAATCTGCGGTGAAGAAAAAATATATTCTGGTGAACCTGATAGATTCTAGCTGTGAGCTCCGATAATACGTCAGACTTCCCCGACAAAGCCGTAATCAGTATCGTATAAAAGGTACACCCTGAATGAAAAAAGTACATATTCATCTAACGTAAGCATGAAAACTCCGACACTTTTAAATATAACACAGAAACTTCCTAACAAACACGTTTCAAACAACTGAAGAAAATATCGATCTATACTACAACAGTTTATTCGGTTTCATACCTTTGAACTACCAAGAAGCAATAAAGTCGGCTATCTCCAAAAAGTAAAAATATTAATAAATATAAGAACTGGATTCCTATCATCAAAGCAAGATATGGACATTGGTAAGAAGACCTCAGGATGTTAAATCAATAGGATGCAAATGGGTACTTCCCATCAAAGAAAAATCATCGACTATTTCTCTTTCAGTAGTGGAGAAAGAAACTTATTGTTTACCAGTATCCATGTTAAAATTAGAAAA
This sequence comes from Druceiella hillmani, assembly GCA_039881145.1. NCBI lineage: Eukaryota > Metazoa > Arthropoda > Insecta > Lepidoptera > Hepialidae > Druceiella > Druceiella hillmani. Next base: position 44,913,887 of record JAYKKI010000003.1, read on the forward strand.
CTGTGCCATTAATTTCATTCAAACTTTATAATGACATTTTTTTAAAAGAAAAAAAGAAAAACTGGTGCACTAAATTTTCCGAGAATTATAATTTTAAAAAGTAATTTTTAATAATATATACATTTGAATTGAGCATCTTGAAATTTGAATTTTAACTTATTTCATAATACAAATTTTAAATTTTTAGAGTTTATCTAACGATATTTTTACCTTCATTAAAATATGAAGCTTCATAAATATATGTATAGACATTTCTTGAACTTTATACAGATACTACTATTATGACGACCATGAACTACCTTACGAATATGTTATTTTCTATCAAATTCCAAAAATAATGAAAATTATTTCATTGCACCATACTGCACCATCAATTTCAAAGTAGCACTATCACTCGCGTTAGCCTAAAGCCCCTTAAAAGCTGCTTTAACATTCCCAAATCTCAGCGCAAGAAATACTTGATATATATCAGGAGAGGAAAAATAAAAGGTAATTTATTACAAATTTTCGTTATGTAGTGTTATTATCGTAGTGTTATTACAAGTTTCCGAGATATTTGACGTTAAAAATCGACAATTTCGTAACTCACTCACTCATTAACAGGACATCAAAACCTACAGGTCTCATCCAGCAGAGTTGGAAATTTGGTAGAAAAATAACATGTAGAATCCCAGTAAATGAACATCAGAAGTCTGGAAATTCTTGACTAAAAATGAAAGACAAAGTCTATTTGTTTCGGGCTATTTAGTTTCATATATATATATATAGTAGGATTCTAAGAATCTGTACATCTAATATAATAACAATAGTGGTACTAAAAATATCGAATAAATGAATAACCTGTGTAATTATATTTTCTGTTATCAATATTATCTAGAAATATACACCCTGCCACTTCCATAAAATATTATTGAGAAAAAGAGAAATTTCTTTTTAATGGAGAAACTCAACAACTTAGTTGATGTAAAAAAATCAACATCAACATTACTGCCATTACCCTCTAGGGATATATGCCACAAACATAACTGTTATATTGCGCCGAATGCGTCCTTTATATGTTTTTGGCTTGACGAAAACTGTTTGATGCGGAGTATCGTCCCACGCGATGTCATAATCTTTGTAAGATATGCCCGATATTTTATCGTATCGTAAACACTTTATGCACATTCGTGTTGGCAATATACAGCGAGGGTCGTCGAGACGATAGATTATATATAATGCGGACTTTTCTATCGAATAATTACAGTGAAATAATATAAAATAATGTAAAGCGTTTGACTTTTCTACAAAATTAATTATATAATAACGCTGATGTAAACACAAGGAGGAAAGGTGACTTTTGTAAAGCTCCCAATCAACTACATTGTTAAAAAAGATATAATAATAACTGTACGAGAGAAAAAAATTTGCATTTAAGTTTACATTAAATGTTTGATTTCTGAAATCTGCCTAAAAGACGACTTAAGGATTTGGACCTAGATTTTAAGCTCAGCTAATTTGTCGCTAATTCTGTCTCGATCCACTAAGAAATTTGGATTCCAGAGTTCCAAATGTTTACATATATTACAATATTATATATATATATATATATATATATTTTTTTTTTTATTTATATATATATATACATATATATATATATATATATATTTAGACTTACATTAAAATTAATTACGCCTTGGTACATAAATTAGAATCTGTTTCTAAGAAAAAGTCGAGATTATCAATAGAGGACATTCTATGCACATAACATTTAATATGCGTGTCATGCTCTATAATTAGACAAATGAGTCAGATTTAGACTCAACAATGTAATAATTAACCTCTGGTTGGCTGTTTTCTCATGTGACCAAGTTTACGTCATGTCATGTAGAGATGAAACGTTATTCGTCCGGTCGTCCGTTTGTCAAAATTTTTTTTTCAAAACCATTCGACATAAAAAGTTGGAATTTGGCGTGGAGAAAATATAGTAACCCAATTACAAACGTGAAGTAAAACAAATTAAATTTTGATTCGGTGTTTTAATTTGAGAGGGTAAATTGGGGAATTTAAAAAAATATTATTCAAGGGGGGTATCAAATGAGGCTTATCGATGCCACGAATTTAACGATGCAAATATGTTTTTTTATGAATTTATTTAAACATTCTTCAGAAGAAAATACTTAAAATTGCTGTCTGCCCTTATCATCCAAATAGTGCACAGAAAAATTAAAAAATAACCACGAATATCAAAAATTAGTCATAAATTTAATCGTTTTTTTATATCTGCTGAAACATTGGTTTTGGAGGAAAAGTTTTTCGACAAAAAAATATTTCTCGCGATGAAACTGTCCCTATTTAGCTCCACACATATGCGATGTGGATTGTGTGGTAACGGCAGACGGGTTCAAAAGTCAACAACAGCGCTGAGTGTATTTGGAGCGCATTACGTCCTTAAATTAAATCGGGAGCTGGTGACAAAATATTAATTATGTAAATACGTCTAGCTTCATGCCAGTTCTTCTCATTCCTTACTTGTTTTATTTAATGTGTTTTTAGGCCATAGGGTACATTTTTATTATGTTCTCCTGTTTGCTTTATCATTACAATTAGAAAATAAATTTTGTCGTCATCGAACGATATGTTCTAGACAAATAAATAGCCGCGTTAATTGCATTCCTCACTCCTCGTAGAGGCAAAAACACTAAATAATCTCAATATTTTCTTTTCAAAGCAAATTTAGAAGTACTGAAAGAATACACCATTACCAAGCCCCCACCAATATCGACACAAGGCAACCACCAGAGAATTCCTGACGAACATGGCACTTTCTGCTCGAACTTACTCTGCATTGCTCTGAGATATAAATCGGCGTGTCACCGTCGTTTCGGGATGCAGAATGCAAATCACATTTCGCTCAACTGCATTAAGCATGAAGATAGTGTAGAGTTTTGATAGAAAGCAGGCGTCAATAAAGTAGAACCGTACAAATCTTCAGAACGGGGTATTTTTAGTCACTGGAGCTTCGTTGAAAGTGGACTAGTCTTTGTAGAGGTTAATGAAAACTCACTAATACGATCGATTTCCGATGGAAATACATTTTCCAATTCAATTATATAACTGAGTTCAAACTCGAAATTGAATTTTGTAGGGTTTTAAAACAAAATCAAATATTGTTGTTTCAAAATATTAACCGCAGTTTTGTTAAATTTTTTTAAACGATTAAAAAAGAACAAAAGGTTTTAAAACACTTACTTATTTTCTTAAAGACGTCTGTTTTTTATATTTGTATACTTATTTGTCCATGCATTATTTACTGGGGAATACTGACACTAAATTAAAAATATTATATCGAAGGAGATATAATGGTCTTACACAACTGGGAAATGATTCAGAATTGTTTTGGTAATAAAGTGATTATTCCAAAAAAAATATAATGTCAATGATATTTTCAAAACATGTTAATACTGAAATAAAGTAAAGAGTGGGTTTATGTTTATAATTTAAATTCTGTATTTTAATTCGTACATGCTATAAAACGGAAAATCAATCCGGATGGATTCTAACCCGTGCTTTCACAATTTGAGTCTCCATATAGCCTAATCAGCATATTTTTTTACATGAGTTGATTAAAACATATAATACTATCAAACAAATTTTATCAGTTCAGCGTCAGTTCTTGCCTATTTTCAGAAACTTGTGCATGTCTGATAATATAATTATCAGTCTCGTTTTAAAAAAAAAAATTCTTTATTAATTAATTTCAACACGACAACAACAACTATACAATCGATTTGAATACATAAAATTTCTAAACTTTAATTAGATATCTCACTGATTTGGATATACCATTTTGTATTCCTCCTCTCCCAAACCTCCTAAAGTTATTTCTCTTTTTAACCTGACCAGAAAATATTTCTTGAACATAGATAACAACAAATTTCTAGTTCGCATAACGGCCATACGAGTATTTGTCCATAAGAAACAGATGATATGCAAAAGATATTAATCACCACAATATCCAAGTTCGCAAAAACTATTTTATATAACATAATAATATGGTGCAAACAGCCAATAGGAAACTAGCTAAATTTCGAGATGTTTTTAAATTACACTGGTGACAAAAAAGTTTCTCTTTCACGAAAATGAAATAATGTGTATTTTAATCAATTTTTTTTAATAATTTTTTCAGATTTCTTCCGTCAAAAAAAGCTTTTCTTGTGACTCGGATTAAAACTTTAATGGCATAACGAAATACTTAGACAGTCAACATTATATGAAAAAGGGCATATCTAGAATTTTTTAAAAATGATTTAGGGTTACGGTACCAGCGTATTCTAGATACATTAGTTTCATGTTTTTTTTAATTTTTGAGTCAAATTGGGGGATCTAATATTTTCAGATATTACTGAGTCTTGCTTTTGTAGTAATTTTGACAGCAAAAAATAGGGTACACTATACTCATGTACTTCTGACACTCATGGTATTTATATGAAAATATTGGCCGCGATACTCGTTTTTATTTAGGAATGTTTATTTCTTGATAATTAAAAATAATCCTAACAAAAATTGACAAATATACATTTACTTCTCTTACGATATTAGGTATTAAATCTATCGTCAAAGCTTATGCAACTCCTAAAAGAGTGAAATGTTTTCAATGGCCTTGACAGCGAAAATATTAATTCCTCAATACCACTGGAAAATCAAAAAATTTTTAAATTATACGTAACAACCCGATAAACATCTTTAGTCGAATGAAACATTTATTTTATGTCGTTTATATCGAATGCTTTTATATGCTCTTTTTTCACTAACTCACCATCAGTAAAACTCAGAATATCCCTTATCATGTAATCTCATATAAAAAGTGGCAAACATTTAATTTAACTGGTGACATTTTTGCATAATCCTTATTAATTGCCAATGATTTACACCACGAAGTAATCTTTTCTATAATAGATCTTTTTGCGATGTGATACTTGTGTTATCAGCGATGAAGAGTAACTCTTTTCTATCTATTGACTACTTTCTTCGTCACTTTAATTCTGTCGGTTTCGCTATTGTGTTTCCCTTAACCCATGTGGTAGTCAGCTCGTCACTGATATATTTCACATATTTCATATGAATATGTGGATATACCTCAATATATCAAACTTCACATCCGTAAGATATTATGAAGGTATTGCGATTAAGAATAAGTAAAAATAAAATTTTTATAAAATAAATATACAACACAGAAATATAACGTGTACGGTACTAAATGTACGTGTAAGGTACGGAAATATAACGTATGGTACGTCAGATCATACTTATCCCAATCTCTTTAGCGTACGTATATCTTTAACTGCTACCAATGTTTGACTAATTGAATGCGGTCTTAGCAAGCAGGAGAAAGTCAGCTGTAACTCACCAGGATTTCGCTTTTGCATAAAGTAATTTTGTTTATGTATCAATATTTTAGAAGGTCCGTTTTCTGCAGCCCAACGCAGACCCTGCCCGGAGCTGCGTTAATATATATATATATATATATATATATATATATATATATATATATATATAAATATATATATATATTAACCTAGCGCCGTCTAAGCCGAGTACACTAGTATGGTATTTATTGCTACAGGGAATCATAAATATTAGTAATTAGTGATGTGGTAGACTGGAAGATATTTCAGGAACTTTAAAAAGGAGCAATAACAATGAATGAAAATAAATGATAAAAATAATAAAAATTATGTTGACAAACAATAAAATGCTTAGTTTAGTACGTGACCAAGAACAAGAAAAAATTCAAACATAAAAAGAGCAAGTTGAGGAAGAAGTAAACAGGGAGACTATAAACGGACTTAGGGTGTGAAGAATCTTTTTGAGATGATTTTTGTGTTCATTGAAAGGTATTGTTAACATTGATTTGACGACGAAGAAAATAAACTATAGGTGGTAAAAATAGTTTTTAATTTACATTTGGGTAAAATAGGTTTTATAATTCTTGTCTTCACACAAAACTCCGTTCAAGGAAATCAGTTTCTAAAGCAAACAATACCAATTTTTAAATTAGTTGCATAATGAAAGCCGTTTTCAAAGTCACAGTCCTATTTCAACGATAGCATTTATTTGGGTATTTTAGCTATAAAACGTCGTAAGTAACAAGAAGATCGATGTATGCATATAATAAATCAATGAAATTTCTCATTAATCGAGTAAGGTAGGCAAATGCAAAAGTATGCAATGAGAGTCTAAGTTTTTTTGAAAAATACAAAATTTGGTATATAGTCATATTTAGAATACTAAACTACATATTTTATCTTTTTTTATATTCGACATGAAAATGAAAAAAGTCTTAGTTTTTTTAAAAATACAAAATTTGGTATATAGTCATATTTAAAATACTAAACTACATATTTTATCTTTTTTTATATTCGACGTGAAAATGAGAAGTCTTAGTTTTTTTAAAAATACAAAATTTGGTATATAGTCATATTTAAAATACTAAAAATACTAAACTACATATTTTATCTTTTTTTTATATTCGACGTAGAAATGAGAAAAATAGAGGGATAGATCTTCATTTTTTCTCTACGTTATGAAACCGAATGAAATTTAATAATTGCATAATTGTAGATAATATTCAGACATTAAAGAATAATCCTTATTTCTGTAATACGACGTGAAACTTAGCGATGCGTTACCGTTTCTTTAGATTATAAATAAATATACTTTTATATGGAATACATCGCATTAAATGCAAGTTTTGACATCCAGTAGCTATTAAGAAGGATGGGAAATTTACAAAGTTTGCATCATGTTGACATGTTTCTACATTTTTATACATGTTTCTTATATAACTGCAGAATGATAAATAGGAGCAGACACTTTACACAAATATCATAAATCATAAGTATAGGAAAAGAAAATTTTAAATTTAGCTTTGTTATACATCTGTATGAGGGTTAGTTTAGATGACTTGAATCTCTTCGCAGCTACTTTATGAATACCAAAATGCTTTATTTACTTTCTGTTTCAAAATCACAATTTTAATCCGATATGATTGTTTCATTGGAAAACTTACAATTATCTTAATAAATAGGCTCATTTTAATTTTCTTTATATGGTTTTATGAAGAGAAAGACAGATTTAAATTTCTAAAATGAATATCTGTGTATTTCTTTTATCCCTATAGTCATATTCTTTTAAGGTTCGAACTTGCATATGCTTTCATTCATTATGTTTATTGAGAAAATTTTTAAATAAATTAAATTTTGATTTTTATAAATCATTTTCTGAGCCATTTGTTTCTTTACCTAGTATGCTAAGACGATATTATAGCTCAGTTAATGTTTCTCCAGAGACTCATAATTGAGTTTAGATATTTTTTAGTGTTGTTTTTAACACCTTTGCCTGAATTAACTTGATGAGTCTGGACAATATTAAACATATCACAGGTTCAAGGTATAAATATTTATCAAATCTCAAAAACAAATAAGTAACCAAGTGCTTCATGAAACTGATAGGATACAATAAATATTTCATAGCATTTTTTTAAATTGTGAAAACCGGTGAATTTTGTTCCAGAATAATAAAACTGAGGAATTAAAACTTAAACACAAAATTGTTTTAAATGTTAAAAATAATTGAAAACTATTCCTAAAACCTAAATAAAACTATTAATTTTTTCTTTTGCAGTTATCGTTGGGAGATGAAAGAGGACATAGCAAATCGTACATTTGGTGATTAAATGATCTAACTCAAATGTTGTACAATACATGCCTCCACCTATGAATCTTAAGTTGAGATCTCGAGTGAGAGGAAATAATCTAGAAAGGACATAAATTGAACTGAATATAACGTATTATTTAGATATATAAAATTCCGATACAAATCATATTAGGATGTAAACACTTCGAAAACAGTAGGTTTGAAAGGAAATAAAAAAATGACTAAATTGTTCCCACAAGTATCGTAGCCCCGATAATAGAAAGTGTCAAATATATAGCATTTGGAATTTATTTATCAGTTTGTTATTAATTTCGTTTTCCATTCATTCAGGAAATCAAAAATATAGTATATCTTTTTGAATAAAAAAACTTAATACCGGGAATTGGATACAATAACATAAAGGTTTAAGTTTTATATAAGCCTATGATCCCATGCTTAATACAGTGTTAAGTGCCCGGAAGAAAAATATTTTTCAAACAGTGTATTTACTCTTCAAGAGATTAAGATTATTTCAAACGCATTAACTTTACAAACTATAATTTACGCAGACTTAAAATTGGACATAAATGAAGTCAATGATTACAAATGATGTCGATGCTGTTCTCGAGAAGGGAGTAGTGGCTCAATTTAAGCAATGCTCTGTGATGAGCTACGGCTGAGCTTACTCTCCTCCGAGTATGAATAAACCATTTGCGGGACGTTCCTATGCTGACATATTGAGATAGCTGATCTAAAAGTTAAATTCGATTGGCGCCTGACTTTTCGTGGTTATTTGAAGATACATATAGCCAAAAAGTCATTCAGATGGATTTATAATGGGTAATGCCACGAATTTTCGATGTGTTTCCTCAATTTTTATTTTATATATGACTTTAGTGCAGACAGTTAGAAGCTTTTGATTTGTATTCCACAAGGAAATAAATACATCCTGATGATTGAACGTCCAAAAAATATTCCTTCGATATTTTTAATTAAAGCGGTATGGTTATTCTCTTGTTTTATTCTTTACCAATTTTCATTTGAGTGCTCTGTATATTTATAAGTCGCAGTAGGGAAGAGGTATTTTTTTGGAGAAATTAATTATGCGATTATGTAAATATATCTGCGATATTACTGCCTGAATCTGTCTTTCCAACTTCAATTTTTCCTTTCTTAACATTTTCATGAATAAAATGATCGTGAACCTCAATATGTTTAGAATTCTTAGTTAAATTTTCATATTTAGCACAGGTTACTTACTCCCGATTTGTTTTCATATTTCTCAATTGGTTTATTTATCTTAGTGAAAATATAACTTATTAAACAAATTAGAAAAAATGTTTCTGTTACAGCTTCTGATAAATCAATATGCCCAACAAACCTAGAAAAAATTTTACGCCGTTCTGTTTTTTTTTTGTTTCCGAAAAGTAACATTTCCAAACAATCTAATTGGAAATCCCTTGGTATAATATCTTTTGTCAAACACACATAATTCAAAAGTCGCAAACCGTATTTAAAATTTGTATCATCATAATGATTTTGGAATCAGCTTAGATAGTTTACACTGCCAGATATATCCAGTACAAAGATGTACAAAATTTTTATACTTTACACCCTCATTTACATCAGATTTATTTACGTATGTGTCTTATACAATTTATAATTTTTAATAATGTTTAGCTAAAGACCCAATATAAGACTCGGACTCAAAGTTAAAATATTATCCTGTTCATGGTCATATTCAAAATCAATACCGAAGTACTTTTCGCACAATATTAGTGTCCTGAATTTTAAACTTATCACTTGTTTACTTATCACTTTGATAACTTATTTTGAATGTCAACAATAACTTGTTTACATTATTATAAAAAAATCATGTTATTCTTCCATCAGATAATAATCATATTTACCAATAATAATCATGTATACGACACAGATAATAATCATATTTACTTTTGCGAAAACCAGGAGATGTCAGAAAATCATTAAAACATTCATACCAAACAAGAGGCATCGTTTAAGCCATATAATGATTTATTTAATCTATAAACTCTATCAGTACCATCTTCATAAACAACTAGCTGTTTTATATAAACTACAAAACTTTATGATTGAAATATTCTGTTTTTCTTCGGTAATATAAATATTCGGTATTTCTAGATATTCATTAAAAGGGCGTAGAGCCCTTTTAATGAATATCCAGAAATTTTGACAGCAATAAGGTAATAACAGTTTTAAAGGCGGTATTTTAACAACAGGGGAATTAGTATTATCAATACAGTCAGTTTGTTGATAACCTCTTACTACTAACATATACTCCATTTAATTTCAAGGGAGAATCTTCGTAAGTAATCAAATTCGACAGTTCAGGTATTGCAAACCTTTTTCTTACATTCACGTTAATAATTTAAAATGGATTTATGTGGTATTTGTGATTAATAAATATATTTTTTTTAATAATGTGCACTTCTGCCATGCATACACATGTAACTTGTTATATTTTATATTTAAGAGAAATTCAAATAAGTAAGATGAAGTATTTTAAAGAATTTATGAGTATTACATTTATGAGTTACATAAAAAAAAATATGTCATAAAATAATACCAAAAATTTCGATGGAAATAATAGTTTATTTGAATGTTAATTATACAGAAAACTAAATTATTAAATAGTAATCACAAATATTTAATATAAGACAGAAAAATAATTTATTGTCGTTAAAATAAAATTTAAAAGATGACTTTTTTCAGAAAATTGGAAATAGTATCCATAATTCATTGTTATATTTTGGTAAACACGATACATGCGCACATTATACCGCGCCGCTCGAGGGAATAACCCGCGAACAGCTGTGAATGCATTGCCACTGCGGGTAAATATCGCACTCCGGGCAAGTTATGAGGTAGGTGATTAAGGATAATTTATTCCTTTATCGTCAACAAGCAGCGTCTTTCTTTGTTCGACATCTATTTCTGGACACCGTGTTCACTAGATTTGATTGCAGTATATACCCATATACTTAGGTTATATTTGGCGTATAGATAATTCAAAAAACATTGTGACTTTTTATTTTCTTTTCACATAAGTGTTGGCAATACAATATTTTCCAGTTTAACCTGCATATTGTTTACATACTTCAGGATAATGTTTTTATAATAGCTGAGCTTTTACTCTTATTGCAATGTATATTTTCAATGATTATTCCTAATGGTGAACATATTTATTTAAAAAAAAGACAAAAGGGCATTATTTGTACGCGTTTCGCATTATACGTATAATGACCTATAGCGCAGTGGTTAATACAGTAGTGCCCGTTTAAGAAGCCAACGGTTCGATTCCCGGTGGGGTGTTTCAATATTCATAAATTATTTGTCTACATGATTAGATCTGCTTTAGATCTTAGACTATCATTTATTACAAGTTGAGTTGGGAGAAACATAGAGAAACGAGAAACGTAATTATATAGACGGCTGCAACCCATCATGTTTAGCCTTAGAAAAATGGACTCATGAAGACAATTTCTTTTATAGAAGGAATTGTATACGCTAATTGCCACGAATTCCGAGAGGTGGCCGAGGGCCAAAACGCAGCCGTGATTGTATTTATACATATTATAAGGCATTCGCAATGATTCGTTGTGAGGCATTTTAATATTCTTGCAAAAAAAACGCATTATGAGTGGCATAATGTACTAAGCGGAAAATAATATAATAATTGAAATATTATTATTAAGAAAGAACCTACGCGTTTATAATTTCGTCAAGTAGTTTTAAAAGTAATATATTTATGTCAATGGTTGCGGAAAATGTAATATCTACCTCATCTCAAAATCTTCGACAAATGATTAAATATTTATTTCAAATTGATATCCCTGTATTAATCTTTATACTACTTGAATAATCTGAAAAAGAATTAATGGATATTAAAAGAAGAAAAAGTGGAATGCCCATTTTTTGCCCAATACACCATGAGACTTAATAATTATATTATAAAACCCTCCTTTCGTCCGACTTTTATAATATCATCACTTTACCAGATAAAGATTCCGATTTGTGCTTATGAAATTTGCGGGACAATAAACTTTTATTCCCCATTAGGGTATGTATGTTTGCTTAAACTAAATTATTAGTTTTTGTTTTGAGAACAACCGATGCGGATCTGTATGACTATCCGTCTGTCGACCTGTTGCACAAACACGAATCGTAATAATTTTAATGAAGTGGCCATATATATATATATATATATATATATATATATATATATATATATACATATATATACACACACAGCTAGTATAATTATTTGCGACTTTCATTATTTATATGTCCATTGGGATCACACTATTACTAATCCAAAGGCATACATATTCAGGAGATCAATTATATTTTTTTATTGACTGAATGCCCACATATGCCAACTTAACCTATACCACTTCTATATAACGCTTGCTTGCTACACTTACCAACACTTGCACAACTTACCAATCATTAATCCATGAGGTGCACTGGCCTGTCAGTGTATTGAAATTTGAAATACGTTGAACTTTATTCATTTTAAGTATAGCTGTCTGAATTTTTAGCGTCTCACGAAATAATTTTGTATTATATTTATTATATTATTATGCGTTTTATAATGTTAAGTTCTTTGTATTAAATGTGTAATATTTTTAACTTTTAGTGTAATTAAAACGATGAAAATTGTTCTAAGCACAGTATACAGCCGTTCGAGAATACATTTATTAAGATTGCCGTCATATTACAGTAAAATAAACACAATCGAAATAATCTGGACACAAAAGAAATTATACTTGGCGAAAGAAAACACAGCTTTTAAATTAAACGATGTCAAAAGATTTATATTTGAAGCAATGTAATTTAATAAACCCCGCGGCATGGCTGAACAAACATTATTTATGTTTTTTACACGATCTGATGGATATATTTGTGATGAATATGTTCTGCAAATATGTTTGCAATAGATATGATATGTTCTGTAATAGTACTTCTCAGTGATATTGGCAAATGTATTGGTGATGCGAGAGATCGGGCCAGCGTTCACATTCTATACCGTTAGCCCGATCTCTCGCCGGCGCTAGCATTCCAACATCTTTGGTTATTGGTGTCGATACCCAGGTCCATTGTGATGTGATTGTATATGCATGCAATGTATTTTTTCTCTGAAATATTATTATATTTCGTATATTTTTTACATTAGTGTGTTTTTAAAAAAATATTTCAATGATTACTCAAAAATTAAATATTTGTGATTACTTTGTAATAATTTAGTTTTCTGTATAAATAACATTTAAGTGGACTACTATTTCCATAAAATTTTTGATATTACTTTATTATATATTGAATATATTTGGCGTTAATTTTGTAGAAATTCATTATTCACAATTAAATGAAAGTACGTGATGTAGTATTATTTTTACTTTCTTTAATTTCTTTAACCACGACCTAGGTTTCGTTGTATTATCCCACCTGAAGATGTTGTAATACAACGAAACCTAGGTCGTGGTTAAAGAAATTAAAGAAAGTAGAAATAATACTACATCACGTAGTTTCATTTAATTGTGGACTTTATTATATGTTTGTTTTATGTAACAGTAATCAACACTCATAAATTCTTCGAAAGACTATATCTTACCTATCTGAATTTCTCTTAAATATAAAATATAACCTATATTATTTAAGTTATATGTGTATGCATAGCGAAAATGCACATTATTAAATAAAAAATGTATTCTTTAATCACAAATACCACATAAATCTATTTTAAATTATCAACGTGAATGCAAGAAAAAGGTTTGCAATACCTGAACTGTCAAATTTGTTTACTTACAAAGATTCTCTCTTGAAATTAAATGGAGTATATGTTAGTAGTAAGAGATTTTCAACAAACTGACTATTGATAATATTTATTCCCCTGTTGTTAAAATACCGCCTTTAAAACGGTTGTTACCTCATTGCTTTCAAAATTTCTAGATGTTTATTAAATGGGCGTAGAAACAGCATATTTCAATGATAAAGTTTTGTAGTTTAAAATAAAATAAAACAACCAGTTGTTTATAAAGATATTACTGATAGAGTTCATAGATTAAATGAATCATTATACGGCTTAAACGATGCCTCGTGTGTTGTATGAATGTTTTAATGATTTTCTGACATCTCCTGGTTTTCGCAAAAGTAAATATGATTATTATCTTTATGGTATACATGATTATTACTGGTAAATATGGTTATTATCTGATGGAAGAATAACTTCCTGGCGTTGATGATTTTTTTATATTAATATAAACAAGGTATTGTTGACATTCAAAATAAGTTATCAAAGTGATAAGTTTAAAATACAGGACACTAATATGGAGCAAAAACTACTTTGGTATTTATTTTGAATATAACTACGAACAGACTAGTGTTTTAACTTTGAATCCGAATCTTATATTGGACCTTTAGCTAAACGTTATTAAAAATTAAAAATTGTATAAAACACATATCGAAATAAATTTAAAACTTGAACAATCTGATGTAAATGAGGATGTAAAGTACAGAAATGTTGTACATCATATTTGGCTAGATATATCTAGCAGAATAAATTATCTAAGCTAATTCTAAAATCATTATGGTGATACACATTTTAAACATGGTTTGCGACTTTTGAAGTAATTATGTTTGGCAAAAGATCTTATATTGAAATGTTGTAAGAAAAAAATGCTGATATATTGGATTGTTTAGTGGATTCATTTTTTTGGATTGTTTTGTGGGTTTTGTGGATACATTCCAAAGAGGAAGTCTGCCAAGGGACTTCTAATTAGATTGTTTGGAAATGTTACTTTTCAAAAATAAAAAAAAACAGAACGATGTAAAAAAGTCTTCTAGGTTTGCTGGGCATATTGCTTTATCAGAAGCTGTAACAGAAACATTTTTTCTAGTCTAATCACTTTAATGAATGATATTTTCACTAAAATTTATAAACCAATTGAGAAAAATGAAAGCAACTCAGGAGTAACTAACTTTTGCTAAATATGGAAATTTCACTAAGAATTCTAAACATATTGAGGTTCACTATCATTTTATTAGTGAAAATATTAAGAAAGGAAAAAATTAAGTTAGAAAAACAGATTCAGGTAGTAATATTGCAGATATATTTACATAATCGTATAATTAATTTCACAAAAAATATCTCTTCCCTACTGCGACTTATAAATATCCAAAACACCCAAATGAAAATTAGTAAAGAATAAAATAATACCCTCTAATTAAAAATATCGAAGGAATGTTTTTTGGATATTCAATCATCAAGATGTATTTATTTTCATGTGGATTACAAATAAAAAAGGTTTCTAACTGTCTGCACCAAAGTCATATATAAAATAATAATTGAGGAAAACACATCGAAAGTTCGTGGCATTACCCATAACAAATCCATCTGAATGACTTTTTGGCTATATGTAGCCTCTAATAACCACGAAAAGTCAGGCACGAATCGAATTTAACTTTTAGATCGGCTACCTCATTATGTCAGCATAGGAACGTCCCGCAAATGGTTTATTCATACTCGGAGGAGAGCAAGCTCAGCCGTAGCTCATCGCAGAGCATTGCTTAAATTGAGCCACAACTCCCCTCTCGAGAACAGCATCGACATTATTTGTAATCTGATATACCTTCATTTATGTCCAATTTGAAATCTGCGTAAATTATAGTTTGTAAAGTTAATGCGTTTGAAATAATCTTAGTCTCGTGACGAGTAAATACACTGTGTGAAAAATATTTTTCTTTTGGGGACTTAACGCTGTATTAAGCATAGTTTTTTTTTATTCAGAAACAGATATTTATTTTTCATTTCCTAGATGAATGGAAAACGAAATGACAAATAAATTAAAAATTATATACATTTAATACTTTTCACTATCGGCGCTACTATGCTTATGGGAACAATTTAGTCATTCCTATATTTTCTTTTAAGCCTGTTGTTTGAAATATATCAATAGTGTTTTTACTTATTTATTTATTATTAACTTTTACGTACAATACATATGGCGGACTTATTGCTACATGAGCAATCTCTTCCAGTCAACCATAACAATTTGTATTGAATAGATATTATTGTATTGAAATAGTTGGTAGGCTGTAAGAGATTTTACAATGAAAATTTTCCATAGGACATTAGACAAAAAAAATGCAAAAGTAAATTGAAAAAGAAAACAAAAAGGTTTCAGGAGATGCAGGACTTTTTCACTCGATCTTTGAAAATATTTAGAGACGTGATTTTCCTGATGTCAGGATCCAGGTGATTCCGAATTTTGTGCTGCTTGGACGGTGTAGGATTTTTCGTAAGTGGTAGAGGTATGTTTAGGAATAAGTAGGGTGTGTGAACTTTCAGATCGCACCCCAAGCCCGTGAGCAGAAAAATCTCTAAATTTGCCACTAAGATAATTTGGGCTATGAGGATTTTTTAATATGTTAAAAAGAAGTATAAGTATGTGAAGTTGGCGTCGATCACGGATCTTCAGCCATTTGAGAAGTGACCTGTATTCAGAAATGTTATCATATTTTCTGAGGCCGAAGATATACCGAATGCATAAATTTTGAAGACGTTCCAACTTGCACAAATATTCTTCATTAAGATCAGGATAGCACACGTCTCCATAATCGATTAATGGTAATAAAAGTGTTTGACAAAGGTAGATTTTCGTTTCAGTCGGTAGAAAATTTTGAAGACGTTTCAAAGAGTGTATCCTGTTGAAAACACGACGACTAACATCATTTACATGAGGCCGCCAATTAAGATTTTGATCGATCAGTAGGCCCAGGTTTTTAACAGTTGACGTGTATGGTATTATTGTACTATTTAGTACTAATTTCGGTAAACTAGGTAGTTTTACTTTAGAAGTCAGTCTTTGACTACCGATGATGATAGCTTGTGACTTGGGTTAACCAGAAGACCCATTTCATGAGCCCACTGACCAATTGAAGCGAGATCTCAATTAAGGATGTCCATGGTTTTTAATAAAGAATGGAGGTTCGAGTGCGCATAGATTTGTAGGTCATCAGCATAGAGATGATAATTGCTAGAAATGTTTTTAACAACATCATCAATAAATACTGAGAAGAGGAGAGGATATAGAACTCCACCTTGAGGTACACCAGTTGTAAGATCAGTCTACTCAGAATACGTATCTGACAACTTAACACATTGCCTGCGTCCATGAAGATATGAACTAAACCACTCAAGTGAATGTTGGGATACATTAAGATATTTCAAGCGGGCAAGAAGAATATCGAAGTCAACAGAGTTGAACGCACTGCTGAAATCAAGAAGCACAAGGACAGTGACTTGTGTATTATCCATAGCCAAGCGTATATCATCAGTAACCTTAACAAAGGCAAAGTTGAGGTACTGTGGCCAGCTTTAAAGCCAGATTGAAGTGGATTTAGAGAGTTATGAGCATTGAAAAAAGTAACAAGTTGACCATGAACAATAGGTTCAAAGACTTTAGATAGACGCGGTAGGATAGATATGGGTCAAAAATCCTTGGGTTGCGTAGGTAATACAATTTTAGGTACGGGCACAATATAGACTTTTTTCCATTCCAAAGGGAAGACAGCAGTTTTCAAAGAGGTATTATAAATATCAGCGATGACCGGAGCCACGATATCTATTATTGGTTTAAGAGTGCTAATATTTAAGCCATCAAATCCCATGGATTTCGATTTTATCGCAAGAAGATTAGCTTTAACTTCGGACTCACAGGTATCCCTTAGCGTAAATTGATGTATATTTTTTTAATAACAGTATATAAATAATACGTTATATTCAGTCTCATTTATGTCCTTTTTAAATTATTTTCTCCTCTAATTCAGCTCACTCAAGAACTCGACTTAAGATTCAAGGTGGAGGCATGTATAGCACGAGATTTGAGTTGGATCGTTTAATCATCAAATGTACAATTTGCTATGTCCTCCTTCATCTCCCAACGATAAGTCCAAAATAAAAAATTGTTGGTTTTATTTGGGTTTCCCATGTTATAACATATGATGAAAAGTAAAAGCAGTGATTCCACCAAGGTTAGGTGATTCTTACCCTGAAAAGGCCAAATTAAAATATAGAAGTACTCTTGTATAGAAGATTTGCTATATCATGCATTTATGATTAAACGAAGTCAATCATTAAAGAGGTTATTTGTTATGTTAAAATTTCTTTCAAAAAGAAACTTCTAATACTTTATAGTTAAAACGATACACAATATTTTCTCTCGATTGTGAAAATTTTTATTTAAATTTAATTACGAATTCTGCTGATCTGTACCAGAAGTTTATATAATTCAGCTAATCCTTAACATAAAATGTAAAAATAGCAAAATTTTTAAGCATCAGTTGTCAATTTGAATAAACTTTCATTATGATAATTTTTGGCATTCAATAGTTTTTATATGTTCCGCAAATAGTCTTTAGTTATTTATAACATTTAAAACAAGTTTGTTTTTAAGTTTTAATTCCTCATTTTTATTACTCTGAAAAACAATGCATCGGTTTTCACAATTTAAAAAAAACAGATATGAAATATTTATAGTAATTCAATAATTAGTTTCAGTAAGCACTTGAAATACGGAAAAAATTAATTTCATAGAAAATGTATTTGAAAATATATAAACCAAATTATACAAAAAAAATTGTTCCGTAAAGGTAATACATGACAAAATTTTAAACCATTAATAATTACAAATTTCTTGTTTTGAAAGAAAAATATTTATCAGCTCATGGTGACAGATGCAGAAATACCCGAAATGAAAAGAACTGCATAATAATTCAGCGTAAAGAAATTGTGAATAAACTACTTTTATCTGCCCTGAGAATAAATTAATACATTTTTTTTGTTATTGCAGTTAGGATTAATTTTATACATATTTCAAATACATTTCCGTATTCCGTATCACATTACACTTATTGTGTGCTAAAATTCGTTCTCACTAAAACATGACGAGCGGTTTGTAAGCAATAATTGTTTTTTACATGAAAACTATTTAGACGACAATTTTTCGGACAAGTCTGACTACTAAAAATTACATAAAAACTCGTAAAACGTAATTGAATACAACTTTTAATTAAAATTGATTTCAATTAAAAGGTCTTGGAAAAAATCGAGTAAATATACGTATACGACAATGAAAGTATGGTATGATACATTGTAGTACATAGATGCTTTGGGTAGTTGAATGTATGTATATATTTACTTATATTTTCTAAAACGTAAATCGAATTGAAATATATTATAAATAAGATCGATCTAATATCAAATTTTTTCAGCAAAATCATTTCGAAAGATAATTTATGAATTTTTTTTCCTAATTAATATACTTTTTGTTTTGCAAATAAACTTACTATTATCCATAAACTTTGGAGAAATACGTTATCTTAACCTTAATTGAATAATACGGAACGCTTTAATGTGTACACGCCAGATTTTCAGCTTTAACCTATATGTTCATTCTAGTTACCGACAATATCTGCGAACCTTTTAGATGCCTTTTTACAGATTGGATAACGCTGATACAATGCTGGAACTAATCTTAATGTAGCATCATATCAGAGACAATATATGTGTTAATATATTAATTAAGGACATTATAAGTTCTTGTAGCTCATAGAAATAGGATTGATAACTTTATTGACAGCAATAGCGATGCTCAAAAATCTGGAAAGAGGGGATTAAAAATAATCCAAAAGAGAAATGGAAAACCACCTAGCGATATAAAATTCTACAGACCCATTAGTCTCTTTCTAGCTCTAGGGATGTTGCTCGAATGGGGTTGGCGGATCATTTATTGCCGCAATTTTCTCACTTGCCTGAGTTTCCGATCAGTTCGGTTTTTGTACGGGGGTGTCTACATCGGATGCGATGCTCACTGCCCTATCATAGGTAGACGTGCGCCTAGATAAATGCGTACTCAGGATTTTTCTGGATATCTCTGATGCGTTTAATAACACTCGACCATCTTGTCCATGGTTTAAAAACGAGGAGCTTCAGCAATATACCGTACATTGGTTATGGGTTATTTTTTTCGATTAGGAGGACGGAGAAATTAGAAACAGTTAACAAGGGACTCTCTGCAAGGCTCAGTTTTCAGTCCTATTTTGTGGAATGTCATATTTCAAGGCATTCTCCTGTTATCCCTTCACTCCCTCGCCAGGTTGCACGACGGAGGCATTAAGAACTAGCTTAGCTTTGTCCTCAAAAGTCCGAGGCTGCCCTCTTTAAGGGCACACTTGTGATGGTGTCGACTCTGAACGGTGATGCTGTGTGATGGCTGGATAAAGAAGGAGCTTGTTGACGCAGGAGCGGTATCTCGGGGAAAGGACCATGGTGGCTTTCCATACCATAACATGGCTTGCTGGACTAGGTTGGAAACTAAACACTTCAACCTTCAAACTGATGTATACGGTAATGTAACTGGGCATGCGCCATAGGTATGAGCTTTATAGTGGGTCGTGCAGAGAGCAAATTAGGAGAGATGTATTAAGGTATTTGGTGCCCTGACGAAGGTTTACAAAAACTGTTCGTTGGATGCTTTGGCTATTTTGGTGGGACTTCAGCCGGTCAATCTAGGAATTACGCGGCTAACTTCATTTTGGTACGGGTAGGAGTTTTGACACTGGCCCATTATGCTTTGAGTTTTTAGCAGACAAATAGCTTATTAATGGAAAGAGACGCATTTTAGGAGTTTTCTGTACTCGATTTTCTTTCAGTTTTTAGTATACCATCATTAATTTTCGTTATTCGCACTTAGTTTTCCGCTTAATTGCCTTCCTAAGAAGCAAAGAACAGTAACGCTGAGTAGAACCCGGTTTTTATAAAGCAAAACAGAATGTCTGAACATATGTATATGGCCTCGCTAGCCCAATCTACATACACAAATCCTCCTAGTTCTGCTTTTTCTTTAGAATAACTTAAGCAGTATTTTTTTCGTTTTCAACAAATATTTTAAAATCCAGTAAATATTTGAATAAGAATTATTGAATTAACTGAGGTAACTGTGTGAGTGAATAAGGAATATCTGGTATTGTCAGAACAGCTAAATACATCAACCTAATTCATTTTAATTTTTTTTAAACATCAACCTACTATAAACTGGCAACTTATCTTCACTAATATTATTTATCTTCACAAATATTAGACCTCCTAACATTTGACTTACACTCTATAGGAGTAACAGTTATATTACGATCAGACATATCAAATTTCTTAAGCAATTGTTCGATTTAATGATCCTGAACTAGTTTATTTGCATTTGAAACTTTGTTTATATTGATTCTCGTACCTAAATATTGTTTGACTTTGCCTAGATTTGTTTTATTTTAAATTTTTGACTCGGATAATTATCATAAAATTAATTATCATGGAATAAATTTCTGACTGGTTATTTTAAAATAAGATGTAATCATCAACATACGTTCCAACAATAGTTTTCTTATCGCCACTATATTTTTTACAAAGGCACGAGTTCTAGTTTGCTCTTACTAAACCCTAAACTGTACAATTTTACTCTGCCCCCTGATATAAAACTAGTGATAACTGTTTCAAGCCATAAGAAGTCTTTTTTAGTTTCGATACTTTATTTGAATTTTTATCATGAAAACCTTGTGGCAAATTCATATAATTTTTTTCTTTTAAATGACCAATGAACACATCTAAATGAGTGATGTCCATATCTGACGCACACTTAAAGCAAACAGTGACCGTAAAGTTGAAAACCTAATAATAAGTGAAAAGAGTTCTTGATATTCCACAGCGGTCTTCTGAGTAAATCTTTTAGCTACGAGTCTATCACGATATCTCACTTTATTGCCACAATCGAATTTATTCTAAAAATTCACTTGCATTGCATTACACTTGCATTGTCTGGGGCATCAAGAATCTCCCACATTTGATTATCTTCGAATGACTGTAGCTCACCTGCCATCGCCTACAACCGCTATTGTTTTTCAGGGCCATTGATATCCTTTGCTTATATTATTTAATCTTCTCCTATGGACGTAGTACACATATTAACATAGCTGTGCCTTGAAGGTTTCCTCTTCTGTATTTTCTCTTTTTCTTTGTAGTACATCTGTAGTATGTGTGATATACCTCACGTCGGTGAAGTCTCTCCTTCATTTGATATATTTCTGGCTTCTTCTTCCTACATACTCCAGTCTTTTACATAAAAATATTCTGACTTACTTGAACTTTACTGATCAAGGGCTTCTAATTTCACCACGAATGCCTCCACTGATTCTCATACTTAATATATCTCCATGGAAACGATGACTTCCTCTTATTTCTTTGTCTTCTCTAACACCACAACATCTCTGCTAATTTTAGCAAGGGATTATAAGTTCTATAAACCTTAACGTTATCACAGAAGCCAACCAATATATATTTCTTTGACTTTTTATCCCGTTTAGTGCTTTTCTCCTTTGGTATATGTGCCATCCCAAGACTCCCGAATATGCGTATAAGTTGAAAGTTTGACTTTTTTCTCCATGTTTCATGTGGAGTCTTTTTAATGCCAATAGCTACTGATTTATTTCCTTGTTTTTTTAATAGACATCTAAATAGGCAGCATGTAGCTACTAATGCTGAACTAGATTCCGTTTCACAGTGTCTGCTGAGTCTATAGTAAATAATTTTGTCTTCAATGAATTGGCAGTTATTTCAATTCTGTAGTATTCTATAGCCATAATCATATGCATAAATCGCTCTGGTAATCTGGCCAGCAATATTGAACCAACCCATTTATTGTTAATCGCGAAACAGCTTAAACGTTAAGAGGATTCTTCTATTTATTTCACATATTCTCAAAATTTTCTATCCTAACAGAAATTAAATGATAAAGCAAAGTTATTCTCCGCAAAAAACCCGACTCGTCGAAACAAGCACGCAATTTTGTACACAATTCCTTCGTGATTTTTGTCCCTTTAATTTATACCAATAACGATAAGTCAATTGCCAAAACGAATTTAGCTCGTGCTTTTAAATCTGCCACTGCAGCTACTCTTTTAGTTCCTTCATCCTTCAGGTATTTATATGCGCCTTCCAAAACTAGCAAGTTTTCCACAGCAAACGCCCAATTATCAAAGTTCTCACACCTTTTTAGCTTTAACACGTTTGTAAGATACCCAGGATTCATTTTCCTTGCTTGCCCAACACGAAATACTTACAATATGCTTTATATTTTAAATATTATATAGGTGTAAACGCGTTAATGAAGGACTAATTTATTTCAAAGTTACTACAAACTTAGAAACTTGGCAGATTTTAATGTCACATATTTCATGGCGAGCAGCGGTAGGAATCTTATTCACAATATCATTTCAAACACAAATATTATGGAAAACTATACATTTCATAATAGCCACCAAAAGCTAGTCTTTGTAGATTTTAAATAATGAAATCAATTTCAAAACTGTTAAATTATTTGCGGTTTAACACTTAACTTGCATATACCAAAGGGAAAAGGACTAATTTCGTCAATTTTGAACAGAAACCTTAATGAAAATATTTGAGCATTTGCGAAAAAAAATTATTCAGTTACCGTTATTTTTTTTCTTGCATTTTAAAATATTATGCCTATCTTAGAATTTGATATCTATTTATTGAGCAAGTTAATAACAACGACATTAAATAATTACAAGAAGTTAAACAGCAGATAATCATTAAAAGACAAATAAAAGCAATAATAGCCCAAGATTTTGATTTTCATATTGTTAGTTCATATATTTCGCACACAGTATTTCAAAGAAGTTTTCAGGGTCCATCAGAATTTCCATTGCTATGAGATTAAATAAAAACACTGTAAATTCCACTACGTTTTATTTTAAATAAAAAAGTTTATATTATTGTATTTTTACATATTTATAAGGAGTGTTTCATCTGGTCCACTGATGCAAACACCAAATACAAACG
Source organism: Druceiella hillmani (assembly GCA_039881145.1). Lineage (NCBI taxonomy): Eukaryota > Metazoa > Arthropoda > Insecta > Lepidoptera > Hepialidae > Druceiella > Druceiella hillmani. The sequence continues at coordinate 44,937,513 of JAYKKI010000003.1, forward strand.
GATACGAATTCAAACTCTACCTAAACCGAAAAATGTGAAAACGGCGTTCAATTCATTTCTACATCTCTTTAATTTCAAAGCCCTTATTATTGTTTCAGTTTTTTTAATGGTATTCGTAATGATAGCAAACGCTCATTTAGTGCAAAGCAGATTTATACAACTATAAACTATTAATGAAAACTACTGATTAGGATATTAAAAACAAACAATGGGTGGCAGTGTAATTTCCAGTAAGTAGTGACAAACCTTTAAAAAGAGACTCACGCGTAATTTCATTCTAGCGCAAAATAGCCAGCATAAAAAATAATATCAATTTCAGCACCGATGTGTTTTTAATATAGTCGTTATCATTTTGAATAAATACGGGGTCAAGTACAATTATTTTCTTAACCGCAAAAGTTTATATCAGACAATGCCTTGAATGAAAAGGGTGTGATGATATATAGGATAATATCCATAATTGCTAAAATAAGATAAAACGAATATAACTCTTCTGTATTTTCTCTAAAATGTGTTTTTTTAAATTTACTATTTTTCTTACTTTCATTAGTTCCCAATCTGCTTCTTTCCAAGATAAATAGGACTAATATTAACATAAATGAATATCTACTACATCCCATTCCCAATCTCGGTCCCGATATCCTCTCGACAATAAACAACTGCAATAAAACGAATCAAAATGGAGCGGACCGACATTCTAAATAATCGTGTATCGTTCCTTTTACGGATTTCAATGTCATTCTGTCGAATAAAGGTCAAATCGTGTGCTCGCTTTAATATTCACGAAACTACCTTCGTCTTGGTCTTTGTATTGCGTAGCTCCGACAAAGTTTTAGGATACTGCTTTCCCATTCACGTAATGGTAGTGTAAATGTATATTTATTTATAACTTTTTTTAATGCATCTGCCTTAGAATGAAACAGTTCCTCAAAATATATTTATATATAACAAGAACATTAGGGATATATTTTCGTACGGACACATTTTGAATTAATTGACGTTTTAAGGTTATATCAACGTACCTTGATTTGAATTACTACAATCTAAATATGAACATCACGTTCAGAGTAGTACATGGTACTGTCTGAAATTGTGAAGTGAGACGGGATTTATCCACAATTGCCTAAAGCGTGAATGCTTCTCTAAAATAAAGTGTCTTGTTTCCGGTTGACTTTCTATATATATAATTAAACATTTATATTACTAGCTATGATTCGTAAATTTGCTCACATGGTAAATGGGGAGTAATGAAAACTGGTGTAGTTTTCCTGAAAATAGTTTTCAAAATTAAAACGATTATTTTTCGGATTAAAACGATATTAGCCACTTATTATGGAATTATATGCAAACTTTTATTTACACTTTTCTCTCCAACAATCTCCATAAAAATATTAGTATGTAGCTCTATAAGCCACGTATCTTATTAGACCAAACGAAACTTGATATAGAAAAAGTTTAAATCCAAATCTAAGTTAAGTTCACTAAAAAGTCTTCTTACAACTTGATGAACTTTAGAAATACTGCAACTTTTGCTTCAATTTTTTTATTTAAAAACTAAAGACTGTATTTGATCTATATACCCGTGATACTTACAATATTTCCGTAAAAGGTCTTATTATTTTTATGAATATTTCTGTGAGATTCTTATTAAAATTGTTTCAGTCCACTTACTTATATGTATTAATTTTAACGGTCTATTTAATTTTTTTTTGTGGTATTAGCATCATTCAATACTGATTTTATTTTAAATTTAAGTTTTCAAAATAAATTATATAATACTATTCAAATATTTGGTTTAATAAGATGATTTTGTTTTTTCTTCTCTTAAGCTTTACTCTATAGTAGTGTGAATGAAATTATATTCGCTTTGGAATTTTTTCATTCGAATGAAATTATTTCACTGTGAATGAAATTATATTCGCTTTTTAGAAAGTAATATCTTATATCTTTCTTCAGTTTCTCTAGATATAGACATGTCGCAAATCAATATATATCTAATCATTACACAAATTTTGAATTAATGTTGAAATAATAAAAAAAAAATTATTTAGGGAAAATTTATTTTCAATTTGAATTGATAAACAATGATATAAAATGATAAAATTCTTGTCTGTGTATATAACAACATAAAAACACGTAAAGTAAACAAAACGAATATAACTATTTTATTTAAATAAAACTTTAACTTTTCTTAATTAATATATATCAAAGGTTTACGGCGGGCATAATTTTGTAATTCAGATTTTTTATTTCATAATAATCTTAAGAGAGTCTTCATGTATTAATTTTGATTTTCTAAACTAATTCTACTTCTTTTAACTTATGCATTTTAGGATATATTTTGAAATATTTAATTTGTGAAACGATAATAAAAACACATTTAATTATATGCAGTCAAATGCCGAACTTTATTATATTTTCTACTGCAGCGCATATTTCAGTATTTATCACTCGAAAATATTTTCAGAGGAATAAATAAAGTGATCGATTTGTTTTACATTACATAAGTCGTACAATATTTTTTCTATAATTTAGTATAAGACATAAATCTATATTTTTCCATAATTTAACTTTATCTCCGAAACTACTAAAGTTAAAAATATGACAAATTAGCGTCAGTACAAATTTCTATAAAATTTCTACGAAAACTATGGCGATAATTCTAAATATCATGGTTTTTGAGCAATTTACAATACTTTTACATATATAAAAGACAATACTAGGCAATATATTTAAATATTTAAAATGATACTATTATTCCCACATATATTTTTATATATATATATATTTTGGTAGAAATGCAATGTAGACTTATGTTCATATACGAGTATACTTAAGTGGATAGATACACTTAGTAGAGCAAGTGCTATTCGTCCATAATATATTTTTTTAAATATCCTACCCTTATAAATCTACCAAATCTGTCTATAACTTCCCAAAATACAAATAATGTTAAGTGAATTTCCGACATTAGACTTTCAGTACCAGACTCATTATCTTATTGACAATAAATTCAGTAACATAGGAAAGGATCGAAGTACTATGATAAGAAGTGAGAAAAACTTAGCCATAAATACAAATACCAAATATTGAATTAAAGCAAACAATGTATACCCTGTGACTGCATATACTGTTCGAGAGTTCAATGTGTATGACGTAAACTGTATGAGGGTGAAATAGACTAATTTGTAATTTCGTAGTTTGACACACACGGAGAGTAATACGACCACACGTCTCTTTGACGACGCATATACATGCCCTCTGAAAGAGTTAAATATTGAAGTATTTTTTATTATTTTGAATAAAATTTAAATTTGAATTACAAATGGACTTCAAGGCACTTAGGCTATAAATAATATTTGGTTTTATTTCTAATATTTTCGAATTACGTGTACGTTTATTAAGTACTTCAAAAATTAATTCACTTAATTTCAATTAGCGTAGGTTTAAAAACACGTTTCTGAATATTTCACAAATTCTCTACTTTCATTTTTTTCAGGAAGTGACAAAATTGCTGAAATATATTTAATGAAACACTTGAACATATTTCATTGACTTATAATAAAAAGTTATAGTCATTATCGAGAAAGTTTAAAAATACATTGAAAGCATTTTTTCTCTCACTAGTAAAAACGATTTGTAAAAATAAATGACTATTTGATGATTTTGTATCAATTTCGTGGAGTATATGAAATAATATAAAAAGAAATTGCTGCAATAAATACTCTATGATCACTAATCATTTGTATCTCATTTGCCTTTATTAGTTTATTTTTTCTTTGAGCACCATCATCTCATTTTTATTATCAACGCTGTGCGTTTATTAAAGCATATGAGTAATAATTTATGAACAATAAGGAATACGATTCGGACTGAATAACTTCGAAGAATGATGGCGACCGGCTAAGGCAATATGCTGATTTATTACGGACATTAATTCGTACTTTGAAAGAGAAAAAAATTGTTTACAGTTCCGTATCCGCCAAATGGTTCGAACGGAATTTAACTCGATTCGTACATCTATCATCAATTTACGTCTTTTAAAGTATAAACTCTACATGTATAAACTTGCACACACAAATAAAATGGCATCCCAAAGCCAGAGTCTAATTCAAATTTAGTAAAAAAACAAATTAGGAAGCTCTTCATTAAATATGAAAACAAAACTTAATTTTAATGCATGCATTACAGGCTGTTAGAAAAGCGTCATAAGGCGAATTAGAAAAACAAATTACAATTTTTTAACCTCCGTTTTTCATACTTTTTTAAAAAAAAGTGTTTTTCGATCAACACATGCTAATACTTGATTGGTCACTAATAAATTTGCCTTCTAAGTTGACAAAGTTACTTGTTTTTCATGTTAATTAATGAAATCAATATTTAATTGCATAATACATTTTTATCACTTGTTACCAGCAGTGGGATAAAATTCTCTCCTTGAACAATTCTAAAAGTCCAATCTTATCTAAAAATTATCTGCGTCTTTAATTTATTAGCCTATGAATATTTATACAGCAAAAGAAGCACATGAGGGAAAGTATAGCGGGTGTGAAATAACAGACAGTAATACATTTTAACCGATCGTCACTATGATGAAAATTTGAAGTGTGCACATATTCCAAATTTTAAGTCGATTAAGGTTAAATGGTAGACAAAATGTTTTCACTTCTTTCTCACTGCAAGAAATCGTTTTTCCATTCAGGAGGTCAGTTTTCCACCATGAAGAGTGAAAAGAACAAGTCTGAGAGATGACATAAACTTAACCCGTAATCCGTTTAAATATATCTATTTAATTTTTCTAAATTAAATGTGGAAGACCGCCGTAGATGAGACTTACCACAGAGATAAAACTTTCCTTGTTTGAATATTTAGTACATTTGCTTAGCACAAAAATTACAAACGGCATTCATGAATAGGACGCACTGTAATTCCTCTTGATTAAATTTTCTTACTTTTTCTGTTTTTTACTCGCTGAAATTCAGTTTCTAACTAAACACAAGATCAAATATCATGCTTTTTATATACTCTACCAGAAAATAACTTTGCAAAATTTCTATGATAATCAAGGAGTAGCTGGAAGGAAATTCCGCGTTTATTAGTTGCCAATCTAATACATTGTAATAATGAATAATAACCAATAAGAAAAATAAATCGATGCTCAAAACAACGTATTAGGAATTACTAGACTTCCTTGTAACCCTACTATCAACTCATCTGTGTCTACCTGTATGATTGGGTCTATATAGTTGAGGCAACCTCAAATTTAGCTTCAGCAGTTTGTAAACAATCATGAAGATATTACGTATATACTGAGTATGTTTTCTTAGACTAAAAGTATTACAACCAGAATAATGAAGTAGAAAAATGTTTGAATTACATGAAACAATATATTTACCTCAATAAGAACGTCGAAAGATTTAAAACATAAGGGTCATGAAATATTTAACTCACGCAAAACGTAAATATAAAAAAAGGGCCAAGTTCAGCGACAAGAAAGCGTTTATTGGCTTCGTCCATTAATGAATGGAGGTTCAAATCGATGTAAAGTTGTGTCGAATACCCTTAAAATGTATAGAAAAATAATATGGTTTAAAAGGAAAAAAAACAGATATTTTAAATAAATAACATGCATGTGAAAACTCACTAAGTTTTCTTGTAACGAAATATTAAGTCTGTAGGTTAAATAGATTTTGAGTTTTAATGTAAATATAAGTACGGAATTTTCGACCCTTTTTTCTTTTTTAATGGAACACACTCCATATATATATATATATATATATATATATATATATATATATATATATATATATATATATATATATATATATATATACAGATATATTTTATATATATAAATACACATATATATATATATATATATATATATAGTTATCATTTTACATATGCCTAAGAAAGCTGAAAGTTGTCTAAGTTTTGAATGAGTGAATCATTGCTAAAAATAACTAAATCAAGACGTTATATTCTGTGTATATCGATTTGGCTCAAATATTTTTTTTAATTACCTACGTCACGTTTTATTTAGAATAAAACGTGACGTTAGAAACTATGTAAAGAAGCTAGTATTATTGACATTTATTTAGTATTTGTTGTGTTTAATAAGAAAAAATATTGTTCTTGGACATATTTTCTTAATCAAGTGCATTATTAATATAATAGTGAGATTGAGAATGGTCTCGAACGATCTCTGAAAGTGGTTTTGTGAAACCACAATCAGATAATCTGCTGAGAAGATAATGACATCATATTCATAATGACATCATAGATTCATAATGACATCATATATTGCTTCAAATCCAGACTTTATGTCCGGTGTCAAAGTAGGGAAACCTGCAAGGTAATTGTTAGAATACATGATTTATTATCATAATGCATGATAATACGTTTTTTATACATAAATACAATATATGATAATACGTTTTTTATACATAAATACAATATATGATAATACGTTTTTTACACATAATACGAACTTAAAGAAAGTAGAAATAATACTACATCACGTAGTTTCATTTAATTGTTGATAAATACAATCATAAATAGAAATCAGTTAACATACCTGTAATATTTTAAAAACATGACTCTATGCTGTCTAATGTTTATTAATTTGTATTTAATATTATTCACGTTCAGTCAAGTCACTTTTTCTATAATTTGAAAATGTTATGTAGTTTTTTCTAAACTTAAAAAAACAAAAACGAAAATCGTATTAAACTTTTGCAAACTAATTTAAATACACAGTTTTCCAAATAAACATACATTAAAGTAATCTTCACAACAATGCAAACAACTTGTTGGAGATATTTAATTTCTTCTCATTTTGTACTATTGTTTTGATATTTTTACACTTAGACACAATACAATACTTATAAACTGGCTTTTAAGCTTCTTCCAAAATTTAAACGACTCTTTTACTGAAAATATGTTTAAAATAACGGGAACTCCTACAGTAAACAAACACTGGGCATAGCTTGTGACGTCATCCAAACCGCTCAAAAATGACGGCGTTTAAAAAGCTAAAATTTATTAATAGTTTTAAATATACGTATTTTTTAAATTTAATTAAAACATTTCCAACAGTATTTTTAACTATGTTTAACGACGTAAATTGTAAATTAAAAATGTATATTCACTATTGGGGAGGGGAGGATTACAAAGTTACAAGAACGTAGGTCAAATAAACTTTGAGAGAAGGGCTGAAAGTTGTTGCGCTTTTTTCTAAACGCGTTTGACACACTGTCGCGTGTTCAGATTCTAAGACATCTGTGTAAATGAATAATGATTTCCAGTCAACTTAATCCAGTCAATCGAGCAGAAAATTGAATTGTTATACCTTTTGGATAATATTTTTTTATTATCTACCTTTATAATTACTAAATAAGTACGCATTAAAAATTAAAATTTTGCATAATTAGGTAATACCTTTTTACTTAAAGTAAGATAAATTTTGTCCGCAACATTTTTGTAGAATCAAGATGAAGCTTGGTGTCCTACAAAACTACACAGTAATTGCGTATCAAGAACACAAACATGAAATAACACTTTAAATATATAAACGTCATAATTTCGTCACAAATGCTGAGCGAGCATCATTCCATTTTGAATTTTGTTGCAGAAAAAATTTTATTAATAAAATGAATACTTCCTCAAGCCTTATTCTAAGTCCATTTATAAATTGTCTATATGTAGTCTTCCAGCTTACAAAACATGCCTAAATTCTACATAAGTACTCCAGAATCACAGTGCTAATAGTTAACAGTGATTAACTTAAGACTTAAACTTCAATGCTATTATAGCAGCTAGGCAGAATTAAGTGTAGTGTTTACTCTTACTTGCATTCCTTGCCGTACTAACTCCATTGATAGCATTTTCCCATGTCTAAAAATACTCACCTGTAGGACTCCCAATTGTACACCAACTTTGTGAAATAATAAGTCTGCTTTTCCAGTTACGAGTGGATTTAAGAAACTTATTACAAAATAATGTGACAATTTTAAGTAATTTCTAATGTGCCTTCTTTACTAATTTTGTTTTTATAATGGTTGTAGGGACTGCAAAATTTCTTAAAGTGTTGTGGCTAGACGTACAGAACTTTATTATTTCGTGAGTTTAAAGTACGGATTATAAATAAAACTGACAAAATTATTTAATTTGTTTTTTCAAGTTATTTTAGGAAATAGTAATAAGAAATTACCTAAAATATTGTTTGGCGTGTAATGACATAATAGTAATATGTCTCAATGAAAATATAATGAATCGTTCAGACTCTATTTCCCCAATGATAGGATATATAAAGGAGCTGACGTCGTAAATATAATTTTCAAAAATAATACAGATAATTAAGTTAAAATTAGGTTACATAATGATAAATTAGAGAAAGCTGGAATAATGTGCGTAATACTGTTGTGGTTTACTTTTAGATAAATATTTCAATAAACTTATTGAGACATATGTGAGTTATATTAATAAAAAAATTAAGAAAAATTTGCAAGAAACACACATTAAAAACCCGACCACGTGCGAATCTGTCTCGCACATTAAGGGCTTAACCTCTTTTAAAGTGAAATTACTTTGTTTATCATAAATAAACATTAATATACACTTTCTAATACAATAAACATTTAATAATACCAAACATAATTAAGTAGGGAGACACATTTATCATCATGAATATCTGGAAAGCTATGATATCTGGAATCGGTCATAGTTTTCTTACAATTTTTGAGTAGACTTTTAAAATACTGTTTTTTTCTCAATTTTAGGTTCAGTATTTTCAAAAATAGTGGAGGATGTATTTTTTGCACATTTTTAGTATGTCTCTAAAGATATAATACCTAAAATTATCAAAAAATATTTCTGAATATAAAAATTACATTACATTACATATGAAAATTATTTGCCAAGTGCTAAAGTGGCTCCAATACCTTCCCCTCCCCTAAAATATTCACGTAAAGGTTTTTGATTGTTAGGTATTGAGATATATACTATTCCATATACTTTATCACCATGACCTTTTGACGTAGAAATTTAAAGTTCACACGTGAAGAGTTTTCATATAAAAACAGCTATAAAGGTGAAGTGTCTTACAAATGTCCTATTTTTCCTTTTGAGGTACGAAACCTAAAAATATAAAATTAAAGAAAATTTCACGCTAATATTAAATAAATTTTCAATCGCTACATTATTTAAAAAAAAAACTGGAGACTATAATTTTCAGTACGGAAAATAGTCTGTCAAGTGAATAGGTAGTATAAATAACAAACCGGTAGACGGCGCTGGTTTTTCGCGTAAATGTGAGAAAACTTTCAAGAACTGTAAATATTTACTATTGATGGAAATAGCAAGATACGGTTAAAGGAACATCAAGCCAAATGTAAATAACGATGCCAATTGATATACGCCATCTAAAGCAATTAAACGAAACTACGTCGTTAGTCATATGTATGCGAGATTCAATGCATCCTTATCGTGGCGTATGTCTTATTTCATTACATTTTTAACCAAATTGAAAAAAAACTATTTATTAATTTGTTTTTCCCCTATATTGAAAAGATAATGCTTAATTGACTTAGAATTTATATAGAGTAATGATGGAGCAATTTTAAAACTCAATTTAATAACAAAATGCAATTATAAGAGGTAAATAAAATTGCATTAAACTACATAGCTAACGTACGAAACTAAGGATTCGAAATTAAGGTTGCTTAATTCTTTTAAATTCATTCTACTCCAAACAATTTTAATTGATTCCCAATAGTCCTGCTATTGGGAATCAATTCAAATTGTTTGGTTTTCTATCATAGCTTTATTTTACCATATTTTATTTCACACGATCACGTCAAAATTCCATCTTGTGTGATGTGAAAATCCATAAATTCTACCTCTACTGCTAGTAAAAGTGAAAGAATTATATTGTATGCATTCAAATATTACAATTTTTTACAATTAAATGAAACTACGTACTGTAGTATTATTTTTACTTTATTTAGTTGTGTACCACGACCTAGGTTTCGTTGTATTACAACATCTTCAGGCGGGGTATTAGCAAAGATTGACGCACCTGAAGATGTTATAATACAACGAATTCCTATTTTCATTTAATTGTAAATAATGGGTTTTTACATAATTAACGCCAAATATATTCAAGATTATCATTTTATTATCTTACGAAAAACATTAAATATATTTTAATATTTTTAATGTACAAGTGTGATATATTATTTAGAACACAAAAGTGACAAGGACACGTAAATACAATCGGTAGAATTAGATAACGTTATTAAGTTTATTTTTCTTTCCCATTTTTTCCTACACTATTCCAATGATGTATTTACGGTTGATGGCACTGGTGATACGATTATGCAATAACCGAATTTATTAAAAAAAATTAAAATCTTTATAAGGTTACAATACTTTCATCTACATGTACAACTTATGACATGTTTCGATATTAATTTACCTTTTCCTTGTATTTTATATTATTTTGGTTCAAAATATTTATTTATTACTTTAGCACAAAATGAATAAAGTGTGAGATATATAGAAATATGTCGACTCAGTGAGGATCATATTGAAATTCTATTTGTCTACATAAGAAAATGCAAATTTTCGATAACAACTCTGTCGTAATACACTACAAAGGTTTTGCTTTCCTGTTTATTTACGTTTAAAACTGTTTACCTTTTAAAAAGAAAATATTTTGAAATTGTTTGAAATATTTAAAATAAGTATTTGGACGCTTAACTATCTAGAAAATTTGTCGATTCTGTTGTCTAACGCGAGTACTTTTTAAATTAGTAATATTATTATTTACGGTTATATATAAATATATATATATATATATATACACATATATATATATATATATATATATATATATATGTATATATATATATATATATATATATGTATATATATAAACTGTTGGTTTCTTTAATCTGCGAACTCCTTTTGCACTATTTACAAAGTCATCATCTTTTTTTACATTATTTATTATTTTTTTGCAGTCTTAAAGTTTACAAGTTGGAAAATGGTTTTAATAATCTACAACATTGCAGACATGGCTCACATTATACTAATTAAAAACACAACGCGTGTGCAAGCATGTGTGTTTCATATGTGGGATATATATATATATATGCCAAAAAGTATATGCTTTGGCTACATTTAATCACTGAACGTCTCAAATGTATGAATATTTTATATTTTAGATTTAACCATTTAATAGTTTTTAAATTATTGTAAGGGCAGATAAATAGACAAATGCTGTTCCATTTTGCTTCTAAGATGTCTCTTTTTACAGCACCTTATTCATCAGAAAATTTTCAAAAACCAAAGAATCTCCATCCACCTATTTTTTTTAAACCTTCAAAAATAATTTACACTCATTTTTACTAAGCTCCCCGCCATTTTTTTACGGTTTTCACTATGAACATACGAGAATCAAGATGCCGAGTGAACCGAAACGGTGTTTGTTTTGCAATTTAGCACCTTTTTAGCGAGACAATTTTCTATGGGATAATCACTATGGGCCTGTCGTTACGAAGTAATTTAAGTCTGTGATATATACTACTTAATTGTCAATATAATAATTGTATTTGATTATAAAAACATGCCGAATTATAGTATACACGATAAGTAAAGCAGGTTTCGAGATAGATATGACTAATGTTACAGATTATTTGTCATAAAGGTTTTTTAAATCTCTTTTTTATGTTTCAATATTTAGCTATTGTAATGAAACCCTTAAGAATACACTTAACGAATTAAGAAGAAACATTAATTGTATAAAGATTGATCAAACTAAATTACATTTTCCCTTTTTTCTAGACGCAATTTATTACTTGATTAAGTTTATCTTCCGTCTATATAGGATCACAATTGATGTCTAACGTTTTAACACTAATTTACATAGGTAAAGGTTCTCTTATTTATTTTAATTTATACTGAGTTCGATTTAAAAAGACAAGAGGACCGATTAAGTTTTTTTTGAAGATGAAGAAAATGTAATTCGTATTTTTATATATTTCAGTAGATAATGATTTTGGGCTTGGATTCCCAAATTTAACCATGTTTCCCATATCTCTGAGATCTACTGATTATTGGTTTATTAGTTCGGTTCTTTAAAAAAAATTGGTGAAATATCTTAAGAAACTAAAGTGTAATATAAAAATAATTATTGGAAAATAATCAAATTTTTCAATAAGCTTATTTTTAGTGGCGTATTTCTATAATTTTATAAAAATGTTGAATGAATTATTGAATAAAGGGACTGAAAAGATCAAATCATTGTTGAATATATGTGGCGTTAATTTTATAGAAATTCATTATTCACAATTAAATGAAACTACGTGATGTTGTATTATTTCTACTTTATTTAAGCTCTTTACCACGACCTAGGTTTCGTTGTATTACAACATCTTCAGGTAGACTATTAGCAAAGACTAACTCCGAGGAACATCTAACAGCATTTATATGTTTCAAACACAATAGCGGAAGCCGCGTTTGTGTGGGTTTTGTCACTGCTTATGTTAGTGAGTTCATTGTAGGTGAGCAGTGTAGGTTTTATTATATTTCCGAGAGTTATACGATATACCAGTTATTGTATTGAGGGTAGTAAATTCAATTGTTGTTATTATATGAGGTTGTACAATGCAAATATTCCGGTGTTTGTAATAAAATTAAATGGAAGTTATTCTCGGTTTATTTATATGAATATATATATATATATATATATATATATATATATATATATATACATATTAATTTATGTATATATTATTATATTTATTATTTTAAATACTTATATTTATATGTGTATTTGGGGTGAATTGATTCAGCCCGCCTGAAGATGTAATACAACGAAACCTAGGTCGTGCTAAAGAACTTAAAGAAAGTAGAAATAATACAACATCACGTAGTTTCATTTCATTATGAAGATCAAATCTTTATTATCACTTAAGAAAACATTTTGTTAGGTCTATAAGCGGACCTGGAAAATATTGTGAGTATTATAAATTTGGTTTTACAAACAAAATGAAAACTTGAAAAACGTAATTATAGTAGTCCCTTTATGAATGTAGAAGTTCAAAAATAATAATATGACGTTTAAACAATTATCTAGAAATCATAAATATCAACATAGTTTCGTATATGTTTATGAAAAGTTTGTCATTATTTTACTAGCTACCAACAAATTTTAAACGGGCGTCGATCAACTGAGTCCATTCGTTTAAATTATGAATTGCTGGCCTTGAAGTTTTCAAACGCTCTCACTGAAATAACAAACGTAATTTAAAGACCAAACAGTCGTGAACATAGCCCTTCATTTTAAATGTACTCTATTTGAAAGGGAAAACGCTTTTCCCTAGTGAATTATGCGCAATAACTTTGTTCAATAACTTTCATTTTCGAATGGTGTTGATTGTTGTCATTTCATAACATTATATGAATTATAAATCGTCAGTTACAATTGTCGAAATAGAGTGGGTCAATGATTTAGTTAAAGATTCATGTTTAGTGTCCTCTTTTGGAATATATTTTTTGAATAACGGTATTTGTTTAAACCTTTTGAATAATAATGATAAACAGATAAATGTATCTAGAGATGTTTTTCTAATACGCATACATATATAAATAAATCTAAGTCAAGGAAAAAGTAATGAGGTATGTGAATATTTGAGATAAAAGTATGAAGCGAATGAGAAATAATTCAACTAATTAATTATCGGAATCGTCTAATATTACAAAAATGTTGACAACTCTAGTATTAACAAGTGATAAATGGGAATGACGACTTGTATGTCCGTAAAAGATTTATGAATTATGCCAATACATTTCAATATGCTTGTACTAGTAACATTTTTTCACAATAGCTTAATATGCATATATAAATATAATACTATGACACACGCACACTAATATACATGTACGCACACAAACCCACTCACGCATGCACACACATACTCACACAAACACACACGTTGTTACTTGCTGTTGTTTAATGAGAGAATATAAACTATTAATATACTAGATTAAATTTAGGGTATATACTAAATATTTCAATTCAATATGAAAGAAAAAAGGAAAGAAGTTATTGTAGGTCTCAGAAATTTAATAGTAAATTTAAAACAAGAGAAAAAATACTATGGCAATACTGCTGAGGTAGTGAAGAAAGCAGTCGGCAGTGAAGCCAAGTATAAAAAAAATCTAATCAACAGGGACATTGTTAAATAAGCACCTATCAGGTAGGCCAAAAACATGAAACGATCGTGGTATTCGAGATTTAATTAAAAAAGTGAAAAATTCCTGAAAAATATGCATCAGAACTGGCGGCTGAGATCGCTATTGATTTTAAAAAAATCTGTACATCCCGAAAATATACGTAGAATTACGAGTAACCGCGGTGTTCATGCGCGAACGACAAAGAAAAAATCGGTTATTTCTCCCGTGATTCAGAAAAATCGTTTAAATTTTGCATTAAAATATAAAAATAAAGATTTTAATTATCGAAAAACATTTCTATTCGCAGCCTAGAGTCAATTTAACGTTTTCGAAAGTGATGGAAAGTGGCAGGCGCAAAACAAATGAAAACCAACGAAAAGAATATATAATTCCAACTGTTACAATTGTGTTCTGTCTTACAATTTCGATTGTATGTAACTTGTAATATTTTCGATAAATATAATGTTGACTGTACTTATATTTGGTAATAGCTATATTAAAACTAACTAATACAAATATTTATATAAACATTTATTGATGAAGCATTCAATATATATATATATATATATATATATATATATATATATATATATATATATATATATATATATAAATGTATATATTCCCTGATACAAATCTTAATTACACCTGAAACCAATTCATATTAGTACACGATATTATTTAACACTTTCATATCAACCTCGTCTTTGAGCTCACGCGAAATTCCATCCAACGAATGTGGCCGTCCGCCCATTCGTATGAAAGCAAAACGAATGGCATCTGACAGCACTTAGGTGTTGTGTTCAATATGAAAGCAAAGTGAGTGGCACCTGACAGTACTTAAGTGCTATTGTCACTTAGCGAACGAAAGAAAATATTTATTGATGCTTTATGAGAGAAAATATTGAGTTTTCTCAACTGACGCGAATATTTATTTTTGTAAGGCAAGTTTCGGATAATAGTAGCGTTGGCATTTTCTCACATAAAAAGTTAGTATATTCCGTGAATAGCATTTATATTTATCTTATCTAATCAGCGAATACTTTTAACCACTCGGTAAATATTGATAAGGATATATTCTGCATTAGCCCTTCCTTCGTCTACAACGTTAGCCCTTCCTTCGTTTACAACGTAGACACATACTTATGATATTATGTTAACACGACAGCTACCTCCTAATCTAGAGTAAGGGCATAAGAAACAGAAACATTTCGCGAAAAAGAAAGAACTTGGAAAATTTTAATATTTATTTTTCTTCTTAATGAAACGCAATACCATCCGTTCATATATTGTAGTATTCTGTTTCCTAAATTACAAATGATATAATCATAATTTTAGTATCCCCTTTGCAAAATGGTAAGTCAAATCTAGTCATTATTGAAATTTGAAGAAATAAAAATTTCATAGAGACATGCAACTTACTGTTATAGAAAGCTTTTCAGTATGTTTTAATTTCATTTTGGAATACGTATTCTTATTAAGAAAAATGTTTAAAATATTTTCTTCCTCTCTGTATTTTTTGTAATACATCGACACTTTTTTGAAAAATTCACAATAATCTTGATAACGGCAAATAAAAAAGAATAAAAAATACACATCGTATTATATTTTAAGTTTATGTGACAGAAAAAGTTTACGATTACGTAAAATAAATACCAAATATACCCAGATGTATATAAATTTATAAATATTTCCTGCCATATATTTTTCTAAAATATGGCAATAATTTCATCTTATTATGAGTTCGAAATGATTACATGCATGCTATGCTATTATATGTAAACTTTCCGTTGTAACTATTAATTTTTTGTACTAAATAAACTTGTTCATCCAATGTGACTGTATAAATCATTTGATTATTTCCTCCAGTATATATCAAATTTCGAGAAAGAACCCTCAACTTTCCATAACCCCTCTAATATAAAATTATTATTTAATTCCCAAAAGTGTAAGAAAATCTATCTTAAATTATGCAAATTGTGTTTAGTAATATTTTGCGTATTATTTAAAAATAAATATATTTATTTAATACTGGTAATTTATTGAATATATTTGGCGTTTATTTTGTAGAAATTCATTATTCACAATTAAATGAAACTACGTGATGTAGTATTATTTCTACTTCCTTCAAGTACTTTACCACGACCTAGGTTTCTTGCCTATCATTGCTAATATCCCACCTGAAGATGTTGTAATACAACGAAACCTAGGTGATGGTAAAGAACTTAAAGTAAGTAGAAATACTACTACATCACGTAGTTTCATTTAATTGTGGACTGGTAATCTAGTTAACCGATAATGGATTGAGTTAAGTCATGCCCACTAAGGGTATGATTTTACTTTAATGCATGTATTAACACTCAGTTTATCGGCCTTACATTTTATGCATATATCCATCATCATCTTAGCATGGCAATATTTTGTTCAACATTTTTATCTTCACGTAATTTGTTTCGATAAATGTTATATTGTCACGGGTAGATAGATGGACGAGCAAGTTTCACAACGTATTTGACATGCACGTTTACGTTGTGCAAATATTTTATTGAGTTTAATATTATCTTCTGCAGATAGATGGACGAGTTAGTTTTACAAGTAATTTACATGCACGTTTACGTTGTGAAAATATTTTATTGCGTTTAATATTATCTTCTGCAAATAAATGGGCGAGCAAGTTTTACAACGTACTTGACATGCACGTTTATGTTGTGCAAATGTTTGTTTTATCCTGTTTAATATTCCGCAGATAGGTGGACGAGCAAGTTTTACATGGAAATATACAAGAATTCTTTGTTTGCTAGTGAATTTTCAAACAAGCTACCTATTCACAATTTTCAAACTACAAATTATTATGGTTTTATACTTAATTTTGTATTAATTTTTACAACTTAAAAAACTAACCATTCGTCAGTGAATGTCAAGATGAGAAATGTAGTAAACTAAATGGCAAGTAATTTATTGACTCACAGTAGCTATTTGTATTAATTTAGCTTAATACAAATAGCTACTGTGAGTCAATAATTGACATATTTTTCGTAATTCGTATACAAATTTTTCGAATGAAATAAATATCTTAGGCAATTTTGAAACTATGAAGTGATCCATTTAAATTTAAAGATTACTAAGATATATAAAATTATAAAATGACTAAAATATGTAATTATTTTATTTAGTGAAAAACATATTTCACGAAATTATTGCATATTAATATACTTGTTATCGTAACATAATTAAAGTCACGTAACATAATTAAAGTTGAATTTTACTTTTGAGAAAGGCGGTTAATTTCACCGTTCATCCTTGGAAGCAACAAGTATTAAAGTTTAGATGAAAAAATTAAATATATATTTAACGATATCTTAATTAGATATTTAACGGCTACACGAATTATACTTAATATTTTTGTTTACTAGGTATTTGAGCACATCTCTATTAATGATATATAAGATAGAATAATAAATATTTTGAATACCTATAATTCTCTCAAATTTAGTGTTAATGTATCTAGTATTATATTCCCATATTTCATTGCGAAAGCAGTGATTTTATTCTCCGACTACGCTGATATTATTTTTTTTATTTATAACTCAACAATTATAATAATGGTAATGAGATTATAGCATGTATATTATCGACATTATCAGGCTGTGAACAGTTTATTGGTTGCAGTTCACAAAACAAACTTTATACTAACCACATTACAATACCTTGATTATTTCAACATAATATTTATGATTTTTAGCTAATATACGTATACAAAAAGTATATAAATAATTGAAATATATATAATTTAATTTCATAATTGAATTTTGAATTCGTAGGAATTTTTTAAGTTTTTTTTTTTAATTGTGTAATACTGACAATGAGTTTTTAGCGAATAACATTAGCTATGGAGTAAAAACGAAAAAAAGGGATTATTTCCTTTATTTATTTTAGAATGTATTGGAATTAGTATTATATAAGAATTTATTATATACCGTTAATATCAAAATTAAAAAAAAAAACATTTCAGGGCTGTGAAGATATTATTTGATAAAGCGTTTCAATATTTTTTATAAACAATTGTCTTACTAAATACATTTGTTGCTGTTTAGCGAAGCGGTGGCCTTAAATTAATTAATGTGTGAAACAGCAACGGAGTCTTCAATCAACGTCAGTCTTTTATATGATATTCGTATTTAAAATAGCGGGTACACACACTATTTTCATTTTGTTTCCCAATTCGGAATATATATCACATACGGATATCCGACGCATAAAAGCAAACCTTATCTTTTTTCAAATACGAAGTTAAAGCTCACAAATAAAATCATCCAAGATATTGTTATCAATATTTGTATAAAAATTTAGATCGTCTATGTGACGTTGCGAACGGACAATTTTCCGCACCATGTATTGTTGACAATCACCGTTGAATTAAATTAGACCGAATCCACAAAACATAGAATACATAATGGACACTCCACATACTAATCCATACTGAAAAAGCGGTCGTAATTTTGTATGGACAACACAAAACCAACTCACCAGGTGGCGCTTTGATTATTACCAACGCCAGGGTAGATGGCGCTGTCTGGGAAGAATTATCACCCGTGTATGGCATTATGACATATTGAATTCAAATTTATTAAATTGAAAACTTATTAAAACATATCAAAAAATTAATTTTCATAAATTTTTATTAAAACTTTAAAATAACTAAAGTTTTACAAAACATGTATCTGAGCTTTTACAATTATAGTATTCTAAAACGTAATTATTTGAAAATATATTTGAATTCTCAACTCTCAGTTCAAAAGCACACTTCAAGGTTTCTCTGACTTTAATGCTGTTCAAGTAAATTATCATCTGGAAACTAGCTCTAGCTCTAGCGCTGGCTCCATAATAGTTTATGGATATCCTCTACTGTCGATCTGAAAATAAATAATACATACACATGGACAATACATATATGTATATATATATATATATATATATATATATAAATATAATTATATATATATATATATATAAATATATATTTATATATATAGATATATATATATATATATATATATATATATATATATATATATATGGATATTACGGCGTGTTCTGTGGTGTATATTTCTTGGCGTGCCTCAATGGAAGAAATGTATTTCTAAATGTTTGTAAAGCTTGAAAAAAAAATTTGAATTTGTATTTTTACAATTATTAGAATATATATTTGTTTCCATCAGTGTCCGTAAAAATGTTTACATTAGAACATTTGTAAGGAAACAGTTTCATTTACATTAAAACATTCGTAAGGAAAATTTTTCGTTCAATTACAATGTTTTGTATTGAAATTAGCGTAGATATAGTTTTTAAAATTCCTCCTTGAATTTTACATTTACAAATAATATCCTCCAAGCTTACGCATTTTACATTTATAACTAACTTTATCACTATATCGAAAGTTTATAAACTATTACCAATTTCAGCTATTGCAACACTTTATACAGGTTGCCTATTTTATGAATTGTATTTATTAATATTAAGTTTATGGTAAAATCAATAGATTGTTCAATATAAAATTGAAAAAAAAAATGGCAGAACTCGAATAGTTAAAATTGTATCCCACGCTTGGCTAACAACACACATTGTTCAAATGTATCAAATTTGTGCTATTGCTTGATGGAAACCATGGGAAAGTGGTGGGAGAATCTTCCATCGGGAATAGAAAAGGAAAAGGACGTAGATAGGTTAAGGAGTTGGAAAAATATCTAGTGAATCTATGATTTAGTGTAGAGAGAAATAAATAAATATTTTCATATACACATATTTCATTTAGCATACTAGGTTACTATTAGATATAGCATATTAATTCAAAGAAAATTAAGCACAGCAAGTACTTTTATTGTGCCTCAAATTTCATGACAGGGACTCTTTACCTTTATGCGATGTTTGCTGGGTTGATTTGAATAAAGTAATGATCAATTAGAGGCGAGAAATATGTCACAATATTTTTTAACTCTTAAGGCTGGTTGAAAATAATATCAAAATAATTTATGAAAGCAATATTATGTTATCATTAAAAATAAAATGAGGACAAATAAACTTACGACATTGACCACATAGATAATACTGACCATGCACAGGTAAAGAGGCCTTGCGTTGTCACTCCACTAAAACATTCAAATACGACTTACAAAACTTTATTCAATTCATATAATGGACCTGGTAAATCTGAAAAAGGAAAAGTATGCAACTTAAAATATTGTTTTTTGAATTTAAAAGTTCTATTTAACTTTCGAAGATTACAGTTTATTTTCATTTTAATGTAATGTCAAATAAATAAATTAGAAAAACCATCTGTACAAAATATCTGACAATCAACAGTAACTCGTTTACATATCGCAATAGACTCTCTTTTAAATTATCTTTAATATTATGTATTAAAAGTATATCATTAAAATTTAACTGAAACGCGGGTTCCCATGTTTTGTAATACAAAATATGCTATTAATTCTGCATCTAAAATTTTACTGATATTTTCTATAACTACCATATACATATATATGTTATTATCTACCCCAGCTGTTAAATAATAACCCACAACCTGTTGATTGTTTTGCGTAAGGCGTTCAATATAAAATCATGTTTACCTACTTTAGCTGGAAAATTTTAACTGATGGCAATTGTAAAATGGTGGCTAAATTTTTACAATCTTTTGGTAAATTATAATCAATTATAAACAAATATCTTTCATATACTATAGCGTGTTTTTTTCTAAAATCATTTCTTGATTGAGGATCAAATAAAGTGTAAGAATATTTTAGTAAAATAAGTTTCAACATTTATTTTAGTAATTGTTATACTTTCCGATTTACCATACTGCTTAGGTTTCCGCAATCTTCTTTATTTACGCCTCGGCAGTTCGATGGTCTTCTTCAGTTAATGTATCTTTCTTACAAGTTTGGAACTCCTCAGTTTTTTTTAATGCTTCTCTTTCAAATGCTGAAGAAAAAGATAGACGCAAGAAGGTAGAAGCTGCTTCCGGAAGTATGTCCTCCTATAATCATAAACAATTCACAAATATACGTAATATTTGGATATAAATTGGTAACTGATGAATATATATATATATATATTTGCAGTAAAAACCCACGTTACTGTTTTCCGGTACTGCGCACGCCATTATTAGGAATTATAATACAAAAAAAAATAACTTATCGATATCTAAATGAATATGAAAATACTTATAAAAGGCGATATTAAAAATAAAAGTTCTTTAGAGAAAATATACATGAGAGGCCGCATAAGTATTCTCAGTATTACATTTTTTTGCAGGAAGTAATACCATGCGTGTTTACAAATTACAATTGACAGGAAGAAAAAGTATGGCGTCAAGTTGAATGCATTAAACGCCCTCTGCTGAGGAATCCGACATTAGCGTTCCAAATTTTCGACTTCCGTTGACATATTTTTATCTTTAATCTATGACCAAACCAATGACGGATTATTAATACGTATCATTTATCGTGTTATTAAGGCCCATAGGAAGTCTAGAAACCATTTTAATTCGTAAATTTTGAAAAGTATTTAAGAAGAACATGTTTTATTATGGGTGAGTATTTCAAACGGTCCTAAAAATTTTAAAAAATCCAGGCCCAGTATTCTCAAATCCAGTAGCGTCGAAACAGTTATAGATTTAAAATTCTTCAAGCTATCAAAAACGTTATAATTTAACAACGTGCAAATTACCATACCACCTGCATCGAAAGTGAGATAAATGTCTTGAAATAATTCAATAACTTTAATTAAAAAATTAACATGATCGCGATAAATATTTATAGTTTCATCATAAAAACGTATCTTCAGAATAAAGCATTGTGGAGCTGTGTCGAATGAATTGAAATAATTAATTTTAAAAAAAATCAAAATTATTTTGTAAGTTGATATATTGCTTTATGTTCACATTCAAGAAGCTCATACTATATAAAAATGTGTAACAATCTAGCAGGTGCTTTGAACAATATGGCTATCACGTCGCGTCGAGTTACTCAGAGATCTGTGTATGACAATTCTTACGGAATGTAAAAATGTAGAAAACTGTATTAAATAAATAATAACCATGGCACATGAATTTCAAAATATTAAGCTTGCAGCGGACACCCGGGAAAACCGGAATCATACAAGCCAACGACCACAGCGATCGAGAGCTAGGGTATGAAAATAAGTGAGGTTTCATTGAAAGCAAAAATGTTGATAAATGCCAGAACAATTGAGTCTGCTCTAGAAATCAGTCGGCTTGGTAAATCAGTCGGTTTAGGAAGATAGTCGACCAAGGCAGTCAGTCGACTCAGGCAGATGATTAAATCTGGTAGTCAGTTGGCTCGGATAGACGTCGACTCAAGATGCCAAATCGGTCAGTCATGGCTTGTCTCGTCCATCTCGGAATGAAGCCAACATTCAGTTAGTGTTAATATAGCATGGCCATGGCAGAGATGTGTGTTTAAATATCGATAACAAACTGCTGTAAGTGTAATAAAAGACGGCAACTTTCGCAAAATATGAACATTAAATATTAATTTATAAAGAAAAAATTTCATGAAAAGACCGCAGAGTTAAATATTGTATATTTAGAAAATGAATAAGCATATATGTTCACAAAAGCCTTAACTAGAACAAAATTTGCTTTAATAAATTGCAATATTAACTGTGACTTTTCAAACTTACAAACATTAGCAGGTATTAATTGTTGCTTTGATGCTGAGGGTTCAATATTGACAAAGTGTTTGATTACGTCAAACTAAAATGTGCACTATGTGGCTCTTTACATAAATTTTGTGATAAATTTAAATTAATTTCGAATAAATGTTTTTCAATTTTTCTAAGAAATTGAAGTAAAGTACAAAGTTTTGACATATACTCGTATACTGAAATATGAATTTATGTAGATATAAGAGCTACTATGCAACTCTATTTTAGTCTAAATCAAAGCTAGATATGAAATATGTAAAATCAGAGATGTACCCTTTTAAGAAAAGTGTAAATATTGTTGTGTGACTTCAATATAAATTGTAGAATAAAAAGTGGAAAATATAAAAAATATAATGATAAAATATACTTGTAAACGTAAACTTAAGTAAAATTAGGTGTATGTACCTAATTTTACTTAAGTTTACCTTATAAAATTTGAGGCAGGAGTTTCTGAACATTTGTAATTTTAGATAAGCACATGGTGTGTAACCTCATTATCTCACATTGGGAACACACAACTGTTAAATTTATTCTAACTTTAGTAGTAATAATTACAATTATGTCAATAAATGTTCTGTGAGATGTAAAACACCTAGTGTGCGTAATAAAGGAAAAATTAAAACAGATATAGTACACTTGGAATAAGGCTCAAAATGTAAGCAATAAAAGCAATGAAATATTTGCTTTATGATAATGTAATTTATGGTGGAGAATATATAAACCATAACTCCGTTACCGCACTTCCTTCCTTTGCTCGGTGACGTCAAGATTTACGGTGGCTATTTGTCCGGATTCCTAATCAAGAATTATCTCATCAATCATCCTAGCGGTTCCGCCAACGCAACAATAATTCATCAAAAATTATTGGCAGATCAATAAAATTGTCAGGATTAAGGATGCAAAGAAAAGTTAATTAATTCTTGCGTGCCACGAATTGTGGATACCATCGAAAACCACCAAAAACGGCACTTATTATAGTGCCAATTAAATGAATTGTCTTGCCTTTTATTACGATTGACATATTTTATTGGATACTTAGAAGTTAATTCCTTCAAACTTTCTTTGCGTCTTGCCGAAAATCGTGGATTTAGAGCCAAATAGCTTCCATGCTCACCATCAGGAAATGCAAAGCCGAGTGTGGCAACAAAAGACTATTGACAGATCAATCAGATCGTCCGAAGTCTTGTCTTTCTAAGGTATCTTTGTTCTGTAAGTAACTTTGACTTTCGCGTAAGCAACGG
This sequence comes from Druceiella hillmani, assembly GCA_039881145.1. Lineage (NCBI taxonomy): Eukaryota > Metazoa > Arthropoda > Insecta > Lepidoptera > Hepialidae > Druceiella > Druceiella hillmani. The sequence goes on from JAYKKI010000003.1 coordinate 44,961,719, forward strand.
TTAAAGACTGCAAGTATCTCAATCACCGCAATGTTCCATACTACCTTCATAATTGTATTATTGATATTATCAGTTATCAGATCAAGGTCTCTAACGATATCATCTAACTCGGGGTGACATATCTCAGGAATGAAACTATAGAAAGATGTAATTGAAACGATTATGATGTATTTCGATAGTATCGAGATTTGGGACAACATCGGAGAAGAGCGGGGATACACAATAGTTCGAGGTCTTGCATACGTTCTGTATATAATTCCGATCAGTGTTTTAGTGCGCTAAAAGCATAGGGTTCCGCGGGGTTCCGCACACTTTGTACACAGTGTCCCCGGTATCGGAATTTCCTACTCGGGTGACAAATAATTTAAAGTAGGTTAGCCTAGCCTGTTTAACCTTTTGTGTTCTAATGACACCGGGCGTCTAATGTGTCCATCCGGAGAGCATCAACTATTTCCTCAGGCATTTCATTATTCTTAGAGCGTTAGTAGCTAAATTTCCTTCACAGGGCCCCTAATGTAAAACTCCATCAGGGGTTTCAACCGGAAAGGGAAGATCGGACCCTGCCTATGCTTCACTTACCACTGACGATCGTATTAAATCTCAACGGTAATATCATTAGAAAACACTACACGTTATAAATTTAACTGTATTCATGTGATTTTTGTGAGCACGGCTTTAGTGCCCACAAAAAATCATATTGGGAGCAGTTTATATAGCTAGGAGCTAGGTAAAGAGTCGCGACTGACTCATTAAGGTAAAATTATCTGAGAATCCAGCGATAGTTCACGCCGTAAAACTATGCTGAATATGTATAATTATTGGCATTGGTTTGCGCTATTAGAACTGTACAAACTTAAGAATAATAAAAAAGAAGGAAATAAATGTGGAGGAAGAAAACACTAAAACTACAATATAAATCCAAGCTGACCAACAAGTGTAATATTCCGCCACCAGTTGCCCGGTAACCGATTATAGCGCAATATGGCGCCAAAATAACGCCTCGCCACTAGTGACGTCTCCGCGTGGCCGAGCACGTGGTTAATATCTCCAAATCAGTCTAGCGCTATTTTAAAAGGATAATTTAATCCATTTCTAAACATAATAATAAATCCATTTCTATCAGTTTGCAAACACTTAGCTTCTAATTATTTACTATTAAATACAGTAAATAAATTATTTACTATCAAATATTCAAAAAGGTGGACAGTAAAAAATTAATATCGTCTTTAGCAGTTTCTATGTTCAAAAGTTTATGTAATTATCGAATAAAAACAATTCAGAAATACCCTATTATTCCTTCTATACTATTAAAATATTTGCCAGACAACTATCATTATCCAGAGAAAACGCATTCATCCCAGAAAGCATGTATATTTATTATTTGCAAAGAAAATAAACTTAAGAAATAAATAATTTCCTACAAATATTTTCCAGCATGGAGCGTCTGTTCACATGTCCGCATACAACTTCATAGACAGGGAGATTGACTATGTATTTAATTTTGTAACACTATTCCCACCTTCCCCCAGTTGTCTCAGGAACTTGTAACTTCCGCCCTCATACAAAATAAGAGACCTTCGGAGGTCCCTTAACCATCTCACATATCTAAAATTAAGCGCTTCCCCCAACTGGTTCATTGACTGTTTTTTCGTAAAGAGTCATATATTATTTCCATTTTTTTGGTAACTCATTTTGAGAACGCTCTACATAACTCAAAGTTCGGTCATCCTCAACAAGTCACAGTTAAGAAACCACGTTTCAAAACCCCACGTGATTTTACTATAATGTTCGAATGCATGCTCTCCAATAAAACTCTATGCGCATTGACATACTCATTGCACTGAAATAATACATGATCCATATCTTGTGTGTCAAAACCGCAGGCACGCTCCAAGCTTTCTATTACTCGTTAAAAATTATTAGGTGTAATAATCACTAAAGAACTGTTTAAAGAACTATATCTTTTAATTCGAACTCTCAGAGATATCGTGAAAAAATAACCTAATGAATTCCCCCTTGAAATTGAGAGAAATCCATCTAAACATAATGACCACTGACTATCTCTAAAATGTGTTTCTTTACATCAATAAGAAATTCTTCTATCAAAAATTAAAAGTATGCAACACGGCAGGAGGACCATTCAAAGAAGGCGTGTTCTACCTTCAAGATACTCTCCCTGAGGGGCTGTGGCGGCCCGAGGACATAACTTTTTCTTCCTGCCCTAGAAGTTCGCACATTTAATCTAAGTTTTAGTAGGATCTGGTTCACTCTGTGAAAATTATTCTCTTTGAAGGACCTAATAATTTCGTCAACGGTGATCTCCCTTGGTAGGTCGTGCATAATACCCGAAGAGATTTTGGTCTATTTTATTCGGCATCCAGTCTTTCTATCTACGCCACAGCCTCCTGCAGTTTCTTAACGCTTATAGCATTTCTGGTTTCTACTACTACTCCACCATTTCTGATATGTATATATCAGAATATCCGTATAATGTGGATCCAAAGTTCCTTCTTTTTGAAAGATTTTTTTATCGTCGTTAGGATTGCTTCACTGCTCCTCCGTTTCTTTTTGTGAGAAAAAGAAGACCTATTTGGAGGCTGATCTCGAATTACGCTTTACCTCGACGATCCTTTCCCAAACCAAAGACGTTACTATTCCACCACGAAGTGAAGCACTGTAGGAGGCTGGAATGGGAGTAGAAGTCCTATTCATCATCTGTCTAAGCTACCATAGACTTTATCTCGCCTCTCAGGAAGGTAGGCAACCTGAGCCATGATTTCGGCGGTAGCCCTGGTGATTTTTTTCTTTGACGCCGACCGGTATTCTGTCTACAGGTTGGCGGTGATAGTGTTTATAGTATTTTTGATCACCTCAAGCCGTGTAAAACAACGCGTGTCTTTCCCAGCAACCTGGGAGGGGAGGGGAGAGGCCTATATTCAGTGCAGTCGTTTTTGTCTTCTTCCAACTCATCACAGGTCTCTGTAATATCTTCCTGATTATTGTCAACATACGAGGATATTCTAGGCTCTTCTTCACAGCACCTAGTCATAACGCCCCTAATAAATTTTATTATAATTGTCATTTGACATACCAGGAATTTTCGAGAGCTGGCAGGGCTCTTTGACGCCTGTCATCCCGTTTCTCATTGTATTTCTATGATAATAATCTAACCTAAGTGAGATACACGCAATAAAAAAAGAAAAAGTGTTTAAACCGAAAAAAGTTCAATGATGATTGGCGCCGTTAGGATTATGCAGGATTATGTGGAAAAATAACAACTGACGCTCAAGAAAACTACCAACAAGTGGACGCCTGGGTGCGTCACAATTTTTATTTACCAGCCCCGAACTGGACTAAAATCAAACAAGAACCCGGTTATTGTTCGCGCTTTCAAACTTGGATCAAACAAAAGTTAGCAGAAATAAGAAAAGCACCATCACTTTCTCTAGAATACGTTAAAATATTCTGCAACAGTTCGCGCTGTGCGCTGTGGACACTAAAAATAAAACTACCTAAATAAATATAACTACTGACTAAATCTACCTAAATATCTATCTAACTAATTTTACGAACCATTCCGACTAGGCAAAAACAAATAGAATAGCAATCTTAATTATTTTAAATATAACTAACCTAAACAATAATATGGGAGAGGATAAATATAAAATAAATATTGTCTACACAATAATAAAATAAAATTAAACACAGAAAGTTCCAGATCTATTATACCATCTAACCACGGCGGACATGCGACACCACATCAACCAATGTGGTGACGTTAAATTATTGGCAGGCAATAAGAATCCGCGGGGCAAGGCTACCTATTACGAAGACCAATAGGAACCCCGCACCGACAAACGTGGCGATAAGATGGCGGGCCGCCGCTAATAGCGAACACCAAATGACCAGTACGTAGTTAATGAAATATATTTTTATGCACTAAATTAAGCTTTAATCTAATTTCAAAACACCTTAGTACTATTTATCAAGTTTTTAAATTGTTTTCCACACACTTGTAATCGTAAAAAACTGCAGGTTAAGCACTCGAAAAAGTGGATATTAGAGAATTTAAATTTTTTTTATTTATATCTGTAACTAGTAATTTTGACCAAAAAATGTAATGGAAGCACTTACCTAATAGTTCCTATTGTCAACAAAAACAGTTGTTCTCCGGAAAACAGCTATTTTACGGAGAAAAAGCACTTAAACACTTACTTTCTGCATGTCTACTGCACAGACACAACACACTTTAAGTTTTATTTCAGTTAGAAAGTTAACACACTCAATATGCCACGCACCGAAGTAAAAATTGCACAAAGTATAGAGAAGAGAAAATTATACACAATAAATAATAGAAATATAGTTAAAAAACTGGAAAAACGATTTGTAAATTATAGTCCGTACGGAGCACCCGCAAGCGACGAGCATCAGGATATAAATTAAAATATAATAATAAAATTTTGGATTGCTTGACGATTTCCTATTTCTCTTCGGTGTGACTTTAAGCCTCCATACTTTCCATAATTTTGGGAACAAACTCTCGCGGAGAAAATCTTTAAAGACAGCAAGTAACTAATCTTCCGCAGCACTCCACACCACAATAACAATCCTGTTGTCCATTCTACCAATGGCTGAGCCCTTGTTATAATCAAGATTTTTCACAATATCCTCTTCCTGCGATTGACGCTGGAAATATGAGCGTCGTAATCCCGATACCCTGCTTTTCAACAGTGTCAAATTAAGTGCTATCATCAGAAAAGAGTGAAGTCTAAAGGTATTCGAGCATACAACCTTTATTCACATTAAAGATGAGCTTTATAAGTATAAATTACCAGCTGGCATCGAAATTGTATTTTTTCCCCTTTACGGCTTACTGGCTTACACAAGCTTCCGCTCTCCGCATTAAATTCATAAATTTAAATTTCCCAGCCGACCTTGCCACTGGGAAATGTCAGATATTTTCAGCTTCAACACTGCATTAAAGTGGCGTGTCGCGTTTATGGCGTTCTTCCTTTAATAGCTCTACGTGCTCTTGCTTTTATTCCATTTCAAATATAACATTTACGCTGCGTTATGTAATTAAATTATCAAGTCTTTACACAAAATTAACAAAATGTTACAAGATTGAATTTCTTATGGTTACGTTATAAATTAATTAATAAAATTAATATAGTTTTAGCAATATCAAGGAATGAAAATTCTTGTAATCTTATATGTTATAATATTATTTGAAAATAAATTCCAGAGAGTCTGTCATTAATAGTAAGAAACAAATTCGTATAAAAATGTTGATAAATAGTCTTCCAAACTCAATTGGAAAATTTTCCCATTCTGAGAATGCTTATTATACGAGTAATATAAACCTCCACATGCCATTTGTAAACTAAGAGAATTGCAACAGTATACATCACATATATTGAACGAATGTAAATACACCGTGTATAATTTTACACTACGTGAAAGTGAAGATATTTGACACATAAAAAAGAACAGTACAAAGAGAATTAATTCATTTCCTGACTAACTTTTCCGTCGAACAGTCGAATATTCAATATTATATTATTAATTAATTATAATTTTTAACACGCTGCGCCATGCTGGGACTAAAGTAAACAAACTTTAAACATTTTCTGAATATTATTTTTCTTCAATTTGTTTTTTATTATTTTTCTTCAAAGCTGTGCCCCGTCCTGCTGGAACCATGTGTTTTGGTTGAAGGATAGACTATTCTGTAGTTCTACTCTCAAAAAGTCATTGAATATCTGGGCATATCTCTCCGAATTCACAGTTACAGTTTGACCACGTTGATTTTCAAAGAAATAAGGCCCTATGACTGCAGATGCAGACATGGCACACCAGACTGTTACTTTAGGATTATGTAAAGGCCTCCTCCAATGTGAAAGTGAGCTGCGTCACTAAAGAATATGTTGCCCATCCGGGTAGCAGTACGAAATCTCAACAACATCACCTCCGCGTAAGTTTTTCTTAATTCAAAATCAGAATCGTGTAAATCTTGAACAATTTGAATTTTATATGGATGGAACTTGAGCTTTTTTCGCATTATTACCTGTAAAGTTGATTTCGGAATTCCCAATATCGATGAACGTATACGGTGTGATAAACGGGGATTTTCAACGACAGAAACCATAACACGCTCGACATTTTCCTCCGTGCCTACCAATGGTGTAGGTCCTGGCCTGGGCCTATTTAATGTTGATCCTGTAGCTCTGAACCTTGCTACCCATGACTAAATGAGGTTGATCGATGGTCCATTACGTAATCGACGAATACTGTAACGTTTATTAAATCGACGGCGTGCTACAGACAGCGAAAATCCACTCGAAATGTACGCCTCGACGGCAAAAGCGCGGTGCTCTCCACTCCACTGTTCCATGGCTACTAAAACATCCGCACCGCTTGCGCTTCTAACGACGCCCTCCGCGCCCCTCATATGTGTTGCGTTCAGAAACTATGTTTGTTCAAACTTTGAAATCTGCCACTGGACAGCCTGTATATATATATATATATATATATATATATGTGTGTGTGTGTGTGTGTGTGTGTGTGTATGTGTGTGTGTGTGTATGAAAATCTTTAAGATTATCTTGATATTGCTAAATTAAATTTTAAATTTTTTCTACTCGAGATGATTAATAATTTTTTGTATGTTATACTTTTACCCCATATTAAATTAAAAAGAAAATATTTTTCAAAACGTAATTGGTTCTGAACTCAAACGATTCTTATCTCAGTACAAACATAATTATTATTAAATTTATCTTATCACTGTGTTTACATGTCGTTGTAATAAAAACATGTCAAACAATTTTATTCAATTTTTTTGTAATATTTGTATTCGAACTTCGACATAACTTTTTCACCACATTCAATTAATGACACAATCATAAATAAAAAAAAATTTTAAGGTTAATAATTTATGAATTACAGGCGACCATTTTTAGGAATTATTTTAGTAAAAGAAAAACCGCAACATAACGTGAGGATACGCATTTATTTATTTACCGGAATTTTTTACGTTTCCTTTATTTAAGCCGTCATTACTAAATGATTTAAGCGAATTATTTACGTAATAGTTTTCAAATTTGAATGAAAATGTCTTGGATTTCATAATAACAAATAAGGGCGATGTGATGCAATTGACAGCGTATGAATGATATTAATGGTAGGGATATGTGATTAAAACGAACTCCATGCAAGTAGACAATATAAGGGAAAGAGTGGTTCTTTTTAATCACAGAGCACACGTTTCTAAATGTGACCTATGTTCAAGGAAAATATTTTTATGTTAAAAACATCACAAATTTTTATATGGAAACTTTATTCCAGATTTTTGAAGAGAATATTTTATTATGAATTTTTTTTGTCACTTAATTACAATAATTTTAGTATCAAAACTTGAGCTCATGCTCTAAAGAAGTGAACATAAATGTCAAGATCGAAATAAAAATTTAAACGAACATTTAGTGACTGCTATTAAAATTAAGCCTGCAATAAGTAAATTCAAGACAAAATTGTAATACAAAAATAAAACCGGTGTGCTTTTCTTTGAAGAGGCTAAATCAAGAGGAATAATTTGCCTACAATGCTTAATTAATTTATTATTCGATCAAACCAAAACCTAAAAGATTCAGCTAGAACATTTTTTTAAATTCATAATTTTTATGTCACAAAATTTGGCTATTAAAATAAACTAAGCACGCACTGTAAAAAATATTGTTGCTTTTTATCGCATGAATATAATGCCCTGATCCAACCAGTATAGATAGACCAAGAGAGCAAGGCACTCCCACAAATCCAGAGCATTCGATAATACCTATTGATTGTTATGTAGACTAAATTGAGAACTCAAAGATCTTCGGTGGATATCTGTTAACGGATATACCCGCGAAAATTGATCATGTTATGTAAGTGTGTGTACTATAATATTCATACTTCTATAATATAGTCCCACGACAGACTCTAGACCTCGTTCTTAAGAACTGATTGCAAAGTAATTGGAGGAACCAGAAATAGTTTACAATACCAAGTCGACCCGGATTGAAACCTCGGCCCTAGGAGCAGATGCAGTTAATTAGAGAGAGGGCAAAGCAGACATTCCACGCTTAGTTCAAATCGGAAAGACCGGCAAGGCAATCTCCTAAAATGTACCTTGAAATATTGGCTTACTCATCGTTGGCATATTTGATTGTGCAACATATATGAGGGAGTCGTGTTTAGGTGGCAGTGAGGCCTCTGTGTTCATTGAAAGATTAAACAATCTTCGTCGACCGCTAAAGGTGAGACCGCAAAACTATTTTTGCATTAGTATTTCTGAGTAGTGGGAAAAGATATATATATAAATTCCAACAGTTTATTATCCCAATTCTAAAAGGAAAATGACATTTTCAATAAATCAAGAATAACACAGGTTTTTCCACGATCTCAACATTAATTCAACAAGTATTGATTTAAGAATACTATATTATGACATATAGCTTACTACTTTAATTGTCATACATAACATCAATATTAATTTAAGCTATGGACATAACACTGGTTAAAATTAGTGTATCGTCATAATCGTGTCAATCGGTTTCTACACAGTAATGCTTGCTTTACGTTCACACATAAAAATAACAATTATAATACCACAATTATTTATCTTTCCTTAGTTATTTTATTTCTTTTTTTATCCATTTTATATATCTTACCAATACGAAGGTGTTTTACCAAAATAACAGTTTTTACAACCTACAAAAAATTTAAACCCTTGGCTCTTCGAGTATTTCCTAAAAAAGTAGTAAGTATTCGATAAATAAAAGTTATTATCATTGTCGTGTTGTAGCTAAAATCTATATTGTAGCCATTCCTTTAATATCGAAGAACCACAAATTTTACGAGCCCCTTAAAAAACCAAACTCGTTATTTGTGCTCCTTGATCGTCAGTAGTAGGCGGATATGACGCATAATTATATACGACGTCGTATTTTTCGTAAGCTCAGCTCGTGACTGTATCGTAAACACCTTATGTATGTACATGTTCACACTGTATGGCAGGAAGAATCATGGCCGTGCACTGTCTAGTACATAGCCATTTTTCTTGAAATATTGAAGTAGAAGCCATAGGGTTATTATACATAGGTATGTTATAGGTGTTCTATCGTCTACAGAGACGATAGAATACCTATAATATACCTTTAGGTGTAATATATTTATATATATATATATATATATATATATAAATATATATATTATACGTAAAGGTATATTATAGGTATTCTATCGTCTCTGTAGACGATAGAACACCTATAATATACCTATGTATAATATATATATATATATATATATAGTATATAGACTTCAAACAGACATATAGATAGCATATACATATAATATTGTATAAAGATCCATAGGTAATAGGTTCAGGCGATTATTGTTATTGTAAATAAAAATTCATATTTTGTAAGAAATAGGTTGTAGTATACTTGTAGAATATAAAATACGCGTATATATAGGTAATTAATATAAGTATGATTTAAGTGTAGGTTAAGTATTAATACCTAATAATTAATATTTACATATGTTAATTTTGTATATAATCTAAGTTCAGTTTATTTTTCGCTTTTTAGTAAAGTTTTGTTACATTGAAGTCAGCTTAATTTTCTTTTTAAAAATTTTGTGTTTTTTTTAGTTAGTTTACTGTTTGGAGCCGGTTTTTTTCTGTTAAAAATTATTTTATATATTTTATTAGTTAGTTTACTGTTTGAAGTCGGTTTTTTTTTGTTAAAAATTATTTTATTTTACGATTTTAAGTGATGGGTAGACTTAACAAGGATGCTTCTCGAATGAGGAAACGACGACTACTTGAGACGGAAAATGACAGACGGAAACGTTTAGAAAAAATTTAAAAAACACTAATGAAAAGAGAAAAAATTGAAGAAGGGGAATTACCAGAATGTATTTTAGTTCAATTTGATGATGATACGATTGGAAGTAGAATTAAAGATGAAAATGGCTGGGTACCGATAACTCCTACTGTTGCAACGTTTCAAGTAGCTAAAGGATACGGAGATGTCGAGCGCCAAATGTTGCCTTTGATTTTAAGTTGGGCAGTTACAGTTCACAAGTTACAGGGGAATTACACTAGAAAAAGCTGTTATTGATCTAGGCAAGAAAAATTTCGCCAAAGGACAGGTGTATGTTGCTCTGAGTCGTGTTAAAACTTTGGAAATAACGTTGTCTGACTCAGATTCAAACAAATTATTGAGTAGGCCACTCGACGAAAGAGCATTGCTAGAGATGACTCGATTACGCAATTTAAATTTTATCTCAAATTGACGCATTAGCATGAGTCTACTACTCATCAACATCATTGTAGTTGTCCTATATAAAACTTCGATCTTTAAATTCCCTCGATTGTATATGGTCTCCATCATCAGACCTGTAATGGCAGTTATAACCCAAATGGGTGCAAAGTTTTAATCAATATAAATGAATTAATCCAAACGCAAGGTAGCTACTGTAAACAGTTGAAGAGTTCCCTTAACTGTCCTTCGTCTTCATCATCAGACCCCTAATGACAGTCACAACCCATCTAGGTGTAAATTTTTCATCAATACAAATTAATCAAATCCAAACACAAGGTAACTGCTGTAAATCGTTGAAGAGTTCCCTCGACTGTCTTTCGGCTCCATCATCAGATCGAATCCAGACCTTCTTTAAATTGTAGTATTTTAAAATACTTAATAAAAAAAAATTAACAAATGCTCTAGTCGCCCCTACAATTTTTGAAAGCTCCCCTCAATTTCTCTAGGATGCCATCATCAGATCCCAGTTTCCTTATCATGGGACCACCCTTGAAGTATCTCCTTTCCAATAAAAAAAAAGTATCAAAATCGGTTCATAAACGACGACACACATAAGAATATCCGCGAACACACATAAAAAAAATGTATATATATACGGTCGAATTGAGAAACCTCCTCCTTTTTTGAAGTCGGTTAAAAACAGAAAAAGTGCCTTAAAGCAGAACATTTTAAATAATATTAACCAAAAGTTGTGGGTAATTGAAAATACATTTGGGTATCTCCTTATCTCAGTTATTACGAACGGTTAAACTTTCTGGTTAATTTAAATTAAAAATTTAAAAAGCTCATAGGGATAAAATAGAATGTTATAAAAGCAATATAACTGCTTCAACAGCATTTTTTTCGAAATCGTTTTTATACCTGGGCGTAAGTAATTTTAACGCTCTACAAAAAAAAAAAAAAAAAGTCCATGATTGGAATTCCATATTTGTTTTGGCCTTAAATCAAATTTTTGACATTAATCATAAATACTAGCAATTCCTATTAAGATAAATTAGAGAAGTTATTCATAAAACGAAGTTATATGTTGAAGTTTGCCCAGATGAAGTTAGGGCGAAACTAAATGTTTCAATTAATTTTTAGCTATATTAACTGTACTTAATTACATAAAAAATTAAAATGGTTAATTGAGGTTTATACTCATTCCTTCGAAGTTATTCTCAAGGAAACTGATTTATTTTTAATTCCATCAGAGCTGAATCATGCAATAACTTTGTTTGTCTGCAAAGAAAATGGAAAAATGAAGAAGTGGTTTAAAAGTAACGATATGATTGAAGAATTAACATTGTGTTAGAATAACTAATATGGATACAAGAAATACAAGACAATATGCAAATAAACGTGAAAACAGTTCCAATAAAAACTTTTGCAAGTTATAAATAATACAAATGCAATAAAACAAAATTTTAATGTAATTGCAACGGTTTATTTTATTTGACTCGAGGATACTTCTGTGGTCAAGTTTTGTGGGAGAAAACGGGTAAGTAATCTAAAATAGTTCACGATATACAGCGTTGAACTTTTTTATTGATTTTCATATTATCTTAAATATCTTCGTAAATTGTTTTAATATAACTTAACTGTTTGTTAGCCATGTACCTGGTACACTTCCATTTCCTTGAAATATATTATTATTAAAAGATAAAAGAAGATCAGCCTCAAAATTCAGTTCAAACTCATTTATATATCAGAATTTAATTGTAAAACCTATTTCCATGGGAAATTGATCATATTATTGAGTTTCAGCGGAGAGTTGCAGTAAACTCAATCATCGGTGCTCTCTTTTATCGGCATCAAATTTGTGTTAATCATGTTACTGAAGAACATCATGCGGAGTGAACTTCAGATATAAGAATTTAATATATTCTTATGATTCCTTCAAACTCATACTGAAAAGAAATGTTAAAATTATAGTAAAGTGTTTGTTGTTAGCTTTGTCCATATTGTGGGATGCGAATACCTGATTGCTCCTGTCGACCTATTCAGGTCAAGTGACACTTTCATAGTTACTGTTTATCTCAAACAACATATAATGTGATAAAAATTAATTTTGGAGATTCACAATAAATTTAAAATATGTATATAAAAAAATACTCATTTTTCCTTATAACATTTCCTCCTCCGTCTAACATTTCATATTCGTTTTCTTATTTTTACATTTCTAATTCTTGAATCTCACAGTATTATTACGATATTATTTTTATTATTATTCATACACTAAACTTTTTATTTCAAAAATTGTATTTCTTCTTTCATATTCATTAAATCAAATTTAGAATAATTTTGTCTCAGATGGAAAGAATAAAACTCTTCATCAGATTTACATAACGCATCTGTGATTTTTTTGTGAAAATGGGATATTTTGTGAAATAAGGTTCAGAAAGGTGGAGAGATATCTTAAATGGACAATATCTCAAAGAGTGCAGTTTCGATTTCAAAAACATACCCGGTATAAAACAAATTTTCATACAAAAATTTCCGATTTTTTTTATTGTCAATATGATTTAAAAAAAATATGAAGAAATGCTAAATTATTTTTCGAAGAAACATAAGTTCCTACACTACACCAAGGGCCGGTTTCTGAATAACTTATATGGAACAGATATCTATTTCACAACTCTTTTATATGAATCACTTTCAACTAAAGAATTATGGTATAGATTTCTATTCCACAAAAAGTACTCAGAAACCAGCCAATAATCAATAAAAACTACAGAATAAATTTGTTAATGAAACAAGATGTACATATATTGCGTACTCCTATGTATTACGCCCAATATATATTACAACGTGACTTATTTTATTGAATATTATATTATTTGAGTCGTATATTGTTAAACAGGGGCTGAAAGGAAAAAATATCCGTAATAGTGTGCAACGAATGTATACCAGACTTTTTTTTAATTATGCTGTTAGAGTAAAGAAAAATTGAACACATCTTATATTTCTGCATAACCTTCACCATTATACATTTTTCATAATAAATTATAATTCTCTTATACCCATCCTGGAACGTTGAAATTGTTTGTGCGTCTAACAGATGCGAATAACGATCTCAAATCTTGGTGTCACCAATATAATTTGCACCCAATTTTCCTCTGATAGCCCAAAACATGCAGTAGCTACTATGGAGCGAAAATTTATGTAATGATTCTTTTCCATTTTTTTTTTTGGTCGAAGCCTTTACGGATGACTGTGCGTTGTTATGAAGAAAAAAAACACTTTTGCTAAACATGTCTCGCCTTTTTTGCTGAAAGCTACGTTTTATTTCATAGAGAAGTTGGCAGAAGTACACAGCATTGATTGAATATCGCTTATGAAAGAAACAAATGAGAAGTCTTTCAGAAAATTGTTGTGAAGATTTTCTTAGTAGAAATATGGTTTTTAACTTTCTGAAGTGGTTCTTTCCACACAGCAAAACTGATGTTTTTTTTATTGATAATCAGAAGATAAAAAACTCATTTGTTGATATATTTCGATAACCTAAGTCATCTGAAATGACTGTACAATATCCCAATTCTAAGAGCCATCATCCTGAGTAGTACAATGTTCCAATTTTAAGTGCCATTTACCCTACTGTAAGTTATTGATCACTCCCAACAAATTCACGGATTGCACGGGTATTTAGTATAATGATACTTATGGAGAATCGGTTTGAACGACTACCACTTTCAAATATTCTTTTATTATTTTCAATTTATTTGTGCCCGTCGTAAGCTTGAGTCTCCAAAACTATTTTTTTACATACTTTACATTGAGTCAATGCAAAATGTCAATGGAGGTTACGTCCTTCCTCGGTAAATGATCTTACTGATGATCAACCTGCTCTGTCGATCCAGACCGATGAACGCCTCTTGAGTCATTTAGCGAGCAGTAAAAAAGTTTTTTAAATTTTTAATTTGCTTTCATACCTGTAAATATGAACTCAAATATCTACAATTACTGAATTTACGTATATACATACATACTCGTGAAGGATTTCAAACTTTATTGTAAAATTTATTATAAATTGTTAACAATATGATTTTTAACAAATCTTTCTTCATTTATGTGATAAAATATTATATTTAATAAGAAATATAACATAATATAATATACTTGTTTAGCCAAACTGCTGCGCTCAAACTGTAAGGGCGATAACAGTATACATTTCGTCTCGAAATGTGCAATGTTCAAAGCACAAAGTACACAGTTATTACAGGTAATCGAGATATGGATTTATCAAAGTAATGCAGTATCGCGTGATACACATTAGTGATCACGCGGTACTGCATTATAATAAATAGGTACTGCATTATGATACCTAAATTATACGCCAATACTGGTAAGAGTACGCCGCGTGGGATCCGCTGATAAATCGGCTGCAACAAGCATCAGACGATGAGAATTTTCTAACGGAATTCGGTTTTATAATAAAATTATTGTGCCTTTAAACATAAATTATGAAACAATTTAAAACAAACTATAGTTGTGGTCTGATTTTCTCAGAAACAGTTCAACGTACAAATTTGAAATTTGGTATAACCACACATATTATTAACTACATATTTTGAACCAGCCAATTTACTAAAAATCTTCATATATGGATTAAAGAGGGAGTAAATAAAGGTCTTCGTAATTTTTTTTAACTTTATATGCCATATGGGATAAAAAAAATGTACAAAATGCAGCTTGCCCCTTTTTTCCGATATTACTAAGTCAAAAACATGGAAAAAATAATGTTAGTAAAATCTAACTAAAAGTTTACATGAAAAGTATAGTGATCATTCTAGATTTTATAATTTTCCAAATATACATATATATTTAGGTTGTGAAAATTCGGCCACTAGACAGTATATTTGTTCGGATCAATATAAAACCATAAACCGTTTGGAGTCGTCAAAGTAATAAATGTGCCACAGAGTAAATTATTGTATAAAACTTCCCCCTCAAAGTATTGACAGCTTGTGTGTTGAACTTTTAACAACTGATTTCCGTGATTTAACCGTTCAGCGTTTATCATCTAAGCTGACATCATATTATATTTGGGCAATGATGTTAGTAAAGTCGATCTCACTAACACTGTATGGTAGCATATATCTCTCACTCACATGTAACATACTTTACGAGGCAATTAATTTGCCTTAAATCTAATAAGATTAATATTATACACTAAAACATTTTTAACACCCTTCTGAAGTAAAAACTACTTTTGGCTCACGTTACCTAATTATTTTTTAGGGAAAAAGTTGCAAATTCGTGTCACGTCAAGTGTTATGCGTTTCGGGTATACACGGCGGTGGGTCGAGTATGGCCGAAATAGAGGAAATTCTTGCGGCCTATTATAGTATTACTTGCGGTCGGAAAAAAAACTACGAGTTCATAGCACGCACTCCGACGTACTTGCTTCAAATTTTATAAAATTTCCCTCATATGAAATATTTCTTTGCGATTTTTACTTGTGCTATGTGGGAATCACACTCAGTTATTTAGCTTTATTACATTTTTTTTGCTTATATATATATATATATATATATATATATATATATATATATATATATATATATACATGTGTGTGTACGTGTTCAGAAATTCATTAAATAAGTACCAATGGGGTTTACATGGCGACATATTTTCAGAAAACAAGTTATCTAGTTTCGAATAAATAGAAGAAACCGATCGTTTTATTTGTATAAAAAACTTGCTTTATAAAATTACTTAAAACCAAATTAAAACTGTGATTTTGCTCGAATGGGTATTATTTTACTTTCATCAATTTTTTCTGTAAATGAATTTGCATTGACCACTTTTTGCGATATGATTCATGAGAACTATTGTTGCAATATGATATATGATGCAAGATTATTGTTATAAGCAGAAAGATACTATTTGAAACATCACAACATCATCGTAAGCATAGTCTTGAATTCTCAATTAAGGTAATTTAGTGATGTAGGAAGGAATTTAGTGATGTAGAAGGTTACAGGACATTCAGCTAAAATTGCATAGAATATGTAGAAATATTAAGTATTTAAAAACATATTCTTACCTACATTACAAAAGTGAAACTTGCGAAAGTACTCGATAACGACTCTAAAAATGCACTTTTAGTGTTTTACCTACGTCGTTGAATATTCTTTTGATTGTAATATTACTTTAAAATTTTAGATTTATTCTAATAAAAAGTACTAATTTGCTGGAGTAGACGTTATGGCAACAATCTTATTCTAGACTCCAAAGAACTTGATATATGCTGAATCACCTTAATCCATCAAGTAGGTATAGTCGAACCATGCGTATACGATTCAATAAAACTTGACACATTCGTGTAGATTTATTATATTTTATTTGTATTAAATGTATACACTTAATAAAAGAAAAATATTTAAAAACATAACTATGAAATGGCCCGAGTAGTACAAAACTACCAATATGAAGCTACGAAATGTGTGCGAGATAGCAAATGGTCATCTTATGATGAACAATAATGCAACTCTTTTCACATGAAACAATGTTTTAGGAATTCATTCCAATTAATACCATAAAATATACACATCTACATATATATATATATATATATATATACATATATATATGTATGTATGTATATATATATATATATATATATATATATAATGTTAGAAGAATAACAAAATGTAAAAAAAGTAAAAAATTATTTATTTTTAAAACTGAAATTACCTTTTGTCTATTAAAATTATTTATTCTGTTGAATTTTGTATAAAATTTGAATGACTGTATAACAATATCATGTTCACTTCAGTTTTTTTTTCAATGGAACAAAACCTTAAAATTCAATAATACCCACAAAAAATACAAAATTATTTAATTTTTTTTAATTCTTTAGGCCCAAATTGCAACAGATTTTTCTAATACTAGAGGATATAATTTAGTTAGTTCTTAATATCGAATCTAGAAACCTAAGATAACAAATCAGAAAAATCTTAATAAACTGCTTTGACGAGTTTCATTTAATTATTTGAAATATGTAATTATTTTTCCGAGCGGAAAACGGGTCGATCACCATATGCGGTTGATTCATGTTTAATCAATTAAAACTTATTTTGAGATACTTGACATTTTGTAAAACATTGTATTCCAATACCAATAGAGTGACCGATATATAAGGAAAAACATATTTTCGAAGTTTATATCAAAACCATTTTGGTTTAGTGTAACTACTGAATAATTTATTGATAAGACGATCACACGGTTATACGGAAGTAATTATTTATGAAATAAAAGTTGCATATAGCCTTAAAAAAATATTTCTAAAAATATTCAGTTGAGTCAAGTGTTCACACCAGTTTAAAATGCCACAAACGACAATTTTGAAAAACTGAACTGTTAGCTCGAATAAGTTCAATACGTTTTATTTTGAGTCTACCGTATGCAGATAAACACATAGGCCAAAACTAATAACATATTTGTTTATTTATTTATTTACATACATTTATCAATACAATATAGGTAACCTATTCGTAACGATAAACAATTAATGGGTTAATAAATTAAAACCAAAGAAGGTACATATTAAACATTATTAAAAATACACAAGGATTATAAGCCATAAGCACGACACATTTCAACAAATTTAGTTTGATTTATCACAAATAAATCACACATATTTGCGGCCGTGATCAGCTGGTTCAGTAATTGAACACTGCCGGAAACTGGAGAGATGTTGGTAACATAGTTCGAATGAAAGATTTCTTAATAATATAGGGTATATAATTTTTCCTTTGAATACCCGAAAGATACATTTTGTAAAAGCAATGCCTCTTCTGAGTTTCAAAAAATGGAAACCTAGCATACCCAAAAAGAAATCGGTAGAAAATACAAAGGGGAAGTAACCGTACTGTCTTATATACAGATATATGAGAAACGTCTTTTCCACACGTTTAATCATCAAGCCATACTTGGCCTTATATGGGGTCCAAATAATGGATCCGGATTCTAATCGGTTCTGCACCAATGAAGTGCACAGCAGACGTATTGAAGACATGGATTTATATTTATTATATTATTATAATTATTTAACATTAATCCAAGATTCTGCAATTATTTTTTGCTACATCGGCCATATGCCCACGAAACATCAATCGCGACTCAAATCTGACTCCCAAATCAACGATCTCATAGTGCCTATATGCGGCGGGATTCCGCTGATCGAACATCGGTCCGTATTTAATATATGTATATATATATATATATATATATATATATATATATATATATATATACATATATAGCGTACGTAACTCACCTACCTAACCTGTCCATGTCAGTACTTTAATAATAGAAATTTAACAAGTCTTCATGATCAGGACATCACTCACGTTCTTTATTCTTATCTTACCACTAAAGACTATTTAAAAGGCTCAATTTATAAACTCAAAGAAATATTTATATGCAGACGTTGCTTTAAAAAACCTATAAACACGAGCAATTTCTCGGTAATAAATAAAAAAGGTTGAGGGAAGTCGACACAAAGACTAGTTCGTCGGAATGAAAACGCACTTCGAACGACCAATGAATGTCTCCCTAATCTAGATTTTATGACAGAAAAAATCCCTAATCTAGATTTTATGACAGCGCCCCTCTCAAGCCCCTACTATTCTATTTTATTTTAGAGACGTTATGGCCAACTTCACGATGGCATGTTTGCGTCATAAATACTAATTTAAACAATTTCACTTCCTCTAAAAGTTCATTTGATTGACGGGTATAGTAAAATTATTCAAATGTTTTTCAAAATAATTGGTAAAACCCTAAAAGCCGATAATATCAATTGTCAAACGAAAACATCTTCTTAAATCTCATTTTTATTACAAGATTTAATGTTGCATTTATTAGCAAAGATTTAAGGTTCGATTATTCTATATATGATACCCTAATGTGCAATCTAATATGTTTCAGGTGGTTATTAGGTCTATGCTTTTACATACATAATTATGTATTTCTTTCATTGTTATCTCATTCTTTACTAAAAATTACGGTCGGACCCTATCGTATTTATATATTTATGCTTTTTTTATGAAGTGTTTGTGTCTTGAAAGACAATAAATAAAATAACAATAAATAAATATACTTTGATTTTACACAAGTAAAAATTCTTAGGCCAACACGACACGACGTATAAATTAATTTTAAATCAATAGGCGGAAAAAGAAACGTTCATTGACAGACGTCGGAAAAGAAACGCACGTCGTTATCCCTGTTGCCAACTGGAAATGAAGGAAAATATTTTTTTGGTTTTCAGAAAATGTAAGGCGCTTTGTAAAGGACATTCCTTCTAGAATTTTTTATTCAAGATATGTATATATATATATATATATATATATATATATATATATATATATATATATATATATAACTGGGTTGGCTAATAAGTTTTTAACCACGTTGGTGTCAATAATTTTTATTAAAAAAATTACATGTTACACTAAATTTAATTTAAGTATGCACCATAAAACTTGTCGCCGTCTAGTTGGTAGTGACTATATGCCTTTCTTATGTAATTCCGGTGACTTTGATTTAATAAACTGTGCGAGGTCGTTTTGGAGATCTTCTGTACCATCGATTTTTTTTACGTGAATAGTTACTTATAATAAATGGTAATCAGAAGGCGCAAGGTCCGGAAAATATGGTGAATGAGTGAGTAGAACCCAGCCAAGCTCCTCTAATTTATCACGAATACATTTTGCAACATGTGGTCTAACGTTATCATGTAGAAAATAAACTCGATCCAGTTGACTACTCAATTTGTTAGCTAATCGGTCCAATTATTTACAGTAAATATCTGCATTAATTTTAGATCTCTTTGGAAACAATTCCCAACGAATAATGCCCTCAACATTCCACCAGCAGTTGAGCATCAACTTTTTGGCATTTATTTCTAGTTTGGATAACTCCTGTTTCTTCGACAGCCAGCCATTGACGTTTCCATATATGGTTAACGTATGTAATCCGCTTCTCATCGCCAGTTACTAACTGATTCAGCCAGTCGAAGTTACGTCTCAATATCAATAACTATTGGCAAGTATTAACTCTGCACTGAAGGTGATATTACACCGTACTTTAAATATTTTTCCAATTCGTGCAAATGTGTTTCGATGGTGCCATGACTATAGTGTAGCTAATCTACTAACTAATCTAATCTATTGACTGATCGTCAGTTGAGGTTCCTCACCATCACCTCACAATTAGGAATCGTAATCGTTCAACAGGACATACCTCAAGATTGTAGTTCTCATTCCTGAACATTCTGAACCAAATCTTTGCCTTCATTTAAGACCCCGTGGACTTGCCCATCGCATGACATATATTATTTGCGGTAGTCTTTGTATCGTGACTGTATCATTTGTACTGTACTGTTCAACGCAGTAGCAATAAAACAGCAGATTAATTTCACTACACTTCTACTTGCTCGGCGGCCGGGCAATGACTAAGCGGTGAGCTGTCGCTCCCTGCTCCCCCACCACCGCACTCCCGTCAGTAGACGCGCATATATATTTATTATGTATATACTACATTCCATTATGTTTTATGTAATTCGCTTAAAGATTCGGCGCTGTTGTCAATTGATGGCATTTGGCCTATTTATACCCTATATTAAAATCTTCTAGCATTCTCTAGAATCTTTCTAGAAAATTACCGAAGTTGTGGCTAAAAACTTACTGGCTTGCAATATATATATATATATATATATATATATATATATATATATATATATATATATATATATATATATATATACATATATATGTATATATAATGAAATAATACGATTTTATGAAAAAATCAAAATTCTAAATTTGCCGACATTTTGCTAAAAATAATTTATCCTATAAACATATAATTTACGAGTCATGTTAAATTAAAATCAAATTATTTAAAATGAAAATATTTTAGGGTACATCCTCGGACACGTGAAGCAGAAACAAATTTTATATCACGAACACCATCGAGTGAGATGTCGTTGGATATATTTTCACAATGAGACTGAGGTTCTATTGAAGTCTTGTTGAAGTATTAAACTCCAAAGTACCGTGCAATGTGTCTTTTGCTATATCTAATTTTTTAAACATGGATTTGTAAAGTCTAAAGTAATACCAGATACTTATATTTAATGAAAATGTAGACGACTATTTATTTTCGTTAACAATTTTAGGAGGTACAGGCAAATATGAAAACTCCATTAACATTTTCGACATATATTAATGACTAAAGAATTTCATTAACAATTTCGACAAATATAGACGAATATAAATATTCCGTTAACACTTTCAACAGATATAGACGACTATGGATTTCCATTAACAATTTCAATAGATACGGAAGAATATCAAAATTTCATTAACAGTTTCGACAGATATAGACGATATGGATTTTATGCTCGTTCCAACATGCACTTAATTAGTTTTTACTACAGTAAACATCGGCTTTTTTATAATTTATTTGTATCATTGACTATGATATTCTTTTCTGTTACACATATATTCACACATAAATATAACTATAATTACTTTGTGCTCTGCTCATATACGGCATTTACGGATAATTAAGCCGGGCGACACAGAGCATCTAGGGAATAGCCTAAATGAGATCGGGCGATGTTTCCATTGATGATGTAATTAGGATGGCCTTGTCTGTGGAATCAACGTTTGGAAAATTGCGGCAGTATAAATTTTGCGCATGATAAAACTATTTAATGCTCGTATATAATCACTAAACAATCTTTATTGTGCTTGTAAAGTCTCACTAGGCAATTAATGGAAGGAATAAATTTAGAAGTAAGTGAAATACATAATGGAATTAAACACAAATTTCTGTTGATAATTTATGAATATATTAACAAATTGTTAATATTAGATTATATAATATTAAAAAAAGAGTATTGGTTGGGAACGTTAATTCTCTTCTAGGTAACTACTTAAAGACTGTAATTAGAACTTTTATCATAAAAGTTCTATGACATTAATCAGTCACTTACAACTTTCGATATATGCGACATACGGGATAAAAACGCAGTTAAATTTCTTTACCTAAAAAATTTTGGAAATATAAATTTATTTCTAAAAACCCCATGCCCAATTTACAAACTGGCTCTAAACTTCATATATGTTTAAATAAAAACAAAAGTAAAGTCGTCATAAAATATGAAACACATACTGTATGTATGTATTTTTCTGCATGATTCATACAGAAATATACATAACTACTTGTGTGTCGTGTGTATAGCCCGCAATCGTATCTCTAAAGCGACTAACGAAAACGGAAAGACTATTAAAGGTGAAAGCATATTGTAACTGCGTCAAAGGTGAAAGCATATTGTAACTGTAAAGCGTCCACTTTATAACAAGGAAATCTGTTAAACTCTTTTTTATTTTCCCCAGCTTGATAATGTTTCACACGAAGACCATGTGAATTCATTATTTTCAAGTAAACTATGATTAAAGATTTAAATAAAATTTATTAACACTCATTATCGCATACTAAATGATAGTACGCTTTAGGTTTTCTAACAAGTTTTCAAAGTATAAATATGATGCGGTTATCTAAAATCACCCTGAGATCACATACAGACGATAAACCTTTTAAGCACAGTTCCATGTTGTTCGTAACTGTGTCACAAAGTAGATAGTTATGCGAGACAAAATTATCATTGCATAATTGCTCGCGAGAAAATAGAGTTTAATGCTGAGATTCCCTTAAAACACTGAGTCGGTATCATATTGGAATATCTTATTATTGCGTGCGATAAATTTTAACCATTTGGTAAATAAAATCAATGATAAGTACTTACAAGTAGTATCGATAAGTAAAATTTTAAAAGAAACGATATGATAAATATTAAAGAAAAAATATAATTAAGGCTTTATTTTTTTTTTACTTTTAAATGTTTTTTATTTTCATAACGATATAATTCAAGAAATTATGCATGACTAGTGAGTACAAGATTTAAATGTAACGAAAAATTCAAATTTATTCATAATCTGTTTTTAAGTATGGTATCACTTTACATTTATAACTTATATTTTGATGGGCGTATGATAAGACTGGATTTAATATTTGTGAACAATAGACAATATGATTTATCAAATTTCAATTAATAGGTCCATAGAACTTCAAGTCCTTGCATTTATCGATAACTGCTCTTGAATAAACGATTAAAAAATTGTAATACATAATTACATTAATTTACCCACTGTTATCCTAACTTTCATTAAGATATAATTTTTGCAATGTCGTCATATTCTAGGCGTAACATGGACTATTTATAAAAAGATGTGTTCAACGTTTTATATCTTGAAACATAATTGGTTATACATTAATTTAAAAGTATTTCATATAAAAAAATATAAAGGGAAATCTCCTTACCTCTTAAGGGGAACTTTTATCGTTACTTATTTTTCTGTCTATTCATTTTAAATGTCAAAATGATTCATACAACTAGTTTATTTTCGCTATAGCCTAGTTATGGGATGATAATTTAAGACTTCGGAAAGGAATTAAAAAATTGCTTAAAAATGGTCCTTTCATTTTTCATTACAGCCATTTTAGAAAAACCGTATGAAGATATCTTTTAATTTTTAGTGCCCCGTGTTAACATTACCAAAACGAAACACTTATGGAATCATTTCGGTGTTTTCGTCCGTTTTTGTGTCACATCTCGGAAACTATTCATTCAACGTACAAATTTAAATTTACAACCAATATAGAGTATAGCAATACATTTAAAAACATGATGTACAATAAGATCCATATCTGTTAATTACAGGGGTAAAAATTCAATAGCGTCGTGAGACATGTCAAATGAAAACTTGTTTAAGCAAGAATTTCACAATACATATGACGTATTTTTTATGATTTTCTTTAAACATTTTGCCGTAAAACGCTTACAAGTTGCTGTTCCTCAACCCTTATCACTAACATGCTCTCTCAGAAAAAAATAACGAAATCATGAAAAATGGGAACTAAGTATAGACTAAACCAAAATCATCAATAATGAAAAATTCTAATGCTATTAAGTGACATAAACAATTTAATTGTTTATTTCCCTATAAGTGCTGAAAAATGTTATTTCCTTATAAGTGCTGAAAAAATTTCCTTAGAAATGCTGAGAGAAAAAGTTTTTCTATGAAAAATATTTCTCATGACGTATAATAACTTTTTTGCTTACAGGTTTTTCAAAATTGTTTTGAATTAGCACGCACTTCGATTATGTATAGGGCCGCCGTTGTTTTTGGATGCTGATTTTTACTTTCTTATCACAATTTGATTGACATTTCTGACAAAAATAATTTTTATCTTGGTATCCAAAATCGAAAGCTGCACCTGGTCGAAGTGCGTGACTATTAATAATTTAAGTACATTTATTCTATAATGAATTTTAGAAGTGTTAGTCAAATGTTTTAAGAATGCTATATATGTGTATATATATATATATATATATATATATATATATATATTACAAAATCAGAATGTCGATATTCTAGCTATTTTAAATATATTTACGATATTTTCATTTAATAAAAAAAATAATTATGTATCAACATTTTATTTCCATAACAAAATCATAGTTACGATGGAATACAATGGAAAAAATAAATATCTGGACTAATGTCTCTTAGTAATAAGACTAATGTCGCACAGTTTTAGCCTATAGTGAAATAACGAGATAAATATGTATTGACCCTTGTAAGATCACTCAGATGTCTATCTGTTTATTAGCATATTTTCTCAGAAACTGTTTCAGGTAGAAACTTCAAATTTGGCATAGTAATAATTCATACTAGCTGATCAATTCATATAGCATGATTTCACTCGCGTGAATACCAAATTTCATCAAAATCCATGAAGTAGATTTTGCGTGGTTAACGTACAAAGTAACATACAGAGAGAGAAAAAAATCTACAAAAGGTTTTTCGCCTGCTATTTTCGTTGTATACGCTAAATAAATCATTATTTTTTTAAATAATTTCCATGTACAGAATTTACTCTGTTATAATTTTATTATGTGCAGAGATTAAACTGCCTTTTCCAGTAGATAACACAATATAGTTATTTGGTAATTTTTTAAGGTACAAAGTTAGTAACTGGAAAATCAAATTAACTAAATGTAAAAGTAAGCGAATATTATAGTACGTAGATTTAAAATTTAAAAAAATATATTAAAAATTTGAATGAACTTTAGCCGTTGAATTTGACTTTTAGACAAGTGACGTTACGTTGACGCATTCAAAAACATAAATATTTCTTAATTACAGTTATGTGAATATTGCAACATTTACACGACGAACATGTTTTTGAACCCTATAGTATTACATTAAAATATAATATTAATTTAATGCATCATCAAGTAGAGTCCAAATATAAGATTCTGTTTAAAAGACTGTAAAACAAACCTACAAAACATATACGCAAATGGAATGCGATATGTGAATTCGGTGAAAAAGCCGATACGTGGGTTTGTTACAAATAAGTCATAACGAAAGTAAAGGATGGACAAAACTTTTATCGGAAATCGGATCAACGGTTTCGGAAATAGAGAGGGCGGACGTTTTTGTAAAACCCTTTTGGGCCGTTACTTAAAGGAAGGGTTATTTAAGTGCAATGCATAACGTTAGTGTGTTTTTAGAACCTGCGAGGTGAAGTTGTCATTTATTATCGAATAAAAACTCGACTGGTGCTTTTCTCGTATTTTTATTCAAAGACAACAAAATAGGCAATGACTTTTCATTCAGTGAAATCAGTGTCATTTATACGTAAAATTCCTGTCGCGTTTTGAACGTGTACGTCATTTTTTCTGTTATCTTTTTTATGGGATACGACCATGGTCGTTTTGAGAACAAAATGGCGACAAAAAGTCATACACCTAAAATAAATCTGACCATAGAAAATAAATTAATATTTAATATATAAAGTAAATATTTATTAATTAATTACGACAAAATATCAAGAAATAATATTTTGATCGATGAATAACTATGCTTTTTATTAACTGCTGTTTGTATAGTTCTTTCGTAGTCCGCTTAGTATCAAAGTCCAGCAATATTAACGACAGTAGTATTTCTCTGTATTTATTCCTTAGCAACGAGAACAAGCAGTAGTTTACAAGCATATTAATTTCCTAGTTTCCTTGATATGAGTCTTCATCAAAGACGATGGCGTGATGTTTAAAGGGAAGAAATCGAGTTACATAGAGAAAAAAATAAAATTGTTATAAAATAAACATGAGAGAAAAAATAAAAAAAGGAAATTTCACAACCGTCAATTTTCAATTGTAAATTGTTTCCGATTTCAATACAATTGATATATCTATGGTTACCCAAAAAATCACCTTAAACCTTTATCATTCTTACTGTCAAAATTATTAACGGTATAGAACTTACGAAACTGAGGACTAACAAGAATTCCTTCTTCATTTTTCGGTGTCACTTGAGCGAGGAAAATATTATTTTAAATGAAAGCTTGGAAACTGTACACTAGGCAACTTATTTTCATAGTATAAAAATGTTGTTGAAGTAATAACGTTTTTAACTATTGTTTTAAGGAAATTTTATAACATGGAATTAAACTGATTATCTGAAATTCTTATAAATTTTAACATTTAAAATTATCGCTATAATTATCTAGTAAACTTTAAGTAATTTCTCCAAAACGAGATATATTTATGAAGGTAGTGTCATCAAAATTATAATTTTTTTTTTGTTTTCTTCCAACTAACTGATTTACAAGTAAAAAACCGAATACCGATTTACCTGTTTTTAAATTTCCATATAAATATTTTTGAGATTTAATTGTTGAGACACGTGTGGAATAATCTTTATTTATTATTATCATCATTATAAATAACAAGTTTCTACAACGAACGACTTCTGAAAAAAACTGCCCTAACGAACCGACTAACAGAAAAGAATCTGTGTAATATAAATTCGATTATAATTTTAAAGTACGGGACCCTAAAATTTCTATATAAAAATATAAATTCCTAAAACTATGTTATTCTTAATTAATAAAAGTTATTATTAATTTACTGAAAATATGTAACAAAACTTAATTGGGTCGATTTCACTTACCGAATTTGAATGATTTTTTAAAAATGTTTTTCTTTGGGTTGAAAATTTGGATTACATAAACAAGAGAAAGTAAAGTCATTAGCAATAAAAGTACAGTCATTCTAGTTGAATTCAACAAAATGTGATGTTATTGGTCACCGGAATGAATTAGCGGTTACACAAATCATTTTGTCGAAAACCTTAATCAGACGAAATGGCACATTAATGAGAATATTGTCATGTCAAAAGCTTACACATAAAAATGAAAATTTTATTAAAAACAATTCTAGTGTGAAATTTTGTAAATGTCTGTAGGAAATTAATCATAATTTCTTTTCTGTAACTGCAATTTTTACCCTACCAAATGGATTCCAGCTTTGCTTTTGAGCACTTAAGATGTAGAAGTCTTCTAACACTGTTAAACGTATCAGATAGAAATATCGCTTAATAACTTAAATCTTTTATTTTCTGAAACGCTTTCAAGGTTCTTTATTGTTGATTTAGTGGCACTATTATAGACTTTATGCTTTAGTTGCATGTTCTTGCCGTACACTTTATTGAAACACAGAATGCAAAATAATTTTCGGAACTCAAGAGTATGATTATTACAACAACTGGTGTTGGCAATGTCTTTGAATAAGGTTGTGCTGAGATTTCCTGTCAGTAATTGAATTTTAATCTAATAATATGATATCAACCTTCTTTAATATTTTCTGTATAACATCAAATAATTTCGAGAAGATTCCTATGTCTGGTCTATCTTCTTTGTGACTTGATGATTAAAAAAATATTTTTAGATTCTCTAGTAGTATGAAAGCCCATCAATTAACATGTGTATATTGTTGATATGAAGTGACTTCTAGAAAATCTAATATCGTCAACAAATGTGTCCACACTGCTGGTATATTATGAAACATGCATTCATTAACTGAATAAATAAGATGTTTTCCAGTCTCTCTTTCGATCTTTATATGTATCACCACAGTATGCAGATTTGGCCGTAGCGTCCTCTAAAGTGCAAACTCTAAACCTAAAAAAAATTGATCCATAATTTTCCGAAGAATTCATGTAAATCAGCACCTCATAATTATTTAGGAACACTTTCCTTTGTTTCATTGTTTGGTACTGATTTATTATGTTCACTATAATGTATGTTAATCGGTTTTTTAAAAAAATTTTCACTATAATGGAACGTTGTATGTTCACTACAATGTATAATCGGTTTTTTAAAAAAATTACCTATTACTATTACCCTTCATGTTACCATTACATTACAAACTCAAACTATTTAGTTTTTTATTTCATTTTTGCGCTTCATATAATCTTTTTTTTCTTTCAATAATTTTCAATATTATTTTTGTTTATAAGCACTTCTCCTCTAGTAAATATGAGACGTTGAGAAAATTCATGTTTGAAAAGTATTCTCGAAATGCTATAGTTGTTTTATGGATATTAGAGTGTTAATTGCAGTTGCAATTTAGATAGATTAATATACTCAAAATCATTAGATGAGAAAGCTGTTGTTATAAATATACGAAAAATTAAAAAAAATGCTTATCGAGCTTAATAGGAATAGTATTAACAACCAGCTAAAAAAATATTTATTCTAAAGTAAAAACGAAACTTGCTTCCCTTAGTTAATTTCTATTATCGCACTTTTCTCAAGAAATTAAAAACAATATCAACACGACAATTTTGTGTGATACGAATAAGAAATTAACCACTTTTAATTATTCTTGTAATAAAAAGAACATTGCGATGTGTATTCGAGAATATGTATTCGAGAATTAGGTGATAGATACTTATAGTATACTTTAGCTATTTATTTATTGGTTAAAATATATAACTAACAAGTAAAGAAAACAGCATTCAATGATTCAGGCTCATTTTTACTATTTTGTAATCTAAAACCAAAAAATGAAATGTTAATAGGGACCATGCATAAAACTAGAAAACATTTAAAAATGTTCACAGCACCATAATGGATAGAAATAATTGCATTGGTGTAAAATTTTTGTATTTAAAACACAGAAAATACAGTTTTCAGCCAATCATTAGATGAATATGAAAAAGTAGGAATACCATTTAAAAAAAACTGCTTAAAGTCAGTCATATCATGAATGAGACAGAACCCTAAAAAAACGCAGCAATTTTTACATTGAAATACATGCTTGTATATAGAAAGCAGTAAACATCATTGAACATCCCTTAAAAGAATACCTTATTCACTCGTAACAGGTTATGTAACTAGTGAATAAGGGATTCTTTTTGAAATTGAGAAAATCTAAAACTATAGTTTTTAAGAATTATTAGAATGCCTTTATACAGTACTCTACACAATATATAAGTATTATAATATGTAACCTATGAGGACTTTGTAGAAACAAAGGATTTTACTGTAACCAAGTGTTCATTTATTTACAACCAGATGTCGCCGAAGATATGTTGCACGTTTACTACTGAATCGCTGTATTTTCAATGAACGTTTCATTTCTAATTCATCAGTCCATCTATTCGCGTGTTACTAAATTACAATGGGCAGAGCGTTTGATGTAGGCCATAAAAATTAGTACACGGGTAGTGCGTGTAGATTAACTCTTGTTTACCTGCAGAATAGGTCTCAGTTTTTGATAAAAATATTTCTTTTGTGCAAAATATCTTAATTAAATAACCTCATCCTAATTTGTATCGTATATAAACATTATTAATGTATATACCAAATGGATAGGGTCGCTTGAGTACACAAATAAAGTTATTTGCAAACTCTGTATGAGCTGTGATATGATGATCTTCTCAACGTCATCATTACTTTGGGCTTACTATTTATTACTATTTTTTTTGTAAAAATAAAAAAAAAATTCGACATTTTGAAAGTTACCAGAGAATTAATTTTTTCTGCAAGGGTATTACTTAGTAGAAGCAATCAGTAGTTCCTTTCGTTTAAGAAAGTATTTATTTTGGGTACAAGAAGCCCGGCTACGCAGTCTAGTACATTCACTGCTCGCATTTCTTTCTTTCTAGAACTAAAGAAATAGAGGCATTATATCCCATCAGAATTCATAATTTTCTTCTGGATGCCAAAACGCGAGTTTCAGGCAGAAGAGAGCATAAGGGAATGAGTTCTGGATGTAAGATGAATCAAAGTATATTAAACGTTTAATTGTATATATTCCGAACACAATTTACAATACAATTAAAGGCACATTTTTAACGTTTAATGAAATTTACTTTATTGTATGAAATGAAATATTTATTTTTGACTCTTCCAGCCATTTTTATTTTTGGCTTGTCTACGTATTTATTGTCGATATTCAGTCGATATATCGGTGCTTGGTGATATTGATAAACACACACACATTCTTGCTCGGGCTCGGGCTCTCGCACAGGCAACGCACATGCATATGAACGCGCACGTGCAAACGAACGCGGACGCATGTGCACGTGCCCGCGCGCAGACACGCGCATGCGCATATATATATATATATATATATATATATATATATATATATATATATATATATACACATGTCGAAAAAGCAAAATATAATATCTAATAACATACGATAGCGATAATGAGATGATCTGATGATAGAGTGATGGTATTCCCATTGAGTTTGAACTCGTTTCACATGTCTTTGTAAGTTATTTTTTTTCTTTTTAACACATTTAAAATAAAAAAAATTTTTGAATATTTGTTTTTTCTGTGGAATATTTATTTTCAATTAATTCGTCCTACGTAGTTATTTTTCTAATGCAAGTATCCACAGTAAGAAAGCTTTGTTTTATAAATGTTATTTCTTTCAAGTATACGCAACATTAACAAAACAAAGTCCCTGTAATAAATGGAAACGATATGTTTCAAAAAAATTGTTTCCATTCATTATAAACGAACCACATTATGTTACCACAATGATCCCTCCTCGATCGAGTATCTGAATATAAACGTAGGTATTTCCTTATAATTTCAGTTACTGTTAAAAATTGGCTTTGGGTAGTTTTAAATTAATAAGGACAAATAAGTTCTGTAGGCGAATATAAACAGGCATTTCCATAATTTGTTAATTTTATGAGAGTATATCAGTATTTTTATTAACCCACACTAAGTGTTATTTAAGTAAAAACATTCTATACCCATCCTTACTTGTGGGGATTGTTTAAAACGTTTTTAGCCACCTAGGTACTACCACCTAGATACTACTTCCTACTAGCCACCTCGAACATAGCAGTTTCAGCCACAGGTCGAAGTACGCTCGATAAATGGTAGCTTAAAATGGCGGCTTTAAAGAAAATGGATTAAAATCTACACAGGTACGGACTATTCTACCATACATTATGAATAGGTGGCAATGTGATTACCGCCGCAAATAATACATGCAATATAATAGTCGCGTGAATGGTATCCTAAGCGAGGGTGAAAATTTAATTGAAGAAGTTTCAAAACAAAGACTTAAATTGATTTGCTTGATTGATTGACAGGATTGATTTAAAGAATCAATCCTGAAGTGAACCAACCTCGCTTCGAACATGGTAATGAAATAGATGTACTATTATTAGGACACCAAAATAGAAGAAGATTCTTTACCAACTAATCGTTAATTAGCCGAACAGCTCAATGGTTGTTGCAGCACAAAAGATAGAATTTCAAAAGCTTCTATAGATTAGGAAAAATTACAAAAGACGGTATTTGCAAATTAATGGTTACGCTTAAAATATACCCGATACAAATAGAAATCGGTTTTAGCTTACACACTTTTTCATGTTTGCTATTGTCCCTTTTCCCACTTGTAATCAATGCCTATCAAATTGTTCTCTGTTAATGTATGCATGTAACGTGTCATATTTAAATACTGTAAACGGTTATATTTTTAAAAACAAAAATTAAATAAATAATTCAAATTTAAATCAAATTGAATGTATTATGACCAAGGGAAAAGTTAATTAAAAATTCCTAATTTGTGAAATGCACAATAATTACATTGCTATCAATATTATTCCCACAAACCTGTTACTGGGCGACGCTTAGTGATTTCTGCAAATAATCTTTTATAGAATTAAAAGAGAAAACCTCTTCTTGGTAATATAACTTTACAATGAAAGTAGGGTCATAATGTTTAATTCTCTTAAGTTTCTTAAATTCATTGCTTAAGTTTAAATTTTACTTAAAAATTGTTTTACTCACGTTTCCTTAATTTTGTTTTGTTTCTATTTAATTTCTGTACCTTCTAGGTTCATCTATTGTTCTACAAAATACGTGAATATAAAAATATGTCACTTAAAGTCCCACACAAGTTTGCTAACCCTGATGTGGAGGAAGGTAATAGAAACACAAATGGGCCGTCACTACGTAACGTCGCATGTGAATATTTTATTTTATCTTGAAGTTGATGACCTTCTAGTTTAGATTTTATACAGATGTTCTAAAACATCATGTTAACTGTGTAAGTAATATTCGTCGTCGCAATAGTATGTTGGATTAATCAGAGGTTTATTGCATTTGATGGCGCGGCGCTCAGTGTCCCAGGTTCGGTACCCGATCGCTCGTCAAGCGAGGCTGGAATGATGAGCTGATTGGCTTTTAGAAATTGCTCATGTAGCAATAAATCCGCTATATGAGTCATTTGTGTATATTAAAGTTACTTAATACATAATACTATGTGTATCGACTGGAAAAGTTTGTCACTGGAAAAAATTGTTAAGAAATATATACCTATTGTCGATTTCCTCAAAAACAACTTTGAAGACTACTAATATTTTAAAAATATTTATGACATAATTGGTTTTCCTAGAAAACAGATAGAGTAATGTCATGATACAAAAAATAACTATTTTATTCAACAACTATTCTATCTCTTTCTTCACATTCTTTGTTTTTGTTTTTTATTTAAATAAAGATAATAATTCTAATCGCATATTCTAAAATATATTTAATTACAACTATCAACGGCACATGTTATTACGAAAATATATACCATGCTTAATTACAAGATGTCTTAATGAATTGTGCGTGTCTTAATTGAAGATTAATATATTACTGATCTTAACATATTTGGAACTAAAAGAAATATTTGCCCGCAAAATATAAGACAAAATATGCTATTATAATATTCCTAAAGTCTCGTTATTTTTAGTCTTTTAAAGTATTAAACAATTTTCTTACAATGCTTTTTTTACCAATTTTTAATATTATCGGGTAGAAGCTAAGTAATAATTTTTAAATAGAGACGAAGCGTATAAAACTTTGAACGTATATTACTTGTTCTGGAGATGATATCTTTTAAATTATCAACGAGTGAAAGAAAACACACGTTAAATGATGGTGGCATTAAAGATTTACAAGAAGCCATAATTATTAGTTGGGAAAGCTTTTTAAGACAATATTTTATTTAACGCTTGAAATAAAGTCATAAGAAACCCGTCAGTAGATATAGAAATGACTACCAACAATTTTTTGACCGAATTTTTTCCAACGTTTTTTTAAAGTAACAATTAACAAACTATCGCTACGTCATAAACAAGTTGACGTAATTCATGAAATAACTATTCTCCTCATGATAAAGGTGCGAACTGGAATGCAATGTGCCCTGGTTTGTGAGTCTAACCCAGAAACAAATTCAATAAATTCAAAATTATTCTTTATTATACGGATGATATACTTACTTCATTAATATATATATATAGCGAATTTGTAATAAGGTTATCATAAAATAGAAAGTGCATGACACAAAAAGGTCCGCTTGGCACGCGCTAAAAATTTTGTAGTATTTGTAATCAAAATGCCAACAGAATTAATAATTTATTTTATATTTTGAAATATAATATTCAGTAATATAATATACCAATCAGTGTTCAAAGATGAAACTGACTTATAGACTTACAAGAGTCGTATTCAGAGTACACGCCTCAACGTTGTGAGTTTACTTACTTGTGTCTAAGTTGATGCAGATTCAAAGTTCCAAGATATCCAGCAGATTTTATTTCAGTCTGACGAGAGATAGGTAAACTCATTATTTCAAGGCACATCTGTTTATCTGAAATTTTACAAGTGAATGTATACACAAGAATATTAAGAAACGAAGAAATTGGGACATATTATTATAATGTTCTAATTCACAATTTTACATAAACACCTGCATTTTTCCACAAACTAATTATTATCTTCTTACGTAGATCAATATTGATACAAGCCAAAATCGGCTTGTGGGTAAGGGGAGTAACGATTGCTATTGGTGTAAAGTTAATAACTCGCAGGAGATTATCTTCGTGAAGCGTATAAATGAAAGAAATATATCAGACATGCTATTCTTTGTAATTTTGTCAATCGAACGTATGTTTTTTTCTTTGATTAGAAAGTTAAATCATAAATATCTTCAGACATATACAATTGAAAGGAAAATGCGATGACGATCCCCTTAACATTAAAAGAAATACACTACTCGACTCTCACACGACAAGACCCCATTGAATTTCACAAACGAACAATATATCGTTAACCCTTCGGCTCCCTTTATTTGAGTCGATTATTGTCACTAGCATTTTGGCTTCAGTATTAAATGTCAAACATAGTTAGACATATCCCCTAAAGTCAATAGGCGGATTTATGAGTAGCGCCTTTGTGTAAAAAAAGGAAGTTAAATTCACAACTTTATTTGTTCAACTTTTTAGAGCTTTCGAATAAAATATGTGTCATGGCTTACGTAAATGGGCTAAGTTCAAGTTTTGTGTTAGAAGAAAGGCTATTACAGACCACTGTGGAACCGTTTTAGCAAAACTGATGAGAAATTTCCAAACGGAAGAAATTCGAGATAATAATTGCCATCCATTATAAATGGTTTAAAAATAATAATATCGAATATATCTGAATATTAGCTTTTTAGAAAAATTTCGATAAATGATAAGAGTAAACGAAACATACATCTACGTTTTACGAAAAATCTTTCACTGTCCAATCAACAAATATTTTGAATCACCTGGATCCTGATACGAGAAAAATCACGTACCATAAATATTTTTTAAGGTTGAGTGAAAAATTCCTACCTTTGTTACCTTGTTCTTTCCTGTCTTTTCCATCCCAAATCATGTTAAATAGTTTGTGTTACTAATGCTTTTGTCTTTTCTTTTATTTTTTCCTCTTTAATGTACTATAAATAATTTTCATTGTATAATCTCTTACAATCTACCAACTAAATTTGAATTCTAGCTGGATACAGAGGTATTTTTCTCATTAACTTTTCCATTTACTTAGAATAAAGTGCTGCATTCTATTAGTTTTGAATGAATTTTAATGGATTTTATAATTGCACTTTTGATTATCCTTTCGACCGCTTTCTTTCTCGATTTTACTGGTGCTGCTGCAGTGGATGTAGTTTATTATTAGTGTGTGGGTAGGATCGTCAAGCAATTATAGATAAAACAACAAAATTTGACCACATAGCAGAAGGTTGTCTTTAGTATGCTCTTAGAATTATGGTATCCAACTAAATACTGATTTTGTCAATTTGCTCGAACGCTGTAAGATGCAGATGTGTTTCTGCCTATGGACAAATTCAGAATCCTCAGACAATAGAGACAAATGGTGTATATAAAATTATTCATAAATGCTAGAAGACTTCTCCCTGAATGTAGAGAAACAACATATTCACGGGTCATCTTGGCCCGCAGGGTGCAACATATACCAGATAATTAATAATTCCTTAGACCCTTGGTAGATAGACCATTTTTGAATAAGATGTACTGCAACTGGTAATGAAATACGCAAATATAAACTCAACAACTAAGCGTATAATTTATGAAAAAAAACGAGACTCTGTTAATCAACTTAATTGTGTTTAATGCTTTGATCGGCACTATGTATCTAAATTTAATCAGACTGCAAAAATCATCACTTACTTCTGTTGACAACATTAACGGTTGTAACTTATAAAATAAATCACGTAATGCCATTGAAATCTGTCAAGATTTTCTAAGCAGAGATTTCAGTTTTCAATAAAAGTAGTTGGTGCTGATGACATTCACAGTCATCAAGAGCAAAACCTCGTAGATATGTTGGTAGCAATGATGGTGACGTACAAAGTATTTGTAATTAATTGTAAAAATATTAGGAACAAATTCACCAAGTGACTATTTATGATATATTGAAATATCTCTAGGTTCGGAAGAAGTCGGCTCTGGGAATAAAAACCAAGTAATACAGTGAATAAAAAAAGTTATACAGTAAAAAGAAAATGAGAAGTACACCCTTTGACAGTAGTATCTTATCACCAACACACTTGTCAACAAAATGATGGCATTGATATGAGGCACAGGGCGAAATGTAACCATGAAACTAGTTTAACAGCCTTTTATTGGTAGGAAATATTTCTAAAAATTCATATCTATACTTTAATGGACACGATGAGAAAAAATAAAGGTTCCAAGGAATTTAAACAAAAATGTTTAAATCCTGTTACCTCAACGTTATTTTGTAATAATAAATCAAAAAACAAGTTTGCCTGCTTGATTCTAATTTATTGTATTTTTTTAATATTAATATTCTACTGAAATAATCCACCAAATGTTGTTTTATATACTATTGATGTTTCTGGTTCCTAGCTAACCCGCATGACTATTTACGGTAAATACAGTTCGCCATGGGTCGAGAGTTTATTTCAATAGTCCAATTCTAAACAGGTGGATATCGCTAATGAGCGTAAAGCATGTTGTTAATTTATCGTAAAAGTTTCGCAACAAAATTAAATAAATTTATAATTTTTGAACGTCTTAAGCAGGCAGCAAAACAAAAATATTCGCAATTTCAGATAAATATATTCGATTTCCCAAAATGCTTACTTGATCGATTAGTTTATTTATGATATTATCCTTTATCTGTTGCATATAATCCATACTATACACAAATATAATCCATAAAATAAACAAATTAAAAAAATTACAAGCCACATCATTCAACTGCTGACATCCATAACGTTAATTCATCGCCCTCTAACGAATTTCTCATCTAATTATCTCGTAATTAGTAGGTGAACTAAGCAATAGATAGCGTCAGGATAGCGTCAGATGTCGGTTATGAAATTATTGGTTAAAAATTATATATTTAAACTTCAATATAAAAGCAGTTTAAAATTGCTTCTAAGTACATATAAAATTATAAAATATTTTACTTGTATTTGTAATTTATTTGTATTCTTAGTCCACTTTAGGAAGCCAGCATAGAACCAATGACGGAATAGGTGACAGAAACAACTCGAAAGAGATAATACTTCTTTCGTGGTAACTAGATGTGCAAACCTAAGTAATAAAATCTAGTGATTTTCAATAAAATCTTCTTTCAGAATTTGAATTTTAATACAAATGAATTTGATATATTTACGTAACGGTATACTGACCGTATTTGACAGTCGTCTTAAAGACAGTATAAATTTCTGAAATTTTAACCAATTTCCACTTACGAATAGTTTCAATAATTTTTTCCTTACTTCATCCTTTGAGTACAAACTAACAAACTAGGCGGAAAAGATTTTTAATTCAAATTAATGACTGCGAAAATATGACACAGCTTCATAAGCCTTTACCACATTTAATATTATTCTCTTATTACATAATAAAAACTACCACAATTTACTCATAGACTCGAAAATAAATAGTTTTTACCAAGCATAAAGTGACTTTATGTTTAACAGTCGAACGCTTCACATTTCACTGTAACTGGAGACCATAACCTCACGCAGTCTTTATTAACACGTTCAGTTCTGATACAGACATATCGTTGGCAAAAATGGCCTACGTAACTAATATCACCACATTTTTCAGAGTTTCAAACGTATTTTATTAAAAATTTTTGCATTAAAAGAAATTACAAGGAAAACAAAGGAAGAATTTGAAGAAAAAAATTGTGTTAAATCTAGAGGTTTTTTCCATTCTTTTGTGAAGTTTTTCAAGTAACAATGTAAAAAAGTCATTTGTCACTGAACGTGTTAAGCTGTGTGTAACATGAATTACTTCACCTATAATTTTTTTTGTGCAAATTGTGGAATTCGAATATATTTTATTTTGAAGACAGGTTTCCCTTTTTCAAAAATTTGTTAATTTAATTTCTTGTTGTTTACTTCTCTTTGAATCTCGTTACATTTTCCAATGTGGTTAAGTTCGAATTATTTTCGCGTTATTGTCGTTCAAGACAATTTGCGTTATTTTCATAAAAGTAAAGCCGAGCAGCTGATATTCATTGTTATAAAAGACAAAATAAGACAAAAAAGCT
Organism: Druceiella hillmani; assembly: GCA_039881145.1. NCBI lineage: Eukaryota > Metazoa > Arthropoda > Insecta > Lepidoptera > Hepialidae > Druceiella > Druceiella hillmani. The sequence continues at coordinate 45,000,397 of JAYKKI010000003.1, forward strand.
CAACGCTTTATTGATTCAATCACTTCCATCCTGGGAAAATCTAATAACAAAAACTTGCCATGTGATGTAGTGAACTTGTGGCTGGCAGTAAAATTATATATAATGAAATTAAGTAGATTTGAAAGCGGTTCCTCTCAAATTATACTACCATTTCATGACAGTATCGACAAAACTGTGATATCGTATGAAATTGTTCTAACAAGAAGCTTAAAAAGTTAATACGTCAAGATCTAAACATACACCAAAAATGTCTGATGTTTGGTTCTTTGAGACAAATATATGTGTTATTCTATCAGCACTGATCACTCTGTCTGGACAAAAGACATAGCGTGAAGAGTCCCAAATGGATTGCCTAAGAAAATTGTAGGTCAAAATATCTTATTTCTGTGAAATTCCTGACCATATTTGCAAAAAAACTGTTAACCGTAAATGCGGTGTGTATGTGTGTGTGATTTTAGTTGAAACAATATTTTACGTGAATTCATGTTATATTGCAAAACTTCATCAATTACGGATGCACAGAACTTATCGATCCTTATTAATTTATAGTTCCGCTATACTTAATAGCAACTAGAAATGCATTATATCGAAAGCAATGCGTTTGGTAATAATAAAAAATTCAACTAACCATTGTGTTATTATTGTGTAATTGTTTAATAGTGAATGAAAATAAATTTATTGAAATTTTCTTCTCCGTCATTTCACTCTTGGCAGAGTGGTCTTGGTCATCATATCAAGTGTCTTACAGATGAGTGATGCGCCATGGGATATATCTTCATTCCTCTCTATCAGTTGCTCTCCGGGTGCACTCGTATAAGGAAAATCCATGGCTATCTTGGCCTGATCTATCCATCTTATTGGAGCTCTCCCACATAGTCAGGTACCTTCCAATTTACCCTGTATCACCAGGCATTCAATATGATTGTTACGCCGCTACACATGTCGGAAGAATTTTAATACGCAAATTTTGACAGTATTGAATAAACACTCCCTGATAACAATTTCGTAGTATGGATGTATTAATACAGAACTCAGTCCACGATACTCTAAGCATTCTTCTTCAACACCACATTTCCAGGGCATCTATCTTTTTTCTCTTGCTTTTATGAAGCATCCCATGTCTCAGCGCCTTGTCCCATGTCCCAGCGGCTTATGATGGTATTATTCTTCCATATCCTTCTCAGCTTATTCATAGCAGACCTAACAATCGTCATGCACCTTTCGATTTTGTTAGTACATCTACCATTATTAGAAATTAAAGCCCCTAAATCAATATTTGATTGAATCACATCGCAATTCGCTAGTTGGGTAATTTCGAGGGAGTTATCGTTAACAGGGTTCACAATCATTAAGAAACTAGTATTGCCTGCGATTTAACCATTCATTACTGTTTGGACATAAATATAATTTCTTAATTTTTTTGATATCCTGTCTAACAAATATAGCTGAAATATTTCTAATGTAGTTAAACAATGATAACAACATTCCTGAACACCTAATGTACTCACAATTAAATGAAACTACGTGATGTAGTATTATTTCTACTTTCTTTAATTTCTTTACCACGATCTAGGTTTTGTTGTATTACAACATCTTCAGGTGGGATATTAGCAAAGATATATATAGGATATCAGGGATATCTTTGCTAATATCCCACCTGCAGATGTTGTAATACAACGAAACCTAGGTCGTGGTAAAGAAATGAAAGAAAGTAGAAATAATACTACATCACGTAGTTTCATTTAATTGTGAATAATGAATTTCTACAAAATTAACGCCAAATATATTCAATACCGAATGTACTGTTAACCTGTGGTCACACAGTAAAAATAGAATACTTTTAAGGGTTAATTGGGAGCGTAGTTAACATAAAGAGATGCCATGAATGTAATAACTAGTGGGAATTAAAATACGAGAAACAAGGTCATATTTAAACTTGTGTCTGATTGATTATTCATTCGTATTTTTACTAATTAAAGTTAATATTATTGTATAATTCTCCTACGCTCTGTGCAAGCGTGGTATGTTATGTGGAAGTTCAACTTCTTATGCCTTCGTTACTATACTCACTTTTATTTGTGGTGATTATTTTTGAGTGGTGACAATTTTTTCTTTTATATTTTCGTTTTTTAAATTTTAAAAAATTTAATATTATTGTAAGATCAAAAAAACGATTTTGCTTATTATATTAATTTATTTAGAATAAAAATATATGCAAGTATTCGCATGGACTTATCACTATAGTATTAATAACATTTTCGCAAATCAACAACTTTAAGAAAATTGTAATAAACATTCATTATTGTTCTGATATTTATAATCAATTATGATAAATGAAACTAATTCATTTTTAATAGGGTGTTTGATTATCACTAGCTTAAGACGATTTGGTTAACTGATGTTTCTGAACTCGTGAACAAGGTAATATCATTAAAATATTGTCTTGCCATCACAGGGTAATCATACTTCAGTGGAAACGACAAGTAAGTAAAAAAGTAAAGTAAATACTAGTCTATTATAAGACTTTAAGTAAATTTATGCATTAAAAGATAGATGGATAGAAAATATCTGTCCGAAATAGTTAAAGTTTGTACTCGCCCTATCCGAATAGACGACGTACTTTTACTTATGTCACCTGGCTACAACAAGTACAGAAATTTTATTAGCTTTAACTAATTCTAACAATAGAAACTCCTGCAAATAACTATACCTGTTAAGCTCGAGTATAGCTCGCACTGCAATAGTTCTGTACGTACAAGTATTTACTGTACGTACAAGTATTTAAGTATACATCAAACGTTTGAGTGTCATCATTTTCTTTCTATTACACTGTTTGCAAACGTTAATGTTATTTTTTACTATTTAAATAAATTGCATAGTATACCTACCGCCCCGATGAAAATATTATAGATTTCCGAAAAACATTTTGTTTCAATTACTCGTAACCTTTTTTGCATTTAACATTTAGCTTTTTTTAGAATTTCTCATTTAAATGGAAGTATCGAAACGAAATTACAGTTTACTCTGTAATAATGTTAGAAATGAATTCGATAATAAAATGAGTCTAAAAATGACAAGTTTGGCAATAAATAAAATCGTTTTTCGGTAAAATGTTTTGTTTTGTCAACCCCAAACCCACCCACTTTATGCGTACCAAGTATAAAATGGGTGGGTTTGGGGTTATATATGTATTTATACGTTGACTTTATATATATACATATATATATATATATATATATATATATATATATATGTATATATATATATATATATATGTATTTATACGTTGACTGTTTAAAACACGTATAAATTTTCATAAATCTCTTACCTTCACCCATTTATAACAATACAATCACACACACACACTTACACACATAATTTTCGACATACTCGTTATGAAGATATGGGACCTTTGAGTATTAATTGTGTCTGGACGATATCACCAGTAATTAAATACGCATAATATTCATTGTTATTAGACCCCGCCGGGGTTTGGTAATTGGTACGGGACTATATGGTAAATTAGCTTCATAAATAAATTATATATTTTATACAAGAAAAAGTATTTTTGGTTAGGTTGTTTAAAGGTTTATCAGTCGAGAGTTAATAGAAATGAAATTTAATAGTATTAAATGAGTATTTTGTGGTAAAAGGAAGGCTGATTATGAATATCGTTTAATTTAAAAATTTGAATTTTTTAAAGATTTTTATTACGTAAATAATACAAAAATATATCTTAATGTGAAATAATAAATATATAAAAGTTCATATTCTGCAGTCAGAGTACTTTGGCCCGTAAAAAGGAAGTTTGAGCCATTAAAAATATAATTGTACAGGCACATAGTATTTACGTCTAGCATTTGATTTTGAAACGTCTTAGAACAATCTCCTATTTCAAACAATCTCCTAAACACTATATAACAAAAAAAATTGGAAGACTCCTAAACTGTAATTTTCCTTCAATTGTTAATAAATCTCAAAAACAATCAGTAAATTAATTCTCGGTAGATTTGAGAGTAAACTGATTCATATAGGAACAATTTTAAGTAAACTTGCTATAGAATAACCAACTTTATTATTGTAGAACTAAAAATAAGGTGTTATGAGGTTGCTAATAATAGAACTCGTAACTGTATTCTTGTTTATAGGATTAAAATTAAGAGACATTTTTTTCGGATTATTGTAACGCTGTAATCCGAAAAAAATATTACATATGCATTTTGCCGGAGTTCTCTCTTCTAGTAAAGAAAAATGGTTAAATTCGCAAATTTAATAATATGGAAGATTGTGAGAGATGTTGATGAATCTACTCTATTATAAAGTTGAACAAATTAATGTATACACCGTTCACAGAAAAAAATAAGGAAGAAACGCTATTAAAAAATAACGAACATCATATAAGAAAAAAATATTTCTAAATCAATTTATTAAAACTCTCATAATTTTTCTAATGTTCGTGACTTAGAAATGAAGTGGATCCAGTTTTAAAGTTATTCTTCTTATTTTTATATTATTCCTGGCTCAGATCTGGTTGAGGATACTTTTGAAGCAAGGATTGTTGCCCCAACCGGGAATCGGGAGTGCTGCTGGATTTCAAGAACAAATCTTTTTTATTTCTCCTTAATCTTCCCTTTTCAGTATGAAATAGAGAATCGTAACTAAACAAATTTCGAAATTTGACGTTCACTTTTAAAGACAATTTTGACTAACATCTGAGTAACATATATTTCTGTGGTCAAGTAATCGAAAAAAGAATGTTTTACAGAGACGAGTTATGGTCTCAATAATTAGACAATTTTGAATCTGAAGATACAACTACTAATATCGTTACTTTAGGTAGCCGATCAACGGGTCCGTGTTTTTAATTGTTGACGTAAATAAAATTGATGTGTTATTTAACGGAACCAACTCCAATATTTGCATAAGATTTTAAATTATCAACGTAGAGGTGGTAATTACTGTGTATATTTTCAATAAACCCGTCAATGAACCATGAAAAAAGAAATGGTGAAGAAATCACTCAATAGAGCGTCCGTCCGTACCTTCCACTCGGGACACGTATCTAAAGACTACAGATTTTCTGCGACCATACACATATAAGCTAAACCATTTTAATGAATGTTGAGATATATTTAAAAACATCAAATAAGTTGGCGGAATATTAAAATTCAAGAGAGCTAAATTTACTGATGAAATAAAAAAATACAAGTACAGTGATATGAGTTTTATTCGTGGTTAAGCGGATATTATGTTACCAGAGTTTGTAAGGTCGTACACTTTTATACAGCTTTATAGAAGCAGCTATTAAAATCTCTTATAATTACTGTTTGAGGAGATAATAGTATATAACTGTAAGTTAGTTTTCAAATCATAAAAACGCCAGACATAAACTCTGAGGAGTAAATAAAAAACGCCAGACATAAACTCTGAGGAGATAATAATTAAGGAGTAAATAATACGCTGAAAAATGTTAAAAACAATATTAGGTTCAAAGTAGTTTATTGTCACAAAAAAAAACATTTTAAAAAACTGGAACCTACATTATAACCTCAACGAAATATTATTTGTCGCTTACCTCTTTTAAGTGACAATGATTTCGTAATGAAGTGTATTATAGTTTTTATTTCTACTGCAGAAGTCTCAAAGTGCTAATAAATATGGATAAACTATTTTACGTAAAAAGTCAGTCTTTCAAGAACAAATGAAAGTACTATTGAACCGATCTTTAAGTGACTCCATCTCTCGGCACAGATAATGGATATGTGCTGCTCTCATTCCAAGAATGAATGCACCCACAGCCTTTTTTCCTCTTATTTCCTTCATATATCTTCGGTAGACAGATGCAATAGTTCTTCACTAGATAAGTCGTTTTCACACCATTCGCTGTCAGAAATACTAAACACCACCATGCAGGACATTTGGTCTAGCGCAGCGCGTTGGTGTGACATTTGATAAAAATCGAGAAAAGGACTCAAAGGGTGCATAACAATTACCACCGTCAATGGCCCTAAGCTAGGAAATAATTTATTATAAAAAAAAATAATAGTGGTGTCTTTATGCTCGTACTTCAGGTACTAAGTTACAAAATAACAATGTGGAAAGGAAAAATAGCTTGATTGTTTACATTTTATTATTTGTTTACGATCTTTTGATTCTCTGTAAAGATAAACAAGTTATTGTTGACATTAAACCAAGTTACCTGATAAGCTCAAAATGAAGAACATAGATGCAGAAAAAGAACTACATTGATATTGGTGTTGAATATAACTATGAACAGGATAGTATTTTAACTTTGAGTCAGAAATCGTATGTTGAGTCTTTAGCTAAACGTTATGATATGGAATATTCAAACCTGTATAAGACACCTTTGGAAATAAATTTGAATATGGAACAATCTGATGCAAATGACGATGTAAAGTAAAAAAACTGGATATTACACCAAATACGCTCTAACAATGCTACAAATATCTCACAATTGTATGTTGTATATATAATATATATATATATATATATATATATATATATATATATATATATATATATATAATATATATATATATATATATATATATAAATATATATATATATATATAATATCAGTCTCTGCTGTTCAAAGTATGCTTAATTGACGCTTTCAACTTTCTTATTTCTTTCAAATTTATTACAAAAATATTATCAGTTTATTAAAGAAATGACATAAGAAATTCTATTATAAAACTAAACATATTTTCCAATGTAGTATCATTTAGCTTTATTTTAGATATTTCTTAAAATTCAAAACATTATGCTTTTTTCCCTACTGATGATGAAAATAATATGAGGTTACATGCAGACAAATTTTGACAAGTAAATTTTTGTTAATATTACAACAAAAATACTCATATTTTCTTCGTCAAGTAAGCTGAAATCTAAATCAAAACTCTAAATTAACACTTTGTAAGGAAACAAAAAACCATTACAACAACGAAAAAAACTATTGAAATGCACCTCAAATCTTATGATATAATTAGCATATGAAGAATATTTATTTATGGGATATACCTTTATGTATTGCCCGGATCAAAGTAAATTAAAATAGGAAAGACGGATGTTATGAAACATTAGTTTGTACACGAAATGCAATAATGAAAATATAATACAGAGAAAAATATAATTTAATTACAATCTGGTATCGTTTTCCTCTTATGTATTTAAAAATTACCTACAACAGTGATTATCAAAAAGTTGATGAGTTGTTATGTATCAAGTAATACCGCACCAAAAATAAATACCATTCAAATAACTATTTAGATTAAAAATCAGAAAAAATTCAATTGAATTACTTTTGAAGAATTTTCTGTCATTTTTCCTTTTTTTTGAATGCAGAAGTAAATTCTAACAAGTTTTCCACAGAAGTAAATTCTAACAAGTTTTCCACAGAAGTAAATTCTAAGTTTTCCACAAATGAGCTTTAAAGAAATTTCGAGTGGTTATGGTCAAAATAACAAAATTAAAAGAAATTTTCTTTGACATGCCAAATTAACGCTATCGAGATGTGCAGAACTACGGTGCGTAGTGATTCTAACATTTCTCAACGTGACTATCTTAGAACATCTATGGACGTTTTGTAAAGCGTGAATATTTGAATATACTAACACGTTCAAAACAATTGAGCACAATTTATTTCATAGATTCTCCTTGCATAATGTTAGTATTAAAAGGATTTTAAATCTAGGAATAATCTGAAATATACAATATTTAAAGAATAGTCGTAAATTCCTTTGCGTAATTTTAGTACCAGGGGATAGTATTTTAAATCAGGGAATAATCTTAAATATAAAAAATATTGGAATAATATTCGTGAATTCTAGCTGGTCGCTAATAGAATAATGGGTATTAGAAAATAAGATATACGTGGAAAGTAAACAGATTCATTGTTGGTACACTTGAGCTTTGCTGACGACACTTGTTATAGAATCCTTAGACAGAAGATGCTTGACATCTTCTACTCGATGTATGCATACGTTGCCTTAAAAATAAATACGAACGAAACATAAATCTTATGTCAAAAAGAAGTTGACCATGCCTTAATAAATGAATTTTAAATCGTAACAGTCACCGAATATGTATAGCTCAATCAAATCTTGATCCTGAATAAAGAAGGACTAGAGAAGGAGATTGCTCGACGTGTCCAACTCGGCTGGATTAGAGCAAGGATTTTTACATAGTAAAAAATAACCATAGACAAATTCCAGTCTGTGGTTCGTCATACCACCATTATGAATGACTAAGTGAATTGTAATACACATTTTACCATGTAATAAATTATTATTTGGAGAAAATAAAATGTGTTAATTAATGTGAACAAGGATTTTTAAAGTATATTCATTGAATAAGTCATCTAGATAGCAATCACTAATTGTATAGATAAATACAAATTATGGATAACAACAAATAAAACTTGTTCACGTATAATGTATTAAGTTCGTTCTATATTAATATTTAATGCATCAACTCATAAAACATTATATGTAATATAATACCATTCTAATAATTTTCTTAAATGTTAACATGAAAATTCAGTTGCCTACGGTCTTCTAGTTAGAAAACAAACTTACAACAACATACGATATCTTACACTATTAGTTATGCTGTGATACCGTCAACTTTTCAGCATCATACGCGCCGCCGAGAAGCAAACTTTCCCTGCTCCTTTTTAGGTTCAGATACAAGGTAACTTTAATAATATAGTTTGTGTGTTAAAGGTATCTAAGTTTCACGAACAACTACTTAAAACGCAGTAAAAGTAGTTGATAACTTATTAATTTATTCAGTAACATCGAGTTATTATATTGCGCTTTTACTGGGAAAGTAAAAAAAATTAATGCAACCCTCTGTATTATTTTACTTCACCCTGGATAAAATATTTATCGATTTGGGTTAATTAATTTAAAATTTACTACATTAGAAATTTTAAAAAAATTATCACACAACTGCCATTATTGTTTTAAATTTTTTTTTTAATTATATAATTATAAAATATTTCAACCGCTAACTGTTATCGTTCTATCCGTATTAATTGCACAAAATGGAAATAAAAGGAAACAGTAAAGCCAATAGACACGCTTACATTTCAAATGTTTATAATAGTCATTATTTTTCCATATCGCATAAGAAACAAAATTTAATTTGTTTACAAACGTAGAAAACCCAAGAACTTATCTGAATAAGACTGTCGAAAATATTCTAAGTTTCGCACTTAGAAAAATAGAGTGGGAGTAGACACTTATTCTGCTACAATGACATTTTTTTTCTAATTATAAAAATATATTGCAAAGTTCAAGAACGCCGTAAATTGCTATTTTAAAAAATATTCGTTATCCAAAATTAATAATTAACCTTTAATTTTATTATTCTCTTATCAATTGACTTTTATCCAATATTTCAATAATATTTTATTGGCTTATATATCTGTTGAATATTTTGTAACTCATAATTTTCGGATTTCCGCAGAAAAGATTTATATTTTTTAATATGATGAAATTTGTATTAATTTATTGACTGGGGTGTATTTTGTGACCATAATAATGCATATATCATCATATTAAAATAGTAATTATAATAATATTTAAAAATAACAGCTTCCGAGTTCGAACAGTAGCGAATCCCTGAGTAGCAGGTACAAGAACTGAAAGCAGATTTTCCTTCTATGATGGCTTAGAAGCGGCGCAATGAGAATATGAGATATTTAAACTTATAAAAACACGTCAAAATTATACAAAAGACCTAAACCACAAAAATTAGAAAAAATATTTTTACCCACTGCTGACCCGTAACGAGGATATAAACAAAAGGTGACGAGAATGCTACCAAAAAATTCTGAAATAGAACTTCCTTCATGAATTATCAAACCTAATTCTCCCGAAGAAAGTCCTTATTAGAGAAATTACAACATGTGAGGTGAGTAGAGCCTTATCCAAAACGAAGAAAATGAAAGGTAATTGGGCCTACCGAGATATCAGTCGAGATGTGGAAAGTGAGACGGAAGCACCGAAGAGGCCTTACTTACAAACCCTTCCAATAAAGTCATGTTCAAAGGAGATGTTCCGGGCATCACTTCATATACCCAGAACATCTTCTAAGTATGCAGCCAAATTTCTTTCTATAAAAACAATAGGGATGTGGTGAAAAGCGGTAACTACCGTTGTACGGACAGATGTATCAAGCTGGAATTAATATCAAATACTAAGGCCCTATGGTCCTGTGACTTCATAGCCCTATGAAGAATTCTAATTTCAAACTGAATGAAATAAAAAATATGGTCTTTCAAATATAACGTACATTAATAGTGATTCACTCATCAAAACGACTAAAGTACTTCCCGTTTACCTAGAATATTTAAATTTGGTAAGAGGAGAGATCTCATAGCAAAAATAAATATCCGATAATTAATAATTTATATTGCTATGTGAACATAAAAAGCAAACGTAATGTAATAAACAAAATCGTTTGTTTTTTGTACATACTAAGCTTTACGATAATATGAAATAGAGGTACGAAATAGAGGAACCCTCAAAATGGGAGTTCTACTCACATTTGATTATTTCATAATTTTTCCACAGACAGTAAATTGATGTTTATTTACTCGTATATTGAAGAATTCAGCTCAGGTTACTTATTATTCTCAGGAATATGCCGGCGAAAATAATAAAATCCAAAACAAGCTATATCACTTAGCGATTAGGCATTTCAAAAGACAATTCCTGTCTCAGTTTCCATGTTTAAGTTCTGTCATGTTTAAGTTTGAAATGTAAAATCCTTTTAAAAATGTTTGCTTGCAAAAAGTGTTAGTTTAATATTTTGCCTTCTCTAGTTCAAATTCATAGAGTTTCTACCTTATGACAAAAAAGTATTTGAAAGGATAGTGAATCCTACGATATGTGTCACTTAATAATAACTGTGAAAAATAATATTTTAACACTTTGAATAAGTTCAATATTGACCATTTCTCAAGCTGGCTCTTAAACAAATAAATTTTCATACGATTTTTATAATACGATTCCATTAAAACTTTCTAATCAAATTCCAACGTCGTAGACAATAGAAAATTCAAATAAATTTAAATTTATTTTTTAATTATAATTTAAGATATAATTAAACTACCAATCTTACCAGCAAATTTCCATCTATTAGTTCCTTTGGACAGGTTTCTTTAATTTTTTTTGAGATGTTTATATTCCTACATACATTAAGTCATGTCTAGCAAATACAAATTCTACTGTAAGAAATTACAATTTATTTCAAAAGGATATTTACATCGGACAATATTTCCTGATAGCCTTCCATCTGAGAATTAATATTCCTTTCAAAATCAACTAAAAGCAAAAATACGCCTTGCATATTTGTATTACATTAAAGCTGCAAACGAATAAATAATGAAAACAAGACTTTTTTAAAAGGGAATACTTTCAAAATTTGCATCTATTTTACATCACAGATGTTCTTCTCAGTGATTTACAAAAGCACATTACGTTGTATTTTATTACGACAAATGAAAAGACGACTCTTTCGAAACGAAAATTTCTTAGCTTCCTACTTACCCTTGAGCTACAGCCTACCTCCCAAATTCCGGATAGGAAATAACTTTTTGGAAAGGTTTCTCACCGGTTGCGATTTCTCGCCGACAAAATCATATTCCCAGGAGATATGGCTATTGGAAGGTTGCCTTCGAACGTTTTTATTGTGCCAAGTACTTTTTATTTGTTTTAAAAGCATATAAGTCCCCATGAGTTATAATATTTATATGTTGAGAAGAAATAAACTAATAAAATATAATTTCTTCTTTCGTAATTTAAAATTAATTTGTGAGCTAAGGTTTCGGAAATAAATAAAAATTATTTTATTTTCTGATACAAGATGGTACCCCACCAACATTATAAATGCGAAAAGTTAGATATGTCTTACTTAATCACGCCTAAATGATTTAAAAGGTTTAAATGAAATTCGTTCCAGATATCTTTCATTCAACTTTGCGTTGCTAAAATATTTTAAAACGGGGTCCCCGTAGATTAAAATTAAACTGAGTAACTGATTGAAATTTGGTTCGTTCAGATAGCTTCACAATAAAGATACTTCCTCCGATTTTCCGCTTGACCCTCCATCGCCGTCCTAACACTGGCCTATTATTTCCATCTTTTTTGTCTGACAATGGGCGTTATATAAACTGCGACTTCTCAGAAAATATTTAAGTATTATTTGATAACCTTACTTACGGTTAATTTCATATTCTGCATTATATGAAACATAACCGAAATGTATTTTATTGTGGTGCAGCGTTTGAAATAGAAACATCTTTGTAAAACTGTAATTTCCACTTGTATTTTACAAAGAATAAGAATGAGACTTATGAAGTAAAAAAAATAAGATTCCTTCGCGCAATGTAAAACAATTTTTACTTAAACAGACATTCGTCTTGGCTTTCAAAATTAATCCTGGAATATCCACAAGCCTTTTAGGTATTATAGTGTACCTACACACAACAGACTACAAGTTGTAATTATTGACAGATTAATCTCGTACTTTTTATTCTCAGTATACTGGTACCGATGTCTGTACAAATTTAGATATCTTAATAATATTTTGCAAAGAATATATTAATGTATTATACATTATCTTCATAGAATATCAGTAAAAATATAAATATATTACTTTGCTTTGTATTTAACAACATATTTTTGGTTTTCGCAACGCTTTCATTATACAACAAACTATAATATATAAAGTTGATTATAATAAAAATTAGGATTAGCTACTTTTTGATCTAGACATTTATGTATCCTTATTGCGAAGGTCAGTTCAAAAACAAAGCAACAAAAAGAATTACTTCCTTTCTATTATAACATGTGAAATAGTAGGCTTACGTCGAATATAGTACAAATCCTTAAAATTTATGCTACACTTATATTTAATATTTTGTTATCCGTGTCATGATTCACGCTTGTATTTGTATAAAGAGTACTTAGTAAGACAATACAAATTCTTCTCTATTATTAAATTTTTAAATTGATACAAAAAATTATTGAGAAAAATTTGTGTCTGAATGAAAATTAAATTTCATATTTTTCTTATCTGAGTATGCTGCTCTTTATATAATTATATCTTTATTGTTATTTACATGCATTTTATTCATAATAAGTTAATAAACAGTTATATTGCATCAAAACAACTATAACGGTTTGAGCAAACTTATTGTTAATAAATCTAACTCTGATATGGAGCAATTAAGTGGTTAAGTAAATATGGGAAATTTATGAATTCGGGTACAATTCTATTCTTAATGATCTTAACTTACTTCATACAAATGAAGTGTACAGGAAACAAATTGATGATAACAACTAGAAATATTTAGAATAAAAAATCAAATTAAAGTTAATACGATCAAGTCTCCTAAACTCTTATCGCTACGTCAGGGAGTCAAATGACGCCTAAATCTGCAAAATTCATCAAGACCGTCCTCAGTCAATAAGCGCACGCCTTTAAAGTTTTAAAACTAGTACTGCAAATATCTAATGAAAATTATGTATATGCAGTAAAATTTTTAAGTTATTTCACTCATTTAATATATTTTATTTTATATTTTTTTGCGTTTTTCGAGTTATCATTGTGTTTACGTTTCTGTAAAATTGCATCTCAGCTCTTCAATTATCTTAACCATTACACTTTTCTTCTTTACATTATTGGAAGTCCTCAATTATTTTTTTTAGGGAATGGACTATAGCAATATATCTTAAAACACGGTATTCAAACGGTACTATGTAAACCAACTTTATAACCAACTACCTTGAAATCTCAAAAATGTACTTCTTGGTATTTCGGTAAATTTATTAATTAAATAACTTTAACTCTTAACTATCTAGAATACTGAAACTTTACTGTAGACAATATAAGTATATTATATTCTGATATATCTAGTTTTCAACTATTAATTATTATAATGACTGATTTTTAATTTCAGTGTATGAAAGAAATAACACAAAATGATAAAAACAACATTTTTAAAAAGCCTGCCGCAACCTGTAGCAACCTTGTAAAGGCAAATTTTTAGCAATCTGCGAACCCTGTTTTGCTGACTCTTAGCAACCCTTTGAAGGCAACTTTTTAGCAATCTGCTGACCCTGTTTTGCTGACTCTTAGCAACCCTTTAAAGACAACTATTTATCAACTTGAACCAATACCGATTTGATTATAAACACCCCGTTATTATGTCAAACTATAAACACCTCTTTTTATCATGATACCCGTTATGGCGACAGTGATAAACGTTATCAATAAACCCTGTTATTTAATATCCAAACATCCCGTTATTATGACAGCCAATAAGGTTACTAACATTTCTGAAAAATATGTTATTGAAGGTATTGGTAGTAAACAATGTCAATAGATTAGTTAATCGAAGTAAATTTAGGGAAAAATACAAAGAGAATCATGAATAATTAAACGTCTTGTTAATAACGTTACTGTTTTAATTATAGACCTTTTGAAGACTGGGAATGGAAGACTAAGTAATACTTCCTTACCATATATATCACAAAAGATTTTAACATAATTAGGTGCAAATAACCATATTATTTGCGTTTAGAGTTTCCGTATTTTAGAAAAAACCTTAGCAGATATTTGGAAAATATGTTTTTATAATATTGATTATCTCATAAATAATTGATATAAAGAAAAAGTTTCGAATAAAAATTGCAAGTAATTCTGTACTAAATAGAATGAAATTCTCATATGTAAAAATCTCATAAATACCTAACGAGTTATTTTCCAAAACAATTTTTTACTTTTTTGACGTGCTGTTTTATGGACACTATCACTTTTACAAATTGGCGTCCATAGCAAAAATTACAGAAAGTATAATTCTATAAAAGTGTGCGGTTTATTATTTTAATGTGTGAATGTATATATATTAATAAATTGTGATAAACTTTCATAGAAGATAACTCAAAACAAAATAGAATATACAACAATAATTCCATAAAGAAATTTTAGATAACTTAAAATTGCGAACCAATTTTTAATACGTTTTTATAATAGTATCATGGATTAACGAGATATTTACCTTCAAACTTTAACGAAGGATGGCGAATTTAGGATGACTTTGAAAAGAACAAAGTTTTGTAAGCTTTAATGTACTGCAACTAATAAACAGCAGGATGTGCAACCATGACTCCATCAAGAGAAATAATAGAAAATTTTACACAAATGATAAATGTAAACAAGAATTAATACAAAACAATGAGTTGGTACAAATATATAACAATGAATCAATACAAACTCATAAAATCCAAAAAATTAAATAAGCTAAGAGATTCTCAGTAAATAAGCAAAGAGGTACACAATTAAATGAAACTACGTGATGTAGTATTATTTCTACTTTCTTTAATTTCTTTACCACGACCTAGGTTTCGTTGTATTACTACATCTTCAGGTGGGATATTAGCAAAGATTGTTTATCTTTGCTATATTGATATCTTTGCTAATAGCCCACCTGAAGATGTTGTAATACAACGAAACCTAGGTCGTGATAAAGAAATTAAAGAAAGTAGAAATTATACTACATCACGTAGTTTCATTTAATTGTGAATAATGAATTTCTACAAAATTAACGCCAAATATATTCAATAAGCAAAGAGGTAATAAATTTTAAATTTACAATTACAATTTAATTAAATTTTAAATTACATTTTCTCGTAAAAAGAGCCTTGTTCAACTTTGTTTTATTAAAATAATAGCGACGGGAATTATTTTTAATTAAATACGCTTTATTTTGCTTACATTGAAATATACAAAATTCTAAGGCAAAGTAAAATAAGAAAAAGCAGATAACAATATAATATGATGATAGCTTTTCTTAATTTTAATATTAAGAGATAATCCACATTTATAATTTTTGGTGATAATTTAATTACTCAAGAGAAGGTTCATAGAGGTTAACCTTATATTTCTAAAAATATGGTAAGTTAGATTTCTATGGTTGTATACATAAAACTAATTTTTTAGACTTATTAACTTTTTCTCAATTTAATTAGATTAGATATCATTAAATCGCGCTAAAGATTAATTCAAATATTTTTATCTATTTCTGTTAAATTATTTTATTTATGAAAAAATTAAATTACGTTCCAAATTTCCAAAGATTGTTCAAAAAATGTTCTACACAATAAATTTTTGTAATAACTACCAGTTAATGAGGTAATTTTTTTCACTTAAAAATTGAATTGTTTATAAAAAGCAAAGTTACGGGAACTCAAATACTTGAAGTAAAGAAGACCAAAGAATTTTGTTTTGATAAATTTTCAAAATCACTTTTAAATATTCAGTAGTTTTAAATACAAAGGAAATTTGTATTTCTACCAGTGTGCATTTAAATTAGTTCCAGTCAAAATTTTGAAAAGTGTTAAAAAATGAAATATGATGAAGGATTAATATCATCAAAGCATTTTATCCAGTATGTTCCTATTTTTGCGTAAAATTTCACGTACACATTACATTTCTCTCGCTGTCTAATATGTTCATTTTATGCAAGTTCTATCTCTTGACCTATAAATAAAAGTTTATATTTTCAAATTTTTTTCTTCTACAGGAACTTATATTTCACCATGTATCGTCTTGAAAAGAGAATTTCATTTCATATATTCCATTGTTCAATTATTTCACGTGTCTTACTGATTCACAAACATTCACTAGTTACTTTTAAATGTTTGCTAATTCCTATATGTTTTTTAACCTATCATATAACAATTATTTCAGTATCCTAATGGAACTTTTACTTCGTCGAAACATCATTAACAATAGTTAAACTTATTTCACAAAAATCACGAGTGTTTTTTTTATTAAGGGCGTATAGTCACCGCTGCGCCTCGCTTAACGTCAAGTACCAAACATTAAATTAACTACTAATGACATCGCCAGGGCTATGGAATATTTGTTGGAATATTGTAACGTATGGATGATTGCGATATTTATTATCAACATATTTTACGACTCGGAAATTATTGTTTTATTGTTTTATTTATAAATCACGAAATGAGAAAATATAAAGTAAATATGGCATTTCGATATCTTTTAATAATTTGAGAAAACTTTAAAACCAACACGTCATATACTAAGACTTCAGTACACAAGAATTATTTCAAGGAATCTTAAATAAATTCACATGCTGTTAGTTGGTCCAGTTTTGGCATATTGGTTCCTAAGGTCATGAACGAATCAAATTGAGTTAGCAATTTTTTAGAAAATTATATTTTAACATAATTCATAAGTTCTTTTATTATAATTTATTTATAAAAAATAAATACATATTTTGCCCCACTAAAATCAGAAAATGTATATTACAGCATGGATTGAGTTCTAGGTATTAAGAATATAAATATTCCTGGCCGACCTCAACTTATCGAGCATAATAAATTTTCAATAGTTATTCAAGAGAACCTTTAAATTTTTAAATTTGATTCGTTACTGATCAAAATTCACTTGAAAAGGTTTTTGCTTACATATTTATGACAATTGCAATTAGAGTATAATTCAGTGATATTTTGTTAAGAATAAAATTCAGGTTGGTAAAACATTTGTGTTTTTAAAAAACGTATAACTATTTACAATTTCCCCAAATCGCTTACGACCAATTCATTTAATTTTTTTTTTAAATAAGAATTTTATTATAAAGGTAAAACTGCAAAAAATTAATATATACGTTATTTCAGTTTTAAACTGAAAATAAAATTTTATACTTAAAAGGACGGAAAGCTCAAGAGAAAATATGGAGCCTCTATTAAAGCCAAACATGCACAACAAAGTTTGCTTCTGAGATCGATGAAACGACTCATATTAGGGGAGAAGAAAGATATTTTATTGCATAAGAACTTTCACGAGCCGACTTATGTAAACGTCTGGCTAGATATGGAAAGTGATTATTTATAGTGGAGGTTGTGAAAATCTGGACTGTTTCTTTTAAACAAGCTGTAGAGTTAATATCGCTATAATTTTCGCCTCTATAAGTAATCTCTAGCTTTATTATAGATGAAAGGTATTCAAATTTAATCATTAAATAGGATTATAAGTAAAAATCTTGAGTGTCATTTAAAATTTATGTTAACTGAAATTTTGTAGAAACAACAAAACACGACGAAATATCCTGGAAACCTTAAACATCGAAATCTTTTTTAAATGTAACAGAACAGAAGAACGACGTAAATAATTTATTTCTGTGATGACGTAAAATCACTTATATTCAAAGTGAGTAATTCTTTTTCATAATTTCTAAACTTGATAATTTCGTAACCTTCCATACCTTGTGTTATGAAACATGATAGATTTTCGTAAATGATAATGACTAACAGCAGGTCAATATATTATATATATATATATATATATATATATATATATATATATATAAATTTTTTAATAATTTTATATTCGAAGCAAAACTAATAATAATAAACACTTAGTAAACATATTGTATTCTTCATAAAATATCTATCGACCATAAGAACTGAACAATCAATTCTTTGAACAATTTAATCAAAATGTCAGCAACAATCTACGCAACGTATTTCTACAATTGATTTCCTAATTGATATATCAGCTTTTTCATAGTTTATACTTTGATAGATTAAATTTATTTTAGAGATGTAAAAGTTGAATTTAATATCCTAAAACGTAACATATTAGATAAAACTTGAACAAGCCATCTAAATTTTTCTTTTTAAAATTATATTATTAATAACTCAAGCAATTTACGAGAATAGTAAATAAAATTGAAAGATGTGTGTGAAATTATTACAAACTTGACTTTAAAAGAAAAGAAAAGATGTTTACAAAAATCCACTTTTTTACACTTCAATGAAAATTTAAAATTATAATTGTATCCATAAATTAAGCCCTACAATGAGAATTGACGCTGATATCTTTTAAGTACGTAGTAATAATTATTAACTTTTTGTTAGAGTCGACTCCAAACCAAATGTATTCACCGCATACAAAGGGCAAAGGAAGCAAGGTGTGGAACAGAACGCACCAAAAGCAAGATTTATACCAAGTGCAAGTTGGACCTGGCACCAGCTCCATATAAATTACAGCGTTTAGTGACTAATAATAATTTTTGAATTGTCAGTGGTTCTTAAAAAGTCAATTTTTAAAACCTTTTTTAAATTCAGTTTATTTTATAATATTTAATGACTCATTATGAATTTATATCAAGTACAGATTGTTCCACTCATGAGTAACCGACGTTCGAACGAGACGGGAGATAAAAGGATAAACTTTGAGAATTATCAGCTCTTATTAGGAAATATATTCTTTTGTGCGCAGATCATTTTGATTGTATTTATTTTATAGTGATATGACGGCAATCTTGGTAAATTTATTCTTAATTAGCTGTATACTGTACTTAGAACAACATTCGCCGTTTTAATTGCACTCAAACTTAAAAAATAACATATTTAACACAAGAAACTTAACATTATTAAATACGCAATAATATAATAAATTTAATATAATACAAAATAATTTTATGAAACGCCAAAATTTTAGAAAGTATTATTAAAAAATGACTAGAATTTTTAGTGTCGAAATTTCGATTATTTTCACTAAATGTTTAAAATAATTAGTTGATTTTATAACAAATTCTAATAATGTCAAATTATAAAATTGATGCATGTTTTTAAAAATATAAATTACAAAGTTATTCAGACGCATGAACTCATACACCATTTAATCTTTATATTTTATGTCATCTTTTTTCTGACAACATTAACCCAAATAACGAATTAAAATTAAGGTACCTATATAAAATAATTTACTTTATTTTCTGATAACATTAGATTTATGAATAAAACTAAATAGCTATTAACTGCATATAATAAAAAACCTATATCTAAATATTTAAACGGCACGAAATTTAAATAGTTCTTCTTAAGTTTCACCTAAATGCGCTGATTCCATCTAATATAATACATTTTACAAATTTTCCATCTAATATAATACATTATGTACTCAAAATTACTACCTTCAAACTGGTAAAGACAGATTTTGACTTGATGTGAATAGTGTATGATGACTAAACATTTAAACTATTCGAAATTATGCCGTTAAATTAGGCTCGTTAATTTAACAGATAGTGGTATGGATAGGCGGGTGAAATGTATTTATAGCATAAATATTTAAAAAAAAGGCATTCATATAATTTTAAAAAAATCAATTTTATTTTGCGGTGCGGAAATGACAATTAATCATATTAGCGGAAAAATGAATGGAACCCGTGCAAAAAGCATATTCTCTAACTATGGCACATTTAACATTTACATTTTTGCTTTTAATGCTATCTTCAAATGCTTTTAGGTAAAGTTTCGAACTTATGAATTCAAATTAAAACTGTTAAATACAAAAGGCGAAGTGGCAAAGAAAAATTGTTATAGGATTGAATTAAGAGCCAACAGGGCATTATGGCCTAGCGTTGCTTCTCTAACAACGGCTTGGATGAATAAATGGGAATTTCCGGTGACACAAGGCAATAATATTGCATACGATCTAATTTGAATAGGTTGAAATTTTTTCTGTAAACAAAGTAATATGTTACAATTTTTCTTTAAAATAATATGATATACTATGCAGTAATGCGTTATACATAATACATTTTTTCCACGAATACTCCTTAGTATTTTTAATTCTTGATTTTACTGACCCTTTAATGGTCAAAAGTGAGTAAAAGCAAGAAGTTACTTTCAAAGTCAAATATCCTAGTTTCAAAGCCAAACAAGCTACTCAGACACATGCATGTTTATTAAAGAAAAAAATACACATAACTTTTATTTTTATTAAAAACTTATCGATTCAATTATGGTAATTTTTTTGTACTTAATGCTAATCGAACATTAGTTTTCAGGGTATCGTACCTCAAAAGGAACAAAATGGAATCCTCATAAGATCAGTCACTTGTCTGTCTATTTGTATATCACAGCGGTTTTTGCCAGAAACTTCTTGACGTAGAGACTCAAAATTTTACATCAATAAGGAATATAAACCCGCCTTATTACTATACTCACTAATAATAGTGTATGTATATAATATTGTACGTAGCTAACACTCAATAATATTCATGTGAAAATTTCAAGGGATAAATTAAATACCTGAAAAACTTTTTCTAATTCCATATATAGTGAGAAGTGGGGGTGGGATTCGTCTAAAAGGGCTAAAAACAAGGAACTTAAATTTTTTCTTCATAATTTTAAGTATTGTGTCTTCACATACACTGAAAAAATGTGCAAATAATACTTCCTCGCTTATTTCCGAAACTACTCAAACTAAAATTATGAAATAATAAGATTTTTAGAAACCTATGCAAGGCATGAAGGAAAATTTTAGCAATTATCCTAGATCTTATGATTTTTAAAATATGCGCCGCCTCATTTATCGAGGGCGTATCAAGAGTGTTTTATATTTAAGTAGCTGAGTGCCCGGAGTAATAGCTAATCTAAGGAATTTTGTTCAATGACACACGGCTTCAAAATCCTATATTTTTGTTAGTTTTTTAATAAATATTTCAATTTATTATTTGTTTTAAGTAGCTTTATCTGAATTTCAATTTATTTTTCTTTCCAACATCATTTCCTTAAAATATTTGTACAAAACATAAGATTAATTCATTAATCTTGAAAAAGGATTGTTTATTACCGTAATCTAAAATAATTGTTCTAGAAAATATCAATTTCTTTATTAAAATTCCAATGAGTTAATTTACCACAGAGCGGGCACAATTTTAAGATTTTTTTGCAATTTTGTCTCGAAGTTTACTCTTCACTCCTCTAAAATTTTTATAACAGCTTTGGAAGTATTTGTTCTAAAATAGAGCTCGCGATGTCTAGTTGCAATTTCTGCAACCTAAAAAGCACTGGAATGAGCATAGCGAAAATAAGTTAAACAATTGAGATGAGGAGCTTAATGCGCTTAAGAGAATAAAGTTGTTGGTATATAACAATTGATTAATAGTGAGAGAGAATCAATGTAAATTTATGTTTTCCAAAATGGTACCAAGAAAATTTTAAAATAATTTAAAATTCAATTTGATTAATCAATTTGAAACCATAATCAAATTATTTCATGTTCATATTTTGTCATCTTTTCAAGAAGCTAAAACATATTTACGTATATAAACAATTCAATGTATTAAAACATAATGGAAAACTAAAATACGTTTAAGTTCAATAAAGTGAAATGGATAATCGGTGATGGATAAAGTTCAATTAAAAACATAATGGAGGTATTAAAACTACAAGTTACTGGCGCCCGGGTGGAAAACCTCTTGGTGTGGATTTGTCAGCACTGCAGTCGGATGGAAATAGTGGCCACATCTCTGGAAGAAAAGTTTATTGGTCCCGATGACGTGAGAAACAATCTACTTAATCTGCGTTTCTGTTTTGCTGTATTAAAAACATAAAACCTCCGAATACTTTTTACATAATATTAATCACTAGCTGTGCTGACGCGACGTTGTTCGAGTGATATTCGAGATAAGAAGATCTATTAGGAATTTTTTTGTGTTTTTTATTTTTTTCCCAGAAAGCTTTGAGCATAATGTTTACTACAAATCGAAATAGGTGGAATTGACAGTACCATATCGTAATATAAAGTGTGTTAAAACGCTAATAGATGGCGTTGGTGGTATCAATATCGAATATTCACCAAGTCAGGGTGTTTTTTTTTATCTGTGATATACATATAAAAAGTATGTTATATGTTGCTAAAAAGTATACCAAATTTTATCAAAATCCACGTAGGCAATTTCACGTGATTGGAGAATAAATTAACACACAGAGAACAACATTCAACAGAGATTAACATTCTAGATTCTCTATCATTATAGATGCTAAATTAATCACTCTTTTTAAAATATTATAGAATTGACTCTTTTACAATTTCATTATATGTAAAAATTCAGTTAATGAGGCATATAAACAATTTAATTTGACAATATTTCTTAAAATACAGGTTGACTATTCTAAAATAAAAACTGCAAATCCGTTTTCAAATTATTTCGTGACCATTACAGAATAATTTTGTTTCCGAAATAAGAGTAAAACTTCGAAATTAGTTGATCCACTAAAAATTACAGGAATACCAAATTAACTTTAAAACGACTTAAATAAAAGACCTCATGGATCTCACACATACATAATTCTCGTATATAATATAATTTACATACATCATAATATAATTTTACATATATAATGTAATTTCTCGATCATTTTAATTAATAAAAATTTTATTTTAATATTTTGTCTTTTTTTAATAAATTATGATGAAATCATTCTTTATAAAGACAGTTCAGGTTACAAATTAATTTGTTGATTTTTTTACAATTACCTATCTATGTCTTACCCGAAGTAGTTTATAATCCTGTTTCAGATGATGTTACTTTTTTTGGAAAAAATTACGTAGTTGGCTAAGTTCTTGACATAATTAATTATTTTTTAATATGTCCTACTTCAAATGGAAAACAAAATTCGATTAATATAATATTTGTAAGATTACTCACGTTCCCACCTGTCTCACTGTCACAACCTCTTTTTTTTTAAGAAACAGTTCGACGTAAAAACTTGAACTTCGGCTTAGTTATAAAAAGAAATAATACCCACATACCGCAAATCGATTCTGAAAGATATTTATTTAGAATAATCTCTGCTTTCCAAACTCTGATTTTTATAATTTTATGCGTCATATTGAACGTTGATTTAAAGACCAAAATATAAAGATTCCAAACCAATTTCTTTTAGTTTTTCATGTGGAATAATTTTAAAGATACTGCTGAAAATACTTTTATGAACTTGTTAAAGAAAATATTCCTTAATTCAAGAATAGCCTGCACCGAGTTAACATCATGTTTTTTTTACATATGTGGTACATTAAAACCAAAGACTCAAAAAAATCGCTAAGATTTTAATTGGTAGGCTGCTATGGAATAAATAAAGCCATATAAGTGTTCAAAAATCTTGGGAATGTAAATTCTACTTGTTAATTAGATTTATCCCGTTGATATGTTAATATCAATTTAATTTTATGGTAACTATATTACATATAATCCAATGAAAGTGATCCAAATAATATAAAATCCACAATTTTCCAGCAGTCGACTGCCAACTATGGAAACGAACCATAAATAAAATAATGAAATTGAAAACCACAGAAGCTACGGCAGAGAGAGAAAGATACTGATCTATGGGACAATGCCTGATCCCAACATTTTAATTTTCGACCTTTTTTGCGCGGAGAACAAATTAAACCGTCGAAATTCCACTCGTTTTACGAACGAAAGATAATTATCGGTGAAATGGATCATCCGTAAACATTGAATACAACGATTCACAACGATATCCATCATATTGTTGCCACGGTGTTTGATGTTAAGTCATGCTGTCGATATAAATCGCTTTATGACAAACCTACGCAACCATTTATGAAATGTATTTTACCAAAAACGTTTTCTATTTTGAGGATAGCAAGAAAATTATTGGACCAAACCTGCTGAAAGTGAAACGTCTCAAAGATGATTAAACATTTCATAATAAGAATGTTCTGTTTTAAACACAAGTCCTGACACAAGGGATTATTTTTATAGTATTTTGTCATATATATTTTTATAATATGGCATAACGATTTGTTTTAATGCCATTCTTGTTCACAAAACTTTTAATTAAGTATACTCACGAGTTTCGATATAAACATTCCTCTCGAAATTAACATACTTTTTATGTTGTGAAAACAGTTGTTTTCGTTCCGAAATCCAAAGTGAATAAAATGTACTTCTCGCAATTGACAAAACTATGCAATTAAAAATCATATTTCTTTACGATTATCTATGGACTACAAAAAAAAAGTTATTTGAAAGTCTTAAAACTTTAAATGGGAATAAACAGAATTTTTTTTGTAGAAATTTGGCATTTTTTGAATAACACCGTGTTCAAATTCTGTTATGTAATTAATATATTATACTAATCACAATATCAGAAAACTTATTATCCAAATGAAAGCCTTTAAATGATGTTACAATTCATCATTGATGTGTACAATTTAATGTAAGAAAATTCTGTGAATTATTAAACTGGTCAACAATCTTCGCTTCTTCATATTGAAAAGGTAAAATTCAATACTAATTACATCAAAATTTATTTATGGAACAAAAATTAACTTTACTTTCTATCGACCCTTTGTGGTTTTTGTTTCTGTTGAAGACTGTAAACAAATCTTAAAATGATCCGCCATGTCAACTTTTGAAAACTTTTTATACATATACTTATTATATATTATATATATATATATATATATATATATATGTATATATATACATATATATATATATATATATATATATATATATATATAATATATATATATATATATATATATATATATATATATATACATATATATATATATATATATATATATATATAAATATATATATATATATATATATATATATATATATATATATATATATATATATGTATATATATAAAACTTATTATACATAAAGTTATTATATACCAAACAGAGGTGGGAATATATGTCATCAACTTAGGTTTTATCACATGGTTTACGTTATTATACCAATAAACTGAACTTATTTGACAGGTATGAGGTAATAGGTTATTACAACAGCGATACTAATGCAATTATATCGAATCCAATTATAGCTCAACAGACAGCGGCAAATTATGTACCGAGACAGCTACAAATTTTGTCATGCGCGCTAGCAGAAAGTATTCGTACAACGTCCAGCTTTAAGAATGAAAAATTAAGATCGTGTGTAAATTAATTAACTTATTTGAAGGGAAGAGCATCTGATGCTATGGAAAAAAATTATTAAAAGTATGAATTTACCAATTGTACTAACATTTGAAAATTAAACTGTCTTCATGGATTAAAAAAGGAAAGAAATAATTCCCTTATATAGCAATAAAAAATTAAGATTATTTACAAAGTAAAAAGGATGAGGCGTAGAAACAAAATTAAACTTTTTAGGAGGACGTTTTTAAGATTCCGTAGTGGCAAAAAAAGTTTATAATTTCGTCCCATTCATTCACGAGCCTGTTTGCCACGACCTTACTCTTTCTACAGTTTTAAAACTACGTACATGACAATTTGCAAGTAGATGTTTATAAGAAGATATCGTTTAATAAGTAGACAATTATTGAAAAAAAAATTATTTTTATCACGTTTTTATTATCTTATTTTCTTGTCTGTGTGTTTTCGGTACAAATGTTGCGACTGATTTAAAACTAACTTCCCGTTGAGCTAGCGACTGGAAACTTTAAACATAGCCCAGAACTATATGTCAATGAGATATTCACCCTCTTTCTTGTCTGTCTGTTGGTTTATCTGTGCGGCTCAAAGGGTAATTCCCACGCGACTAGGTACACGTCAAATTTTGTGTCACAATGAATTTGTGAGGCGCAAGTTGATTTGTCTATTTAATTCGTGCTTTTTACTGTTAATGTATATAACGTGATACCTTTGAATTAGAGAACTTATTATTATCATTATCAATATAATTTAAAAAATTGAGAGAATTTTAAAACAACAGTAAATAGCAGATAACAATTATTTACGTAAAAAAATTTAATTTACCATTTTAAAAATAATTTATCCTTGCTTTCTAATGTATGAAAAAGGATAAGTATGCATTTTCTTCCCTAATTTATACTACTGAGTGTACGAGATATTTCAATAAGTATTCAATACTTTTACCATTGGTTTGTAAATTGGTATCTGATAATATAGTACTACACATAAATCTATTCAGAGAGTTCAATAGCGCAAAGAGAAAAATTTAACAGTATCCATACTGTCGAAATAATTATTGACAGTATACACAAATTTATATTTCTCTCCTCTCAAAGAGAAAAGTTTAACAGTATCCATACTGTCGGAAAAAATATTGACAGTATACACAACTTTATATTTCTCTCCTCTCAAAGAGAAAAGTTTAACACTATCCATACTGTCAGAAAAAATATTGACAGTATACACAACTTTATATTTCTCTCCTCTCTTCCGTACATTTTAGCAGCGAGTTAGGTTTAAATTTTTACCTCCATATACACAACCCTCTCACTCTAATATTATGAATTGATTAAATGTTTACCTCCATGTACACAACCCTCTCACTCTAATGTCATCGCCTTTTATAACCGCTCATTGCGGTGAAAGTACCCGTTGTGTACAGGAAGTATAAGTTAATTTTTAAATTTTTCGGTTCCCTAATCCTGCTAGCTAATCTTGGAATGTTTTAAATAAATCAATTGATTGTTTAACTGTGTTAAAAATAAAAATTTAGACTTATAGTTTTCCGTTTTATTTTAATCGAAAAAAGTATAAAAAATATTTATTCCCAAAAATTCGGACCCAGTACACCGGAGTTCAAAGTCCTGTACGTTACCGCTATGCTAATAACTCAGAGTAGAGATGGAACAAAATGTACTAACTATGTACTTTTTCGTTATTTCTAATTTTGTTTTAATTAGGTAAAAATAGCACAACGTAACAACGAGAAGTTTCAAGCTATTTTAAAAATTGTAAAAAAAATTATTAATATATTCCTAGAAAAGTAAATAATACCATAAGCTCAAGACTGACAAACCTATTTTAAATTGTGGACTATTTTTAGATCAATTTAAAATGAAAATAGGGAATTAAACAATTTAAAGTGAAATGTAAATATTTATTTTGAATAATTTTTTTTCAAAAATATTTTTTTTATAATAAATCAGTCGCAATCACTCTTTACTTTTTAAAATGCGTTGTTTTTATACATATTAATTAATTTAAGAAAAAAATATAAAATTCGCATTTTTGCTAAAATAAAAATTTCCCAAATATAACCTTTATCGTTGCTATAATCCGTTGCGTCTAAACTTAGGGTAGGTAACTCAAATTCTACATTGTTTTTGAA
Organism: Druceiella hillmani; assembly: GCA_039881145.1. Classification (NCBI taxonomy): domain Eukaryota; kingdom Metazoa; phylum Arthropoda; class Insecta; order Lepidoptera; family Hepialidae; genus Druceiella; species Druceiella hillmani. The sequence continues at coordinate 45,028,379 of JAYKKI010000003.1, forward strand.
ATTCAATACAGTGGCATCAAATTCTGCTGCCTAAAATTAGTTGGAAACCTATAAAATTCCTATTTATTGCGAATAACAAATGCCGTCGTTTTGAATCTTAAAGACAACGTAAAATTCGAAATAAATATCTTAAAATTATTCGGAAACTAATATAGTGGCGATTTATTGCAAATAGCAGATAAAATGCATTGTAAAATTCAATTCACCTTTAATTAGTCAAAAACAAAAATAGTGGCTATTTACGGTGGTGCCCTCTTCAATCTAAAAAATATTAAATTAGTATTTAGCAACATAAGATTAGACGAAAACAAACGTGGTGGCGATTTGTTGTAAATGATAGACACCGACATCTTAAATCTCAAAAACTTTATAGAATTCAAATTTAACACCCTAAGATTAGTAGAAAATGAAAATAGTGACGATTTCCAGTGAATGAAAAATACCGTCATCTTGAATTAATTCCCACCTTCATCCCGAATTGTCTCAGGACGACGCATAAGCTAATATACTAAAACCGCTGCAGTTCAGAAATTACTGAAGTGGATCCTAGAATGTTTTGCACTAAAATTATATTAAAATATTATGCAGGCTGCTAAAATACTTGCCGATTCCTAATTTGTTTCTTCATGTAAACTGAATCTCAAATATAGCTTGCAAAATTATTTAAGTGGCAAAACGCCAGCAACATTGTTTTTTGCCGTTGGAATAATTTTTAATTTATTTATATCTATCCATCTCAACTACCATCTCATATGCTTATCTTCTATAATTATATAAAATTCGTCAGACCATAAACGGGAGTTTTTCAAATATATTCGTTCTTTCTGTACTAAAAATATCGCTTGGTTATTATTCTGATTATATCTCCTTAACTTAAAAATGTTTGTTTCAAAAGAAAATCTAAAAATCCCAATGTAACTAATTAATATCTGCGTTATATTTTGAATCGATTTAAAATTTACATCCGAAATACTCATTCGAACGCTTCCATATTTATTATTTGAATTATTTCCCTAAACGTCTGCCGAACTGTTTCTCAAAATGTAAACACGCTGCCACTTTTGATAAGTTTACTTCAATGTGGCAAAGCATGTCTGTTACCAAACGTAAATTTCCTAACCAACAAAATACAATACGGATTACTCCTTCACTGGCAACTTTCAGAAAGACACAAATTGTTTCACTGATATCACTGCCAACGCCTTTCAACACATTATGTAATGTCCACGGCACACCGGGCGCCGTCTGGTCCAATGAGGTAAAAGCCTCGTCGGAATAAAAGGCTTAAGGGGTTCCGTCGGAGTGCAATCTGCTCAATGTTTACTTCACAAACAGAATCGCCGACTCCGTATTCACGGTATGCTCAAGTGGTGCCTTCACTGTAGGAAATGTATTAAACGATCGAAAACGACTATTCAATAGTTCACTTGAAACTTGTTGTGTTAATAGACATTTGCATAAAATTACCTTACTTTATGGTGTTACTATGTATATATTACACATTGCCATGAAATAATTTACTTTTGACACATGTAACTTACAAAACATAGGCATTTATAGTTGACGTAACCAACATACTAACAAAGAACTTTAAGAAAATTAAAAACGAGACGCATCTATGTACAAACACAAAATGTGTATTTATAAACTATTATGTAAACAAGTAATACATGTGAGCAAATTTATTGTTTGATATAGTAATTTTGTAAGTGTCGGAGCTCACTGATTTTCATGTATAAAAAAGAGATCAGAATTATGTACACGTTTAGTAATGTATGTCTATACATTACTCACTCACTCAGTATCTACTGAATATGACATATTTGGAAACAAAAATATATTTACGTAATATTTATAGACGGCAGAGAACCTAACGTTAATTATGGAAAAAGACAAACACATCTGTAACTAACGCCGCTTTTATTGCATTGCGCTTCTAATTACTATTCACTATTCCACTAAATGCTGATTAAAATTATGAACACTATATTTTGTAGGATTAAAAATCCATTAGGGTAAAAAATACAATTTAATTTGAAATTAAAGGAAAAAATTCGAGATGTGTTAAAGAAAATAATAATAAATAAATACCAAAAAAAGCTGACCAAGTGCGTATTTAAAATTAAACGACATCCATCGATGAATTGAGCATCTTGATAGTCAATATATCCCAAACGGACATTACAAAGTATGAATAGTATTCACTACGGCGCCTAATAAAGAACTGCGAGATGGTGAAAATGGGCCGCAAGACAACTAAATACGTGATATATTTTCATGTCAATTACATAAATAAAAAGTTGAATGAAATTAATATCTTTTCGCACTATTTATTTATATATTGTTTGTTCCATTTGATTTTTACGAAATATCTGCTTAACAAATTTGTATTTATTAGATTATAAACTTTCAATGAGAGGGAAAATTCTTAGAATTAGCCACTTAACTCTGAGATATTATTGGTAATAAAACTCTTTGGAAAACATAGGTATGTGTACTCTGGGTAAAATGTATAATATCAAAATATAATTTTAACATCAATAAATCCCAAATGTTTCTTTATAATGTAATAAACAAACGGACTAATTATATATACATGAACTTATCAAAACGTACGTAAGCACAAAATTACACAACAAAGTTAGAACGTGACTTAAAACTATAACTTTTTTGTTATCTTTATTATAATTAATACATTATACGGATATAAATCGGAAAATATAAACCGGAAAGTGAGTTTTGTGGAATTAAAACGGGCCAGACACATAATACTTTACCGTTTCAATATGCTACTCATAATATAATTTTAGTTTTGATTTTTCAATCAATGCCATAAATAAAATAGGAAACTGTCTGAATAACACAAATATTAAAAACCAATTACTTGAAAATGTAATAGTGTGATTATTTGTTCTTTGAATATATGTTAGTGTAAGCACATATTTTTAGACAAAATTACCCTGGCGAGCAGTAACCCAACTCAAGGTAAGGAAATAAAGTAAAATGACAACAAAATAAACATCAAGAGTTACTGCAGACGTTTCCAATGCACGTTCGAGTACATTTACATCGACATTAGATCTATTGAAGGCAGCATGCTGACAATTTGTCGAACGTGTACAGTTTAAAATGTAATACGAAGGCAGTTTTGTGCATATTCTGAGCACACAATCTGACCCTCATTCCACAGGACGACAATGAAATCCTTAAAACGAACGATATATCGTTATTTGAAAAGTCGGCCCGCCCCTTTTTATCGCAATCGCTATTTGCCGAGAGGGTATTGGAATCGAGGTATGGAGTGGGATATCGCAGAGTTTCATTGACGTTAATAGCATCACTGGTATATATGTAGGATCTAAACGGACTCTCATGCAAAAACATGCAAAAACAATTGTTAAGTAAGACAGACAAACATGCTGACAACAACGTTGATTACTGCTTAAAACATTAATTTTCACGAATTAATTTTTTTTTCATGATTTAAATTTATCATTTTTATTATCTTAAATCAAGATGCTACTAACTAGTGCCCAAAGTATAAGGCCGGCAGGCAGACCGAGAATACGATGGTATGAAAACCTGAGTACACAGTTTGACATGGAACTAACAATCACCAACATCCATGAACAAAAACCTGCCGAAAGATGGGGAAAATCTTTGTTCAATAATTGAATTACTTGGAAAGGTCTAATAATAATGATTAATAATATTAATAAATTTTATTTACATAAAAAATACAGTTATATAAAAATCAGTATAGTAGTTAGAAACTTGATAGCCGTTGTATATTTCCATATATATTATTGAAATATAAATAATTGCTTATCCATAAATCTGTCTGAGGTTGAGATTAAATTTGACAAGAAATTAATATGGAAGTTAAATTTGACAAGAAATTAATACTATCAACAAATGTCGATGTTTCGTAAGCTTAGCTTCCACAAAAAGCGATGAAACTTAATCCACACGAATATTTATTGATATTGAACTCTTGAGAAATGCACAACTATTGAATCGTCGACCTAAGATAATTCCATTAACCATCTAGGTTTTGATCTTTTGCTAAGATCTCTATTATATAACAAATTTGTCTATCGCTACCAGAGGAAGACGTATTAGGTCGAGCTAAATCATATTTAGATTTAATGTAAGCTCATCGGTTATTGCTGGTTCAAAACACTCAGTTGCACTAAACAAGTCAACATAATTTTTAAACATCTTTTATCTATTACAATTCACAAGTTTATAGCATTTGTTGACCCTTTTACACAAAACCAAATGTTTATCTAAAGGATTAATATCGATATTTTATACGTTATTAAGTTTTCCAACCGCATGGATAAAATATGTTCGTGTTTTCTTTTAGTATGTCCTTTTCTGTATCCCATAACTCAAAGAAATATGTCATATGAAATGAAACCTGAGTGAATTATCTTGAAATAAAAACATATAATTTAATTAACATTGTAAAAATTACGTGGATGTGTTAGAAAAAACGTATGCTACGAGTTGACATAAAGAGCCACAGCACCCACAGGCTACGTCAGACTGTGTTGGTTCATGTATTTTACGTTAGATATTCTTATATCAACACGTAAAAACTTATTACAGCAAGTGTGCATCTGTGCTAAAAATTTTGAAACCGAGAGAAATCAAAATCATGCATTTTTATCTCAAATTATAATTAACCTTCGTAACAATAAAATATTACAAATACAATAAACCATATAAAATTAAAATACAGTAAATATTGCATTACATACCTTGACCTTGGATTTCCATCTCACAAACACACAAATAAAGAAACAAAACCGGGAAATATTATGACAAAATGAATCACTGGTAAGCGCGCGATAAAGATTTGTCATTATTTGTTATTATTTTCATAAACAAATCCAAAAATATATAAATACCACCACTTATAAAAATAATTATAAGTGGTGGTATTTATATATTTTTGGATTTGTCTATGGTACTAGTTATTGGGGTATTTAGAAGTGAGAATTTAAGGTATTGGTTTTTCGAATTATTTTAGTGAGTTTGCATATTTTTTTCACTTTCTCGGCTCAAATACGCATTAGATCTTCCATAAAATTCGTAAACTTATGGTATGTTTCATGAAAATGAAAATAGTAAAGCATTCATTTTAGAAAAACTATTTCAATGCGTGCGAAGCGTTTAAAAATTTCCTGTTGTAGCGGCCGTTGACCTAATGTACATCCAGCTTAATCGATTTACATTCCCATATTTTTGTCGCTTGAGTTTTTGACAGCGTAAATATTTTCCAAAAATAAATAAACTCCTCTAATTTTCCATCTTTGGGTTTTAAATAGTAAAGCAATTTTAGATACAAGCTTTTGTTTCGAACTTTCAAATATAATAATCGTGGTTAACTTGTATCAAAAATTTAACGAGTTATAGATAACTACATACCCTACGTTGTACAAGTTCCGACACGTCCTCCACTAATTTTTTTTATTCTCTACATGTTACCAATTATATCTCTATTTCGGTATAGTAGCATCAGTAGAAGTTATATATTAGAAAAAAATAATAAAATAGAAACTCATGAATACAAACCTCCTCAATGATCATCTAGTTAATTCAGCCCTCGATACAACAGCATTCGTCCAAAGCTTACTACGTCTTCCTACATTCTCTTTCTATAAACTCCAATGCAATTGGTTACTTTTACGGTTTATCGCTAATCTTTAAAGATTGTGGAGTAATTCGTTCATTGTCGTTTTACATAAAACTATTTAGCTAAATTATCTAATGAGCCACGTTCAAACAACGTAACACGCGTTGCGTTAAATAATGTAAGGTCAGTTTCTTTGAAATATTTTTCCCAAAATCGGTTAGTTATTATTATAAAATAATTATTCATCATAAAAAGCATGTCATTGTCTGTTATTGTGATTAATATTACTCGTTACAAAGTAATCTTCTAATAATAACTGTATAACATCTATAATCCCTTAAATATTGTTTCTTCTTTCCTTAAAAACAGCAAAAATTGTTCGACATTATATAGTAATATTCTAACCAAAATTTATACATATCTCCGACGAACACATTTTGTAAACAAAATATTAGGTAATTCTTTTTAAATTGTTTAATAAATTCGATTCCCGTAATTAGGAAATTTAAATATTGAATAATACTAATATGGAGAAAAAAAATGTTAATTATTTGATTCAGTTTTAATACTAATGAAAATAAAATACCCTGTGAAAATTAGTGTACCTTTTAGAAATGTGTGTTGAAGCCATAGCTTAATCTAATTGTAAAAATCTGCTATGTTACTATGAGTTTGTATTAACATTAGTAAAATATATTTTTTAAAAATTTTAAATAATTCAAATTCCAGCTAAAATCATCAAAAAAATAGAGCATTGACTGTAAAGTTAACAGCCTTCCTTACACACTCATTTTCTTCCTCCCTCCGGGCCCATGAAGTAGGTAAGAGCTTTTTATTAACAAAGATTGATGTGGTATTTTTTGTTTAATATAATATCAATCAAAATTTTCAGCAGGTTCTGTTGAAAATATACTTTCAAAATTCAGAAAGTGAACATAGTAAAATCAGAACAAAGTAGGTGAAAACATCGAAAGTTGATGATAGATCTCTCTATTTCCATTTTCCTTTCTACTGTTTTTTGTTGCTTGAGAAAAGTGTAGAGAACAAACAATTAAGAATTCTTTTTCATAATTTACAATTCACTGTTTTCTATATCACGTCGTTAACTATGTATTCAAATTTGTGAATAAAGGTAAATTATTTTCTTTAACATTAAAGGCATATGCAAAGCAAAAATAGGTATATCGAAACACAAAAAGCGAACAATAAATTCTTATTTTAAGCAGTAGTTCATTACTTTCGCCTGAGCCCCTTTGTCGTTGAGAGGACATTACGTTCGGGATATTGAAGGAAACCATTTGTAATAATATATTGTGTATTTCCATAGATAACTTAACTTGACAGAACAACAATAGGCTGAGAAATAAGTTATATTAAGTGGGCTATTATTAACATTTTATGGTTGCCTATACGTTATGCCGTTGAGGAATATATATATATCTTGAGATTACAATTTTAAGTTAATAGTAAAGATGCACTTTTCCCTCAAATAAAACGTATACATAAGGTATACGCACGAGATGACACACGTATAAACGAATGTGTTTTTGATTCGCATTCGAGTGAGAACAGTGTTTTCTTTATTAGCTCAATGACCAATTCAAGCAAAAAAACTAACATCTTATTCTCCTTTTTCTTCTGTTGTGAATTGTGAATAACCGATACAGTATCTCAACACAACCTCGTCCAATTTGTTTATGTTGTTTGTAAATTGTCGAAAGATAAGCGGATAAATATAGTTATGTAGAGAAAAATACAAAATTACGTAATTTAATAGCGTCTAATTTAGAGTTTAAATTAATACTTTCTAATCATAATCTTATATCTAGCGGAAATGTGATGAAATATTTGAAATGTTATTTGGTATTCGGAAATTTCTGATGATATTCAAAACAATAAAATAAATAACTTATGAAGTAAACATACGTATAGAACATTCGTATCCAAACAGCGATCATTCCCATGATAAAAATTATTTTAACTTGACTTTACATTTCTATCGTCTATGTAAATTAATTTTTTTTTATAATTTTTCAATTACAAAATAATTTACACTATTCTTGCGTTACATCAAAGAAAACACAGCATGATTTATCTTGTCATAACATCTACTCGTAACGTACTTTTAGTCTTTATGACAAGAGAGAAGACATGAAATATTATGAAAATGGTTGGTTTATAACGCTTGAGAGAAATTTTCTATGTTTAATGCTATTTATTCCAGTCTTTCCGCCTTAACTTCTAACTTTACTCTCCGGTGCAAACAAGTTAAATATTTTCTCTATACTCTTGTGTAATTAACTCTCTTTTATGATTCTTAATGAATTACATTTACATTTAGTAATTTATTATTGATACATGTGATGGATTATTATAAATAATTAAATTAATTTGCAGCAAATTAAACTTTCTTAACACTGAAAATTACCCTCATATCTTCAGACTTATCTTTCATATTCAAATTTATCGAGTTACAGGAATATGTATCGTGAGTATAATAAACAAACTTTGAACAAATTTAAAATATTATACCATAATATATCAAATAAAGGAAATGGAGATGAATTATCTCTGCAATGCTTTTTAATTGACAATTAAAAACCAAAAAAATTGCTACTACTTTTACTGAAAAAAAAACTTCACGAGATCACATATTTAGCTACAACCTATATTACACGCATTAAACAAAATTTAAGAGGTAATAACTAATTTCGTATAACAAGTACGAGTTATTACCGTAATCTGATTGAAATGTGGGAAACACACACGTAGCAAATGTGTATGTTACTAACACAATTGCTTTCATTTCCAACCTCATCTCACGAGACTGCGAGGCTAATTAACGCTACCTGTTAGCTTTGAACAGGAATATTATAATGAAACTATTAATTACAAGTGCGGTTCTTGTAATGCGTGTCTTTACTGAAATATGAAGCTGTTGAACGACGAGGAGTACCTAGTTTAGGAATCCTTTCAGTTAGTTAAAGCTTTGAAACAAGAAACTTTATGGGTTATTTTTTGCAAATTACAATATAAGAGAGTTAGTGTTGCAGGTAAAACTTTGTAATAAATTGCTCACAGTTTCTGTCGCCAGGAAAATTTAGTTAAAATAAATACGTACACAACTATTATATAACGTACCTATACGTGTCAAAATGTTACTGTATAATAAAAATATAATAAAATTCTCTTACACTAACAACCTGCGTTATGACCATCACTCGTAGTGTAAAATATCTTACACATATTTTAGCGACACCAATAATGTCTAATCCACATAAAAAATGAGTTAGCGACATAAAATGGAAGAGCTATAAGCATAAGATGAAAGAATTTTGAACCTACATGCCAATGCCATAATATTAGTTATAATACGAAAAGAGATAAAGTAGCAAAGTTAGCACATCTGTAGTAAGTTTATCGTGGATTTTAAATGAGAGATTGACGAAGTCGCAGTGATGAATTAAGATAAGATATGATTAAGGAACGGTCTGGAATAGTTAGAAAGAACCTACATAAAAATGGAATTCAGTAATGTTTTAAATAATCTAAGGAAAATTTAAATAAAAAACTGACCGATTTATTTATTTTCTTTTAATAGCAGCTGATTCAGGCTCCTTGCAGCTGCTATAAAATAAAGTGATTCAGTAATAACTTGGAAGCAAAAAATTCAGTCTTTTGCCTTTACCTCCGAAAATACTTTTCCGATTATAATTAAAAATGATTCGCGCCAGTTTCAGTTCAATTATTTTTTCTCTAGTTTTTGTAGACTTATAATATTTATGCCCAAACTCAAGGCGGACCGGATTTCCGAGTTCGAGAGCTTCATTGAATGCTATAAAACAAAAAAGTACGCAGTCATTCGAATACTCACTTCAGATTATATGAGCCTTTGAAAACGCACATACATACGTATATGCATACACACATAGACTCCAATGTGGTTAATACTTTCATTGATCCCCTCCTGATTGCTAACGAATGATATAACATATTATTATTATATAAAATAAACTACAGTATTTTGACAGCAAAGCTCAACCTGATAGTTGATTAAAATTTGTGATGTGATAATAATATATATAATTACTCAATATATTGAATAGAGGTACTATATGATTTTGCAATACATAACATTATATAAATTTCCTATGAATTAAAATATTGAGGGTCTATATTTATTAGAAACTAACTCCACGACAAATTTACAAAAAATTACAGTTTAATTAAGAGATTATTTAATTATTTCCTTTTAGGAAGATAAATCTCTATATATCTCGCCTGACAAGGGTACATTCCCAGGTGAATACGCAGACAGATATATTCGACCAATTTTCCTTACTTTCAATTTACTATTGTTTGGAATTCGTGCGGTTGAAGCAGGTGAAGCATTTGCAATCGCGTCGCTTGGAAATTAAATTGGGTTGACTAAACTATCGTTTCCTTATTTTTAAACAAATTCACTTATAAAAAACGGAAGCGGTTTTTATTCGATCTTTATATTATTTTATGCGTATCAAACTTTCGCAAAAGAATAAAATAAAGTTACTCAAATATATAAAAATACATAGAGGCCTGCGCTTATATAAGCTTTCAAAAATGTAATAAAATGAATATATTACAAACTTACTAAAATTTCTTGTAAAATTTAAATGTATTATTACGCATTACAAAAAAGAATTGTTACTCCATAGAATTTTTTATGAAACATGTATTTAAAGAAGCTCATAAACTATGCAGCAAAAACCAATGAGCCGCGTGGCGCACCACTATTGCAATATGAATCTCCATACAAGATGATATTATACATATGCAACAATTTTACTTTATTGTGTCTGCTTTTGAAGTATTAAACCGTAAATAATGAGAGATGAAAGCATAAACTAAAACGTTATCGACTTAAAGGCCGACTCATTAAATAAATAAATAGTTAAATAGGTCAGGCAATCACGTTATTAATTACACACCTCCGGTCTTGAAGTCACTTCGCTCATTTGATCAGCAACAGAGACCGCATCCGGTTTATTGCACTCTTGCGAATATGCAAGCAGTATTGCTGGCTCCATTCTTTCTGTGCCTTCATTCATTTTTTATGCGAAATATATAAATCAGTTAAATTCGTATTTCGATTGGATATTTCTTTATACATATGTATATATGTAATGTATTACATATGTACATATGTAAATAAGGCCTACCTAAGTTTAATTTGAATTTCGAAAATATATAAAATATAAACTTCGTTTTATTAAGAAATTTAAATAATGTAAAAATATAAATTGTGAATATTTCCAACATTAAAATATGTTTTTATAAAAACATGTTTGTGCCTCTTAATATTATATCAAATTGCTTCTTAATATTACTCAGTGTCACCTAGAAATGAAATAAAGATCAATACTTATCATAATTTAAATTTTATCATCGGGAAAACGGCTTCCCTTTATTTTTGTGACCAGTAAAGATTCAAATTAGAACTCTCAAAAATTTCAAAATCTTGTGAGGCCAATCTCAAATTCATTGCGCCTTGTTACTCATATGACATTATCACACTTGATGTTAATTTTACAAAATAAATCTTTGCAAGGCCACAAAATTTATCTTAATTAATAAAGAAAGGTTGGCATTCGCTTTGCAATACAAAATTAATAAACAAAATTGCCGCAACACGCACCGAATGTAAACGCAGTCACTGAAATAGTAGTACAAGGGACGTATGGTACTTTTAATGTAGTTATATTGTCCCATTCTATACGACTATGAGGTACGAAATGAATAAAATTATTTTTATTTTATTTTTTTCTTCCAGAATGTATTAAACGCCAGACTTTATTTGGCAAAAGTTAAATATGAAGGCCATATTAAGAGTCAGTAACGTCCTATCAGATTAAAGAGCAAATCGCGTGTAAAACTGTCACATCCATAGAACCGCAGCAGTTTATTAATTTACTGCGATAACCAACAACTATGTAATGAAATTAGTTTTTTTCAATATATGTATAAATCGTTTAAATCTCGAGTTTGTGCAAAAACAAACTCCAAAGTCTTATACGTTTTTTGAGAAATATTGATAAAATTATCGCAAAACATGAATTGACTATACACGGTCACAACGAGACCAGCATTTAAATTTATTTGAGGATATGTAGGAAATAATAATGAATAATAGGACATCGCACGCAAATATAGTTCACTTTCACTAGGTAGCATATCTATTACATTTCACGGTTGATAGAATATCAAATAAAAATAAAGTGTGGTGTAAGGGAATATAACAATATGAAAGAATTCACAACGGCATACATAAATATTTGTTTCAGTACATTCAAATGGAACAGGTTTCTCGGTATAAAACGCAATTGTTGTTATTGTCGTATTCATGAACAGTTCATGTAAGACCATGGGTGATCTATACCGCTTTGGCAAACTTAAGAAAATTGTCTTCATATATATATTTAAGGTGAGTCACAGATATACAGTATTTTCAATTTTGTGTCGGGAGAGTTTCTGCAAATAGAATAAGTCCTAGGTCCATACCCAAATGTCGAATTTTTAGTCTTATCAAGGTTTTTGCAAGAGTTCTGTTTGCGTTTAAGTAAATCCGGCGAATAATATAATTACTGAGAACATAGTAATGCTATTTGTACCCCGAATGACTTATTTCTTTTAAAATCTAATCGTTTTTGCCTATTATTTTTCGTTTCTGGATTTGTTGTAGATATTGCCTGATGCGATTATTATTTGTAGATATACCTGGTCAATGTTCATGTTAATGTTTGATCTGTTATTCCCGATACAATTGTTTAAAATCACTTACATCGAGTTTCTATGAATTTTTAACAAGCACAACTACATGGTATATTACTCTGAAACTAGAAAAGCCTATTTGGAAATGATAATTTTTCTTTTAACTTCATTATATGTGCTACCGTCTTGAATACTTTTCACATATTCTAAAATAGCGGTTTGACTGGATAACTATAACAAAGATGACTATGTTAAAGCTTAATATTGGGTAAATGAATCTCTGTATCGAAAAAGTGTTCATGTCTTTCTCCCGATAGTTTTGAAAGATCTATTCAACGATAGCTAACGAAAAGGAGCAGACAAAAATAAATTCAGTTCCAATTTACGTGTAGGTGAGGTACCCTAAAACTTTTTTAAAAATATTTAATTTTTTGGTTGTATAGGCATTATAAATACGAATAACCATGCCAAATTTTTGCTTTATGATACTAATAGCCTACGAGTAAATCGGCTGTGACAAACATACGGACGGAGAAACTGACGGATGTAGCGAAACTAAAAGGGTTTTATCCTCCTATATCATATATATAATTTATAAATTATTGTTAAATAATGTCATTAAATAAATATTCCGTCCCGAGCCTATTTACTAATTTAATATAATACATTTTTAACAAATGTTACCTTGGGAAATAGTACAATTCTTTGTACATAGAGTCAGATTTTACGAAAAACTTTTAAAAAAGTTGTTCTTTAAGTTATTGTTAGTACATTCATTAACTTTTAATCCCGTTATTTAATTAAATGATATTTATTTATTTTCTTGTATGGCATCGGCAGCTGTGTCACTTACACTAAATACGTGGATAATGCCGTGCAACAAAACTAACCCCTTATCTAATTTCTATTTATGTTCAAATAGATAAATCTGTATAATTTCGCAAAAATGTTAAATGCAATCAATTCATTCAAATCAATAATCATTTCAAAAGTGGATTTTGTATATCTTAAATACAAAACGTTTTTCTCCCAAACACTATTCCTCGTTATTGTTTTCCTTAACTATATAAAGTCTACGAAATTCAATTTTTCAACTGGCACTTGCTATTGATTTTTTAAAAATTGTAATAGATTTTCAACACTGGACGTTTAATTAAAAATGAATAATTAACCGGCCGTTCGTATATCGGATAAATTTGCTTAAACTATTTCATGAGACTTGGGCAATAATACTAAATGTGCAAATTATTTTCAAAACCTAAGTCAAAGATTAATAAAAAAAAAATAACTGTGTGTAATTCTACTATAACTTTTATGTCATTAAACTATAGTATAACTCACCCTTTCACATGATGCACTACACGGGGGAAGGCCCGTTTATTTACTGAATTTGCTCCCTTTAAAATTCTCAAGCATATTTTTTTGGATTTCTACTATTATAAAATATACAAGTCCGTAAGTTCTATTATAAAGCCAAATTTTAACTTCCTACGTAAAATCCTTTCTGAGAAAAATAATCTGTAACATTAATATGTTGGCATTCATTGACAAGAAAAAAGAAATCTGAACATATGTAAGATCACTATATGTTAATACATATAGTGATCTTACATACGTTCAGATTTCTTTTTTCTTATGAAGTACGAAACCGTACTTACTGACGACGCGACATGATTAAAAATTGACAACTCACATGAAATGTTTTATTAACAATTGGATAAGTAAGATATTCCAAACAAGTGATGCTGCAGGTAATGGCTAGTTGAGTAATATCGACGCATTGAAAATTTAAACGTTTTTTGAAAGAAATTAAATTAAGACGAATACACATTCCAATGTTAATTACAATACTATCATGTCACAGAATATTATCCCACATAGGAGGATATTGGCGGATTATAATCTTGTCCCTTTTTAAGGATCTGCCTCCGAGCCGCTTACCGCAATCTACTTCCCCCGCAACCCTATTGTGTCTTGGAAATATTGAATTTGCGCCGACCGCATTATTACAATGTTAGATGAAGCGACGTAACTTACATGTATTTAACTAAATTTTAATTGTAATGGAAATTAATATTTACTGATGTATTTGTGGCAAAATTATTATGTTGTGTGTTGTATATTCCGGAATTATTTTTCAAATTAACAGGAAGGCTCTATAAATGTTTGGAATTAAAATTCGAATAAGAAACGCGGCAGAAACAGAACTTATATAATAGTTTAATTTTGCTTCATTAAACGTAATTAAAAACAACAGAAGTACAAAAATAAACTGTATGTATGGCGACCGTGTTGATCATAATTTGTGTGACCGTTATTTTAATATCATTATTATAAACATATCGTCGAATATATTAAATTAAATTAAATTTTTATCTGTAAAAACAACAGACTCAAATTTTACTAATTAGGGAAAAAAATATTATATTTTGTATATATTTTATTTCTTCAAGACTTTTTAAAAAAATACCACAATAATAAACTTTCTCTAAAAATATCATTGTGTATATACATCAATTTCACCGACAGATGGCATTAGGACAGCATAAACTGTCGGTAAAATGCAATGGCATTATCCTTCAGTACTTACCTGTTATTACAAAAAAAGTTTTAATCAACGCAATGAAATTAACAGACGACATTTTGAACAATTTAAAACAGCTAAATAAAAGAAAATCAAATTCTAGTTTCTGCAACAACAAAAAACCATTACTTAGCTATACTATTTGTGTATGTTAAAAATTACTGGTGATTATATTTACGCATTTAGCTTTCTAAAAAACATAGATACGTATGTAATCTTATGCAACATATCATTAATTTAAAGCTTTTTTTAACCTTTTTTTATCGTTTATTAAAGTTTTTAATTTTGATTTAAAAGAATTTTTGTTGGAGCTAAATAACTTTTTATTACGTAATAGGTGTCGGCAACCAAATCTAGTCAACAGCGAGGGTTAATATTGCAGCTTATCATAGGAATATGACGTCATTCTATTTTGATCTAGGGGCGAATCTATGTGATTATTGCGAGGTAATGTAGTGTTAAACTATTTATATGGCGATAGAATGTGATCACTATCGTTATCAATTGAGCGAAGCAGGTTGTAGCATGTTCATTTGTAATTTATTTTATTTCATTCATTTCACGTAAAATACACTGGCCATCATGAAACATAAATAACCCAATAGATTTTGTGACAACTTAAAAAAAACCATCATGTCTCTTTCTGCTTTTGATGTAATAGTGCCTTTAAAAACTTCTCATATTTTTGAAGAAAATAATTTTTGTACTCTTAATATCAATGGCAATACGGAATGTCAGGTTTATGACAAATCTGTAATCGAAATTCTATCCTTTTCATAATTATGATTACATACTCGATTTTGCTGCGGTTCATGCTATTTGCGACTATTGGTAGTCTTTATGGCATCTAAGTCAAATATGGCATATATGTGAAAGTTTTAAGTTTCTAAATGTAGCCGAAATATCTGAGCAAAAGATGTAAATTATTAGTCGGCCGTTAAGCAACCTCACCCTACAATTTATCTACAATCCAATTGTAAATGTCGTAAATACAACACGTGATAACCATTTCAACTAACAATACCAACCGTTACATACAAACCACTCTAGTTTCCAGCAGTAGTAGTTCTCGTGTCAGTATGCGCCATCATCTATAATTCTTAAAACGTCACGTTTAATGAGATCGCATTAAATAGGGAAACAATAAAACCGACGTAGTTGGTGCACCTGACACTGAGCATGATAACCATATTCGATGATCTGTATGTGAACACTGAACACAAAATCAACGTCAACATGCACTGCACTTTACTTACATGGAACATTGCTCGAAATATTTCTGAAGAACATATGACAGCATCAACCCATGAGTGGTACTACCATCAACCCGTCTCGATCTCATACTTTGATTTAATTTATAATTATCGTTGAAAAGCTCGGCTAAGTATTATCAATCGACTGATGAAGATTCAGCAGGTTACATGCAAAACCTGCCAAAATATTCACAAAAGAACTGAGACGACTGATCTTAATAGCATGTATTCTAATATTTATTAGGAGGATCTATTAAGAGATTTGGTAAAAAACATTACTATGATGGATCTGGACAAAGAAATACTAGTTATACTAATTGGGAACTTAAATGACTTGCTATATCTTTTAGAGTAGAGTGCTGTTTAACTTCATGAGAAATACCTTATACTGGAACCAATCCAGTTGGGTCTAATTGCATTCCAGGTATTACTTAGGCAATACATGTCTATACCTAACCTTCATCTATTACAATAAAAATGTTTACTTATTCCGTTGTATATAAAGTTTCCCTTACCATTTCCATATGCTAAATACTTGCATACAAGTTAAGAAAAATTATTTCTAATTTTGGAAGTAAGGATAGAATCCTTATCTGCAATAAATATTAATATTTTGCATTTTTATACTTTATGTTTAACTTACGCAAAAATCATAAAAAGCAATTTTTGCTCAGGCTTACCTACATATTTTAAAAAAATTTAAGGTTTACTAGAATACCTTTACATTGTCTTTTCATTTGTATAGGTCTAAAAATATTTACAATATTGCTTTTCAGCAGAAGAAAAAGAGTGACCTTTAAGAATAATTGAATTTTAGTTTTCTTTCTGCATTATTTATTACATTTTGACTTCCAAGTTTGTATCTGTCTGTTTATGTACATTTGAGATTATCATTAAAACTAACATCAATTGCGATATATTATATTGCATAAAATGTATTTAATTTTTTGTGGCCTTGAAAGTTGCTCTCTCTAATTATTTAGAACAAAAAAATCGCAACTTGCAGACGATCATAAATGGCACATCCAAAATCCCATAATTTATCAAAAATAAAATAACAAGATGGCAGAGTTTCCTTACCAAAATTATAAGCGGCAATAACAATCTGCGTTCAGATTGAAATTCATTTTGTACGAGCGCTAGTGTTTTACAATTTTATTCCGCTGTTAGTTAAAAAGTGTCGGAATTTTTAATAAAATTAAATTGGAAGAAGTAGAGTAAACGTTACTTAACTTAAACATTTATTAACATTTATATAACAGAAATTCCGCAGCAGATTATTAATCTACTCAAGACGGATTTCGCAGAGGATAATCTCTCTTCTTCAAAAGGATTTAACTTGGAGTCGCTTACTAGGCAATAACAGCAGTCATTTATCTTCCCCCAAAACAATTTTGGTTTGGATCTATATTAATCTATGTAAGAAGATATTAGATAAAGAAAGTTTTTATGTAAATTTGCGATATGCTTTTATAACGACATTGGAGCATTATTTCTCTGGTTTTAACTTCCCTATTTCAGATGTGAAGTTAAGATAAATAGATGCAGTATTGAAATCATGCGCTTGATTATTTTATACCACACCAAAAACGAATCGTTTAGACTAGCTGGAACTAGGAACCTGTCCTAGTTTAGATATAGGATGGTAAATCTACAACGTGAATGGGAAGATCATCTTTATGGCTCCATAACTGAGGTCTACATTTTTGAAACTGTAATGGTGTTGCTATGTCGCTGAAATTTTCAACATATTTCAGTTTTAAATAATTTTGTCCGTTACAATAAAATTTTCACGACATTTCATTTCCTTTGCCATAAAATTCCTAACTTAAGCATACGTAAACTATGAATCAATTTCATTACTGAATCACTCCGCAGACTATGTTCTTATTATTCTTCTACTGGAGCTACATTTTGAATTCACACTACATCACAGATACATTTTAGTTACTTTTATCGTAATGGGGATAATTATTTTATATATGGCAGCAACTTTACGACTTACGTTGCTGCTTATTGAGGAAATATTTCAGGAAAAGTATGTAACTAATGGTAGTCACATATTAAAATAAATTCTAAATCCAACGATGTGTCTCACAAACTCTAGTTATAGTGTTAAATAATATTGTTTTTTAGAAATCTCTTCTACCTACACTGATAATTAATTATTTTTATAAATGGTTAAATTCACCAGTAATTTCTGGTTTGTTTTTCAATGTGTTGGTGAGAAACTATTAGCGAAGGTCATTCATAAAACAAGTAATATTTTTGTTAGTTAATTGTCTCGCCTCCGGTTCATATATATATATATATATATATATATATATATATATATATATATATATATATATATATATATATATATATATATATATATATATATATATATATATATATATATGTATATATATATATATATATATATATATATATATCATAATTTAGCTTAAATTCCATTTAATTATATTAAATTATCGGAATTAATATCTAACGAATATTTTTATACTTATATAAAAGTCTAAAAATAATGTGTTTCTAAGAAATTCTATTATACCATTACTGTACTTATACAAACAGTATATTTGTATTTAAAGTTATCAGACTATTTTAAATTTGGCGTCCAAATATCCTAAAACTATACCACCTAAAACCTTGGAAAATATTTTTGAGAACTTTGAAACGATGAGAAAAAAAGGTGTTAAACCTTAAAATTCAAGTTGATGTTTGTACTAAATTCAACAGACATTTGTGATAATGTAGTTATATTTGTTCAATCCTTTAAGCGTAGAAGAGCAAAAAGAATTTAATGGGGAACCACTTAAATTAATGGGGAACCAAATATATTTTACGTATCTTGTTTTTATTTTAGAACAGGTAAGTTAAATAACCAACAAAGATTTTTTTTACTTATCTCATACAATCCTACAATCCACCAAACACAGAAATATTGACGTGTTTTTGTGCAGTTTTAGAATTATAGTAAGTAATTTTTTTTATTTTATATTATAAAATACGTGATGGGAATAGATACTTAACAAACAACAACTTATGTGGCAAATCCTAAATCTAAAATTCACACTTTCATAAAAAAATAACAATCCAGAATAGCTTAAGTGTGGTTAATAAAATAAACTGGCATAAATATATAAATATTGAACTGTGTGCTTTGAATAACTAACTAGATAAATAGCACATGGATACGAGACGTTTGGTGAGTGGTTCATATGTATATATATATATATATATATATATATATATATATGTGTGTGTGTGTGTATATATATATATATATATATATATATAGATGCTGATTTAAAAGCTGTTATTTTTTCAATCCATCAAAATTTTTCAAAATAAAGTCAATTTAACGATGAATAGCATTTATAATGTCATTATGATCAAAACATAATGATAGTATGGATGCTTACTGAGAACCAGAATTCAGGAAAAATTAAAACGCTATCATCCTTTCATAACACAAACATTTTTTTTAATTATATCGACCGTTTGGAATAAAAACCGTACAAATTAAAAATGTGAAGTAACCCTACACCAAAAAAGTACATTAAATATAATAACACTAAAGAAAACGCTCTCCTATCGAAAACTCTTACCACGTGCCACAGATACGATTATAGATACGACATACTCGTATATTCACTGTAATTACGATAAATTAATTTAATGGCCACTTAGCTCGACTATTTGGCATCAGGAAGTTCTGTTCTGCAGCTGTCTAAATTTATCGCTATAGAAGAAATCGACCGAAAATAATTTCCAGTTCCATTTAATCATTAAGTAATTATATTGTGCACGATTTAGCATTTAAATATTTCATCCGAAAGGTTTTAAGTTAATATATAAAATCTTCAAATATTTTTTATAATCCTCAAGTTAACAGCTTTAATTTAGGATATAATAGTGCAAATAATCAAAAATAAAAACACACACTTTAAATGTTCCTTTCCTCTAACTTTTTCAAAATTTCCTATTATTGATTTGCATAATCATCACGCAAGTCCTTATTTTCACAGCCTACGTCAAACGGTTCAACATTTCCAACATGGTAACAAATAATAGGACAGATGAATTAGAAATAGAACTCTTAAGGGTTATCCAGTGATTTTATTACGTTTTATTTTCTGATAAAACCTTATAAATGATTCTGTTAGTTGAATTATATTTTATTTATTTTATAGATACGTATCTCAGATGGATATTTATACTAGCAAATTGTGAAGGCACCTTGTAAATACTTATAATGGTAATTATATAATTACGAGTTATTAAATATTTTAGTGGTAAATAGATGCCTTACTGTTTTTTTTTTTAATATGGAAAGTTCACCATTCTGTCTTTCAACGCACTGGCAAATATATATATGAAAAATGTCAAAGTTGCGTAGTTGCCTATAGATATATAATCGCCTGAAACTAATTATGCAAATTAACTAAACTGGAGATAAATATTATTTGAAAGATATCATGAAATACTTGTACCCACAATTATTTTCATATTTTTCTATTCAACGGGTGAAAAATTAGAGGGACAGGGTTATATTGTACGTTAATTTAAAGTTTTACAATTTGGAAAAGGGTCTTTAAAATGGTGAATAGACCGTCAATTTCATTTTAAAAAGTTCTATTTACGCGTCACATCAGTCAATTGCAGAAAATATGTCGTTTTACTTAAGGTTGTGGGTCCAGACTCATTTCCTAGCTAATTTTTTATAGTTTTTTATTGGTTGATGTAGTGAAATTGTGCAGTAAGAATGAACTCAAAGTTTGTCGCCAATGTCCTAAACTATTAGGCAAGGACAACTGCGATGAATTGACGTTTATCGTGGACAATTTTCCAGTCTTGGAGGGCATGGACGAGTGTACAAAGAGTGAACATGAAACCAGCCAAGACGCAAAGGATACTGAGGCTAAAAATAATTTGTGCTCACAATAGACGCTTCATTATAGTTCACATAAAAAAAAACAAAATCTTCGAACGAGCTAGGTTTGAAATTAAAAATATGTTTAACAACTCAAGAGAATCACTTTGCTTCGACGTCTTATTGCAATAAGACTGGAAACGTGCGATAACGTGACAAGTTATACCACGCAAATTGTGGAAACAGCACAAAGGCTCAACAATTCAGAATTCACTATTAATGACAATGGCTCCCTAGTTTTAGCCCGATTACCTAGTCAATTCATTCCTATGATAAGGGCCATAAAATTTTCGGGCTTTAAAATAACCTCGAATGCCCTTAAAACAAAATTAATTGATATAGCGGGGGTATCAAAAACAAGTGAACCAGATAGACGTTCAGCGTTCGCGATCAAAAAATGGCAGAATAACCGCAATGTTAGTCATACTGGTAGTGGCGCTAGTAGTAGCAAATATGGTGGATCGACATCATCAACAATTTATGATAAAATGAAAACGTCAATCGCGAAAGTAGTAACCTGTTAAAAGCGTAAACAGACAAGACATTATCGCAATCAGTGTCCACTGTTAAACATAAACACAAATGTATATAATATGATGTTTCTAAATGGAAGATACAGTAAATATGACTGGTACGTCAATTAAGGTGCAAGTGCGCATATGCCGCCCAACAAGAGTTGGATATTCAATATGTTACATTCTAAATTATCAGGGCTTACCGTTGCTAACCAAACCAAAGTACCGATTTTGTGCGCAGGCGATGTAAAAATAATCACTGATTAATGTTACGAAGTAGCAATAAAAAGTATTATATGTATTCCAGATCTCTCGACTAACCTGTTGTCGATCATTGAACTGATAAAAAAAATAGAAACAATGCCGTATTTAAATCAAATCACTGCAGAATTCGGAACAAAAACAAACAATTTGTTGCTGAAGCAGGCTTTATCAACGGTGTTTACAAGTTAAAAACAGAAACAAAAAATATTACTTGTTGACAGCTTCGAGTATTGTAGACAAGGCTATATGGCACCGAAGATTTGGTCACAGTAATAGCGTTGATATAAACAAAATGAAGAATGGCATTGTGGACGGTTTAAACTATCCTGATAATTATACTATAACCAAATCAAAGTGTGAAGTGTGCAGTGAGAGAAAACAGTCGCGGTTATTATTATCAAATGCTGGCCACAGAAATACTGATACCCTATAACTTATACACTTTAATATATGCGGCCCTATGGAATGTAATTCCATCAGAGAAGTTAGATATTTTACATTGTTCATAGATGACTAGAGCTGGATAATATTTCTATATTTCCCAGTAAAAAGTGAAGCTTTCCATTACTTTCAGTTGAGAATCAGCTAAATAGGAAAATTAGAGTACTGAGAATAGACAATAGCTGCCAGTACTGTGGTCATGAATTAGGAGAATATTTGAAGACTGGACTAGAAATCAAACACATACACACCACAACAGAATGGAGTAAATGACTGGACGGTCCGAATAATTGTGGAAAGGGCTAGCCGTTTATCATTTGAAGGCAATTTAAGCAAATGGTAATGGGCAGACGTTGCCAAAACAGCAGTCTAATTGAAAAGTTGAACGGTTTCTTCGACTGCCAGCAAACCTCCATATGTACTTTGGTATGGGTTTATGCCACTTCCGCATCTTCGATAGTCTGGTTATGCCACTTCCGCATCTTCGGTAGTAATGGTTCATATTCCAAAGGAATGGAGATCAATATGGGACAAAAAATTCCAGAAGAATATATTAGTAGGTTTCTCTGAAACCGTAAAAGGATATAGAGTGTATGATCCCATAAAAAATAAAGTAACAACAAGATAGGATATTATCATAACTGAGGCTCTTAAATTGTTGGAGAAAGTAACTATCTTTATTAAAAGTACATCTTCAGTGGGCGATCATAGGACACCTAAATCTGTAGTCAAAGCAGAGATAGACCATTCTACATCTAGTGATTCAAACTAAGCTGGTGTTGAATAGCTACCAAAAATAGAAGAAAATTTACAGGTAACAGCAGCAGACTCTAACAAGTATTAGGAAGAAGTAAATGACAGAAAAAAATTCCTATATTATATTTGATGATTGTAATGGCTTGCTTCTAGAAGAAGTATTAGGAGAACTAGAACAAGAGCATTAGTGGAATGCTGTAACAGAGGAGATTCAGAGTTTCGAAGACAATAGTACAGTTTTAAAGTGCAAGTAGGTGTTAAAAAACATGAAATTGATGGAAATGTGCTTTACCACGCTAGACTGATGACCAAAAATTCATGAAAAAGACGATTTTTCTGAGACTTTTTCCCTCGTTGATTAGATACACGATGCAGCGGTTGTTGTTTGCATTGTCTATGCAGCTTGATTTTGATATAACACATCTTGATGTGACTATCACTTTCTCGAATGGGGAGCTCAAGGAATCAGTGTAATGCAAATTGATCAGATGTATTGGTCTGTTCAGAATATAATAAAGTATCCAAGAAGTTATTTATGGCTTAAAGCGATTCTCAAGAATATGGTATAAGAAAGTGGATAGTTACTTAGTCATAAAGGTTATACAAGATTTAAAAATGAGTCATGTTTATTTAAAAAGGGTAAAAGTAGTTCTAAAATCATCATTGTACTGTATGTGGATGATTTTTTTGTATTCTCAATATATTTCCAAATAAAACCAGGTATTTAAAATGTGTATTAGCTTCACATTCCAGCCTAAAAGATTTAGAAGAAATTAAACAGCGTTTTTTATGTGTTGATAAAGCTAAAAATGCCATTTCGTTATGTCAGAAAAAGTATGTAAAAAAATTATTGCATAAGTTTAATACGATAGATTGCAAAACGGCTAGTACTTCTATGGACAGTAAATTAAATATAAGATGAAACTTATGTCGGCCAGATGCATTGTAATTGGCAGCCTAATTAATGTACTTGTCAGTATTAAATAAACCTGATATTGCTCATTCCATATACTAATATAGCCAATTCAATAATTGTTATAATATTGAAAGTTGGTCTTATGCTAAATGCATATTAAGATATTTAAAGAAAACAAAAGATTTTGGATTAAAAGACAGAAATAAATTAGTGGCGTTCGTAGATACTGATTGCGAATAATACAATTTATAGGATCTCCTATACTAGCTGTTGTTTTATTTTACCAGGTAGTGTAATCTCATAGGAATTAAAGAAGCGGAAAATTGTAGCTTTATCCAGCATTGAGGTGGAATATATAGGTCCACAGGAGGTTCTCTAGAAGCTGTATATTTACTTAATTTATTTTATAAAATATATTATATCTATGTACAATTATAGCCAAAGTGCTTTCAAATAATCTGCAAATTGTGTTTTCCATAAACATACTAAGCATATAGAGGTAAATTCTCATTTTGAAATTGAATGAAATTGTGTCACATTTAATATAGTTGATATTCAATATCGGCCAGCAGACTAAATATTTATTTATTTATTTATTTCTACAGCTGACTAAATATTTATTTATTTCTATTCAAGCTTAGAAAACTAAGTAGACATTGGCAGACTTATTGCTACAACAGCAATCTCTTACAGCCAATCACAATGAATTGGATGGGAACATTAAGTGCTGTTACAGACTGTAAGTGATTTTTAAACATTAATTAATGCTACTTTAAAAATTTAATATATAATATTATGTGGTAATAAAATAATATTAATTAAAACCCAAAGCAAAACGACACTTTAGGATTAGGGAGGGACAAGGATGGATTATAATGAAAGGGATTAGGATCTACCAAATTATAGATAGAGTGACAATATTGATTACTGATACACACTCGTAATGCCTTTTACTTTAATTTCATCTTTTTTTAATTCATGTGTATCCAACCTTATCAATGTTACTAAATTTAAGAACAAAAATAAAAGTGACCGTTTATCGATTGCCGTGCCATGTCAGTCGATTGCAGAAAACATGTTGTTTACTATTTCATACTTTAAGAATATAGTTTCCAAAAATATTGTACAAGGCCATTTTCAAAAATGTAATTCTATATTTTAAAAAATACCTGCAAAAAAGGTTCAAAATCACTGAAATGTCGTACTTTGCAAAAATGTTGTCAAAAGCACTCCATATACCATTATTAATCTGTATATTATTACACATTATCTATTATTAATTTAACCGGTCAATGGCCGCATAAGTGTCACACAATAAACAAATTGTGGGATGCACACCCTACAAGTAATATAAAAGGTTAAATAACTTATAAGAGTTAAGATCGTGAAAGTAAACGAGGGAAGTAAAGTTTCAATAAAATATTCTCCACACCACTTCAACGGATAAGGTATTACTGAGTCTAAAAACTCGTAAAGGCATTTTCTTCATTTTCTATCGAGAGCAATGATAACAAGACAGGCGAAATTTCACTGGCCAATGTCTTTCCCACTTGAATATTCTAAGATATATATATAAGAATATTAATACGTTATATTTAGGGTAACATAACAAGAAATAATGGAGCAAAAAATATTGTTCTTGGAATTTTAGTCTGATCGCCTGTTTGTCTGTTTACGTGTTTATGCAGACATAACGTAAAACTGCTAAATCAATTCGGATGGTGTTTCAGATGAATATAAAAATTTACTAAAGTAACAATTACTTTTTACTTCATCGTCATTGGTTCACTCATCGGCAAATTCATTTTTTTTTTCAAAAATAAATTTACATTCACTAATTTACTTAATACGTAAATAAATGTGTTTCTTAACCATATACATAAATAGATGGCGCTATATATATATATATATATATATATATATATATATATATATATATATATATATATGTATATATATATATATATATATATATTAAATCGCTAAAAGCAATTTTATATACAGACATACATTAGCAAAATGTGCATAGCTGACATACATTGATGAAATGAACGTGTAATGAAATATGAAGTTCTGCGGAAGGTTTAGGTACTTGAGTAAGCAACTCAAAAGCGGAAAAATGTAGAGTAGATATCATTTCCGGTCGTTATCTGCAGATAACATTTTTCAATCTTCTGTGTTCGTTATGAGCTTACTGTATTTCATCAGCTTGATAAATCATTTAATCTGTTGTAAATATTTGTAGTTAAATTATTTCGGTAGGTTTAGTATAAATCTGTGTAAATTTAATTGTTGTTGTTCGATTTTTTTTACATTATAATATAACTGTAGACTTGTCGCGTCTGTACATTGAATGCAAAAATGTTTTTTGTGGAATATCTGTCATTTGTGAGTCTATTTATTTGTTCGCGCATCACGAAAAAGTAGCCAAACGGATTTCGATACAGTTTTTACCGATGGATTCCGTTGAGTCTTTGATAACATAGAAGATATATATAATTCACTATAAACACTAGAAAACTATATAAAGAAGATACCGTATTTTCACTTACAAAGTGTAACCAAGTGTTGTCCAAGTTATACTTTGTAAATATTTACTTACTAAGTGTAATTTGGACGAGTGATCCATAAGACTAGCTGTTAAAAAGCAATATCTAGCAGTAATGGCTTCTCAAAGCAAGCACTAGTATGACAAAATAAGCAATTAAATGAGATAGCAGTAGATAAAATATGTTGCAGTACATAACTTTATAGGTAACAATTTCTTACATTTCACCTAAGTATTACATTTATCTAATACCGAATTCTCCCTTCGATATTTTATTCAAATCGACCGACGTCGTAATACTTATTTTTTAATGGTTTTGAAGAGCAACAGAATTAAGTATTTGGAACCACCACCCAAATGAATATATAGAGAAATTAAAATTACTCTATCATTTACGGAACTTCACTAGTTATTATTTGCGCGCCCTCACGAAATGACCATCACATCCACATAACATAAAGTTGAAAAGTGGGGGTTCGAGAGGGACGGTGTCGTAAAATCCCTCATCTAACATTCATTGGTCATTTGGAGTACATTTTCACTCTAACGAATTCGCGTTGGCGTTATTTAGCCTTTCCTATTTATAACCGGGAAATCGCTCGTTAAACACGAGCTGTTTTCCGGTTATGTTTTTCAAGCAAAATCTGATTGTTCGACTTTACAAAAGTTTTCTAATGTTGGTTGAGTTTGCAAATTAAACCGTTTAACATAATCTTTAGTATTAAGAAATGAATAGATAATGCGGGTGATTTTTTTATCCTAAATATTAATTTGATATACATTATCGCGGTGTATGAATATTTGTTATATATAATTGTTATATTTAACCTAGTAAGGTTTTGACCGTGTGTTTTTCCCGTGGTTCGGGCTAATCAGTTTAGAGTTGTACCTCGATGATATATTGTATCTTAGTAGCTCTCTAGGGTTTTTAACCGCGTAGAATACGTGACATAAAAGTTTCACTTTATTAGATACAATAATATTCGAATAAAATTTCTTATGAAATAAAAGTTTCTTCGAATGTAAAGAAATCAATTGACAATTCCCTGAGAATTAAGTTCAATTTGTAAATTTATCTTTGTTAATTTAAACTTTGGAGCATAACTAATCAATTAATTACAATCGAGCCATCGTCCTAGGAGCGATTGATAATGTAAGAGTAGTTAGGTTGCGGGATATAGATTTATTTCAAACTCCTTCAATTATTTTTTTGTTATACCACTCTAATCACGTTTCGATATTTATCTTAAGAAAATGTCAAGAATGAAAAATTAAAAATGGGCCGTATCATGCAAGGCTAACGTGCTTAACTTCTATAAATATATGAGATGAAACATGCTAGATTCTAAATTTTGGGACTAAGTAATTTAAACATTAAAAACTTTTCCAATGATAGCTATATACTGTATGTATATTTTAGAAAACATATTATGAAGCTAAAACCCTACTTTCGAAACAGCAAAGACTTAGTATTGATGTGAGATTTTCCAGTTTTTTTCCTAAAATTTCGATAGAATAACATTTTTGAGTCAAATTTAATTCGATAATTAATGTTAATAGAGAAGTAATTTCAGTTTTAACTCTGAACAAAAAAAAATGTTACATCTTATTTTTTTCTTTACTTTGACTACTCTTCATATCTGCAAGCCTTTCAGTACCAAACAAAGAGTAAACACAAAATTATCAAAAAGTAGTTGTGACATACTTTCCCGACGGAAGGTTTTTATAGTAATGTGAAAAAATATATATTGGTGACTGATAAACAATATTCAATATGTAATTTGTATTCGTGAATTAAATACCTGATTATTAATAAATTCCAAAAAGTTTGGTATAGTGGACTGGTGTTCTGGTTGACTGTAAGATATTGCTCTCTTAGCTAATAAGTCCGCCATATGTATCAAATAGATTATAATATTTTTTTACATAAATATTTTTTTAATTCAACAACCTGAACCGTTCTAGCCCCATCGCAATAATATTTGAAAGAGTTTTGCATTTATATAGTTAATAATTATATATAGGATATTGAAATTGTTTTTATTTTACGACATTTGACCTGAGAGTTCTGTGCTCAACTATTGAATAAATAAATCTAAAAATACTGTTAAAAATAATTATTTTAAAAATTGTTTTAAAATAGTTATTTTTTAAAAAGAAACTGAAACGAAATGGATTCATGGTCCTTTTTGGCGCTATCACCATATCTTTAGTTTTTAGCAAATCACCAGCTGTACAGATTTTGTTATGGTGATTTTTATATTGTACGTTTTTCTTCTGAAAACAGAAAAAAAACAACATAAAGTTTCAAACAATAACAGAAGCCAAGAATAAACACAAAAATCGCTCATTGCACACTTGTTACATAACTACTCTACCTCCGTACCAAATTTCATATGTTTTAGTGGAATAGTTTTCTAACAAAAGTTATTTATGTGACTGGAGTAAAAACTGTTCAAAAAAGTACATAAAATCACAACTCCTAACTATTAATTTTCTCGAAACTAATATTTGCTCTAAATGACATATTACGATGTTTTCCACCTAAAAACACCACTGCTCCACCCAGCTAAAAGCTCCACCCTGCACATACTAATATATAAATGGAAAAGATTGTTCCTTTAATAGTTCGTTGCCACTAATCTCTGAAACTACAAATCTGACTTCAAAAGTTCTTCTGGTGGTAGAAAGTTCATTCGTTGTAGCATTTATCATTATGCTAAATATTATAGGGGTAGAGCAGTATTTATCACTGTGACGTAAGTAGAGGAACACTGCCTAAATTGTGCAAGGTATAGAAAAATCTAATAATTTATTGACCGGTCATCAACATACTCCGGACTCCGGTGACCATTGTCATTTGCCGAACGGAGCAGAAACGTTGTGTGAGAGGAAGCATGATTAAGTTAATTCAAAATTAATATAAAACGTACTTGTATTTAGGCATTTCTACTTTAAATATCGATACATCATTTTTATTTATAATCTAAATACATTTTAAAAATATTTTGATGAAAAAAAAAAATAAATAAGAATCACTAGATACATCACATCGTCAGATTTAAGAAGTCAGAGCTTGGAAGTAACGATAAATATATTATTTGTTCTAAGTAGATCGATTGCCATGATAAAATAGTTGGATTCATCAATGTGCATATGCATGAACAGAGGCATAGACAAAAATCACTCTATAATCTCAATATTGTCTTTTCAACATGATTTTGAAGATATCGTGAGATATACTACATTCTTATTTCTGTGAACATTATTGTTTGCACAAGGTACAAAGTATTTAAGTTACCATGTTATAAATTTATCATCGTATAAAACACAAAATATTCGAAACAATATTACGTATGTGTTGTCACACAAAACGTTATACGAAATATTCGAGTTAGAACATTACACAGTTATCGTCGAGAGTATCGACGGAGCCGAGTGAGGTCCGCTCAGCACGATGCTCATTAGCGATATGACAGACGCAAATTGGATGTCGATATCAGAAAACGGCGCCCACTGATCGAGTTTACCGCAACCCTCGATCGAAAATCGTTAATAGAATTGATTTCCGGTGGAAATGCGGCTTGTAATTCAATAGTAATACATAGGTAATATTGAACTCAATTTTGATGTTTTGAAACAGAAGACAAACAAGTATTTTTTCTATAAAAGATATTGATTTTCGATAAAGAAATCGTTTATTGATTACTGATTGCAATTTATTGTAGCAAGTCGTGATGGCAGCAATCTGCATTTTCTTTCGTTATTTCATAAAATGTCAAGTTTCACAGACTTTCTTACCCCGATGGCAGTAACATGAACGTACGTGTCTGTGGTTTAATTAGGAAAAAAATAAAAACATCGAAAATAAAATATATGTACTTTGTCCTCAATACACGTGCCGTATAAATAATAGTCACATAACTATATATAAGCACACATGTATGTGTATATATATATATATATATATATATATATATATATATATATATATATATATATATATATATATATATATATATATATATTGTCCAAAATATAGTAAAATTATCCAAAAAGATAGTCTCGTAATGCGAGAGTAGATTGTCAAGTTGACATAGTCTGGGAAGTCAGGTTAGATCTGCCATCTTCACGAAGAATATTTAAAGATAAAAATATCGTAAATCGTTAAAATTACGAAAAAGCTAACTAAAAAGTTGTTTGCAGAACATTACATTTTCTGCAATTTCTTTCAATGAACAATTTTCGTACAAATCACCGTAACGAGGTATAATATATTTACTTTTTTTAGTATTTTGCAAACTGCTAATTACATATTAAAATTAGGCAAAGGTATCTTATAATGCATTACATTTACTATAATTTTTGTCAGAAACACAATTTTGTAAAATTGATTTTTAAGAGAGTTTTTTGAATATATTTGTACGTATTTATCGAACATAAAAATATAAATTTGTCATTCTCTTAAACAGTATATTGTATATTTAATCTTCAATTATTATTTAAAATTTTTCTCTGCAGATTAAACCTAAATTTAGGAGATTAGATTATAATAGTAGATTTTTTCGTATATAACTTTCAAATGTTACTAATCTATTTTAAACTATATTTTAAATAAATTATTTTTAATACAATATATATTATATTGTATTAAAAATAGTTTTAAAGGACAAATAAAAATTGTAACGAGGTTTACTAAACACATTTTGAAAAAAAAACTATTTGACCCTGTCTATTAACTACTCACACTGCAAAAAAAAATATATATTGTAGACAAATTAATATTCAGCGACATCTTTGGCAAAAAATATATTCTAAATCTTTGAGGCATTGTTTGTTGTAAACTAATCATTAAAAATAAATATTCTAACTATAATCATTGCGATTTCATTCTTATTTTACTGATTATAAAACATTACATTTTTACCACTCTAATCTCAGCGAAAGACGAATTCGTATAACTATTGCGATTTAGTTTTTACTTATTTGTTAGCCACGCATGAAAAATCGCTAAAGTTGATTGTATTTCGAATAATTTTCTTCTCTTTTTAACGAAATTAAATTTACTAGTATATCTTTAACAAATATAACATTAGTCACCATCATTATCTACAATAGCTCCAAAGCGTCGAGGCATATTTTCCACGTGATTTTAACTGGATATGTTGGTAAAGATTTTTAAATCAATTTTTTAGTAACCTCTGAATAACTTTGTCACGTTAAAATTGTGTAACGCTTGAGAAAACGAGCGACAAATTCACCCAACCCGAACAACATAATGGTGGAAAATGTCAAAAACTTTATGAACATATATGAACTGTTAGTGAAGTTCCACTTCACTCATTAGCTTACGTAGGTATTAGGTAATATGTTATACTATTGCACAAAATTTTATAAGAATCACTTTATTATTTAAAAATATTTTAAGTAACAAACTAACAAAAATAATTTCACATTTATAATATTGACAGAACTTGAGATAAGATTAGTATTTCTCCTAAATCATTTTTTTTGGCTTCACTCTGGACAAATGCTACATGTATGGGATCATATTTAACTGCGGCCATATTCTGTGACGATGTTTTAATACGCAGCATTGTTTAGCGCGCTTTATTAATACTACATTGATAAATAGTTTAATAACTCTGGCAATAATATTTCCATAATGATCCATTCCTTCCAATTATCTCAAACCGAATGCAACGAAAAAAACTTCTGCAAAAAAGCTCTATGCAAAATAAAAATAATTTTCATTTTCACAAAAATAATAACGTCATTTAATACGCTAAATATTCTTACCTAGTGACGTCAGACCACTTCGGTCAGAGTGAAATATTCACACAACGTAACGCGATGCTTTGAACCAATTTTACGTAACATTAAACACGGTTATAACTTAGATAGGTAATTGCATGAAAATAACGCTTATGGTCTACCTCTATTTAAAAAGTATACGTAAAAGTACAATGCACACATATTTTTTCTTCAGAAATTGCAGAAATAAATATAATATTTTTACGCGATTGATATAGACAACGCCAGTAAAAAGCGACTCCAAAATGTTTAGTCTGTGAGTTAAATATCAGTTTAAATATTTAAATTTTAGGGAAAGTGTTTTGCATAACTTTTACTGCAATCGTTGGTAAATAATATTTACTCAGTAGACAGTTCATCATCAAGGTCTTTATACCCGGTATACGACAGAAACGTAAATATAAGTAACTGTGAGAGCCGAGCATACAAGACTTATGGCATTACGTGGAATAACATGATACTCCGCGTCCACCCGTTTTTGTTAAAACTCCTAACCGGCGCGTTCGTCTTTTTAAAGAGTAACAAAAAAATTATTCTATACACATCTTGCAGATAATGATCGGAACGCTGATGTTATGTACTAGTCATTTAATTTTCTTTCCCGAATGTTAGAGACATTTTCTTTAAGAATAAAAATATACAATATGCCGAGGATTCCTTCATATTGTAAGTCGTTTAAAATTTATTATTGCAATAAACTAATTTTGATAAATAAGTCACAGGATGTCTATAAAAGAACGGATATCATGGGAACGAAATTACTACGGAAAGGCAATTGGAAATGGTGATAAACAATAGTGATTTTAAAAAGTTTATTTTCATCATGTATGTAAAAAGATAATATGTGGAAACATACCGGCGCGATGCCAGTTAGAAATATGTACTTTATAATTTTATATTACAATGTTTTTATACTTTACATCCAGACAATTAGGTTATCTATCACCAAATGAAATCCGTGTAGCTTAATCCTTGAGAATAAGGACTACATAGTAAAAAGATCATGCCTTAAAGACTCATGTGACTCTAATTTAGAGACACACTCCATCAAATGACAAGATGATTACTAAAAAAAGATTTGCTTATTTTTTTGATATTCCAATATGGTCAAAATGGCAAGCCAATAGGTACATCAAACTCTCCGAAGTTATCTTGCTCTCTTGATCTTTCTGTTATATTTGCAATACACCTGTGCTGAGACCATCCAATAAACTGCCACTAATTTCCCATTCAGAGTTCTGTTGTTCCTTCTGTAAGTATTTTGGGTATTTTTTTATAAGTTGCAAGTTTTAAACTTGCAATGAAGAATAATACTATGAAACAGAATGAATGAGGACTATAGAGAAATGAAAGGGTGTTTAGTTAAAGAACAGAGTGTGATTATGAAAACCGATGGATTACATAATTAAAAAAATTTATTCACTTTTATATTTGAACTTTAATACACAATGACCATTTATTATATTTCAAAAAATATATATATTAAGTTTGCATTCAAAATAAAATGCTAAAAATTATTATTTGGAAACAAGTAAGGGACGAGAGGATGCAAGGACTTAAGATTGTGAAGTATTTAATATTTTTCAAAAACTTTTAGAAACACCGAGTGAACATGAGGTACTGGTGTCAAAGTCAAAGATATTTCAATTTGCATCACGCATATAAATTTATTTTCCTTAAAGATAATTAGATTCGTAAATTAGAAATGGAAGTAAATAAAATCCAAAGGCTCATTTCAATTTCAGTTAGAATTCGACTTTTTTACTTAAATATGACCGTACATGAAAGTTACAGACATAAATGTATCTTAAATAATACTATATATAAAGTAACATGAGCCCTCTAATTAATCAAATCACGGGATCGGGGTTAGGAAATGAAGACAGATACTGTTTACTTATATTAGGATGAAACTCGTTTTTCAGATCAGTCAACTTCCCTCTAATGCCTTTCAAAATCGCAACAATTACTTCTTCTTACTCAAATTTTATTCATTTATTAAACAACTTCTTATTCTCACTTAATTCTTAAACAACTTCTTATTCATATTCAATTCTTAAACAACTTCTTATTCTTATTCAATTCTTAAACAACTTCTTATTCTTATTCAATTCTTAAACAACTTCTTATTCTTATTCAATTCTTAAACAACTTCTTATTCTTATTCAATTCTTAAACAACTTCTTATTCTTATTCAATACTTAAACAACTTCTTATTCTTATTCAATTCTTAAACAACTTCTTATTCTTATTCAATTCTTAAACAACTTCTTATTCTTATTCAATACTTAAACAACTTCTTATTCTTACTCAATTCCTAAACAACTTCTTATTTGTCGACAAAAGCAGGCATTTCGCAATTTTAATACTAAGAGCAGGTAGGTTATTTATTACTAAAGCAAACGGAAAAATGGCGAATCAAATTTATTACCTTGATTCTTGCCGGAGATAATAAAATTATACTTCCACCTATAACCTTTATACTGTGCAAACCGCTTCTGAAATCGAAAGTAGTCGGCCAAAAACTGAACAAACTTGAATGAGAATCATTCTTTTAATAGTTTTATTAAGAGGATATCATTATCAATCCAGCCAAAATTTTGTTTACGATCCAAACAGGCAGCTTGCAAACTTGATCCATTAGTAGGTACATAGTCAACAAATAATGAAAAATTCATAACAGTAGAAAACCTAAAGCCGATACGATGTTATGCCGAGATTATGTCGGAATTTGTGTCAAAATATTTCTAATCCATATCATTTCGAAAACTTAGCCCAACGTAAATACCGCCACATATCTGTAGTCGATTACTTTGAATACAGAATCGCTTTTACATATATGTATCAGAATCCAAACTGGCATTAATTATGTACACTAAAGGTGAGACGAAAATGTCGGTAAACGCCTTTGTTAAATAAAGTCAAAGTTCATCTTACTCTCTGACCGCTTGTATCGAACATACGATCAAAATGCAATTAAGTAGCTTAATCATCAATTAAAATATAATTCTCAATTGGTTATCGATTAACTTCATTATACGATAACCTTCTTTGCCTTTATTTTTATAAATACTTCTTCTTATATTAATACTTTCCAAAAAGGAAGGTGTTAAAATAAAAATTTACCAAATTAAGAAATTCAAGTCTGATAGTGAAATTTTACATTAAATTAATTAAACAACTGTAGAATCTACATTAGTATTAGAAGTAGAAATGTATCGATCATTCATATTAATGGTATAATTTAAAAATTAAGCATAAAATTAAATAATTCTATTGCTCAGAGAACACAAAAAACATGATGGAGTTTTAAAATTAAATTTACGTAATTTTTATGCCATTTTAAAAATATAATAAACAATAGTAAAAAGACATTTTTTTCTGTACACAATGAAAATGAAATTATTAATTCAGGTCAAAAAATATATAATTTTAGCGAAACAAATTATAAACTACTCAAAATCTTAAGTATATTTAGAAATTATAAATGCTCGGAATACGATAATAAAATTAATTATTTAAGATTTTGCTTGTTTTGTTTATGTTAGTCACTTCTAAATATAAATACCAAATGTGGTGGCTTTATTCAGTTTGACATGAAATAAGGGAGTTTTTCAAACAGGCATCAAAATTTCGGTAATAATACTTTTTAAATAATAGATAAAAAGAGATAAAAGAATGTAATTTTATATCAATTTACAATTGAATAAAGAAATAAATAAATACACAAGTGAATAAGTAGAAAATAACCATCCAATAGATTTTTTTAAAAGTTGATGTAAATTTTAGCTTTGAGACTACGTATAATAGGATGATCTTGACATAGTATAAAACGAAATAGCAAATGCGTAAATTTCGTATAACATTAAGAACTACTAAAAGTGTTTTAATATGATTTTCGCCATTCAATAATTTGCTATTTGGAAAAAAAATTAAGTGTTCAAAAACGGAGGTTATGTGTACAAAGAACTTAGCAATAAACAAAAATATTTATTAAGTAAATCTCTGCCTAAATTTTACATTATTTAGGATCTTTATACCGATCTATTCTTATTTCACCAACAACATGCACTCACCTAGTACTAATGACACCAACCACTTATCATAAAGCAGAGCAAATCAGTAAACCTGAAAATAATTCCGCATTTCCCAAGGGAGTGATTGTCGGAGAAGTTTACATTCTCATTTACTATGAGCTGCTGAGCCGACGCCATGGACCGAAAAAAGGTAATAATAAATTTCATCTCGGTGTTAGACCCGTAGTTATTCACTAAATATAATATTCATCATATATGAAAAATGGACAGACTCAGGCTCAATATTTAAGTACAAAATATTTGTTTATTACAAGACGTGTAACCAAAAAAAAAGATTCCAATGAATTGATAACCTCCTTCTTTTTTGAAGTCAATTCAAAATTTCCAGTAGTAGATGTCTTAAATTACCTTTGATTTATTACCATCCAAAAAAAGAGTTCCATTGATCATCCCCAGCACGCATCTCAGACCCTGATATGATCGATAGTGTAGTTATTTTGCAAACTAACAACTAGCAGTAACAAATATCTTGAATCAATTTCAATGTATTACCATCCGTTAAGGAGTTCCATTGTTCATCTCCAGAACTCCTCATCAGACCCTCGCCTGGTCAACAGCGTAGTTATTATGCAAAGTAAGAACTACTAATAGCAAATAGCTTTAATCATGGTTTATTTGCTAATATCCGTTAAGGAGTTCCATTGTTCATATCGAGAACTTATCATCAAACCCTTACTTGGTAAATAATGTAGTTATTTTACAAAATAACAACTACATGTAGCAAATATCCTGAATCATAATTGATTTACTGCCATTCGTTAAGGAGTTTCACCGTTCATTTCCGGATCTCGTCATTAGATCATCATCAAATGTATATGGGACTACACATATCATCATACTACATAATCATTCAAATCGGTAAACTAGATAAAGAATTATCGCTGAACATACATTAAAAAAGATTCCGACGGATTGAGAACCTCCTCCATTTTTTAAGTCGACTAAAAATTAAAAATAATACATAAAATAAATACATAAATGTAATATAAAAGACAATAAACATTAAAAAAAAAAAAGATTCAATTTTCTATAGTGTATCATTAAGAATTTACATTAAAAATTGTTTTCTTTACAGTTACATTTTGCAACCACTTTTGAGATTGCTGAATGTTTTCATAAAAGGATATGTTTTTGGGCTGGATACCGTAAACAAAACTAATTGAAAATTAAACTGTTTATTTTTATAATTTCAATCTATCAGCTGAAAAGAAGGGATTTAAATATTACATCATATTTATGACTTAATAGCATGCGTTTATAGAAAGTATATTTAACCTTGGAAAATGTATTGTATCAGTTTTTATTATGGGCATTTTAAACGTGAATACAATCTTTACACGTTTGTTAACAAGTAACAAACGTGTAAAGATTGTTTTAATAAAATGTCTCATACTTTACTTGCAACATGTTTAAGGTAGCATAAGTTAAATTAGTGTTTGAGTTCCTTTCATAGTTAAATTAATATGTTTTAGAACTTTACTAGTAAATGTGAACTTGACTAACATTTCTCTGGCTATTTCAGCAAACAAAGATATACGGTTCAAAACTTTGATGCACTTATTTCTAGCAATCTAACATTTACCGGGGGTATGACAAATGAAAAAAGAAATCTATTCCTCGAAAAATTATTTGATACTCTCATTACAAATGACCCATAATTTGTAACAGTTATGGCAGAAGAAAAACTTAATCAATTTTGTTTGAAGTTCTTTGATCCACTTATTTTTACCAGCGCAAAATGTATACAAACTGTAGCGGGAGTGAAAATAAAAAAAACGTTTCTTCAAGTTCTTTAACACTTTATATTTATTGGTCCAGAACTTAAAATAATTATGACAGGAGCGAAATGAAATGAATTTCGCTTGAAATTATTTGACACGCTCAATTCTAGCAACCCGATAATGATAAAAGTAATGGTGGAAGAAAAAAAACATTTTCATGAAGTCATTTCTAGTATCCCAAAATACGGCAGAAGAGAAAAAAATAAAATTTTCTTTTCCTGCCACCCAAATTGTATTAAGACTAGGGCCGGCGAGAAAACAAACCGCTTTTCCTTCAATTTCCTTCAAAAGAGTGATATTTTTTTAAACTTTTATAATACGCTCATTCCTAGCAACCCAAAATTTGTAAGAATGGTAATAGGAAAGAAAAGAAATATTTTTTTCTTGAAGTTCTTTGAGCTACCCATTTTTAGCAGCCCAAAATGTATAAGAACTATGGCAGAACAAAAAACTTACTGACTTGAAAATAAATAAAGTGAAAGGAAGAATATCTACTCTCTTTATCATATAGTGTTACTAGCTTGGGACGTGGCAGAACTCCTCGTAATCATATATTCTTTATTACGCACATTATGTACGGTTTCTTCACTAATTTAATTTTCATAAACGTTTAAAAAACAGACCAAATTTAAATCGAACTCACACCGCAATGGTTTTATAAGTACCTTATTTAAACACACATACATTTTGATGTAAATAATATATGTATATTTTTTAATTTGATAACCATGATATTAGTAAAAAAAAATTTAATTACCTTATATTTTAAAGTAATACGATAGAGGGTCATATTAGTTAAAAAGACTTAATTGTTTATTACTCGTGACTTACAAACTATAATGGTTGTACATAATTTCATGGTTGTACATATCTTAACAGTTGTACATATCTTAATGGTTGTACATAATCTTAATATTTGGCGTATAAATACAGGGTATTTTCAATACTGACTACAAATTCCAGATGCCTTGATATCAGGATTACCATAGTAGACTCGTTAACAAAATAGCAGCTTTTTGATCAGAAGCTACATCACAGATGGAAAAACCTTCAAAACAATGCATTTGCACTCCAATAAAACAATTCTTTTCAAAAATATTGTACAACTCTAGGTATTTTTATAACCTCTCTAAACAAATCCATATGTAGGCTCTCCTTTGGAAAAACATACGATTTTAAATGCGATTGTCACTTTTGTTTTCTTTAGGAATCAGAAGCATCTGATATACAGATGGACGGATTACGTTACTTCAATAAACCCTTCAAGAAAGAGACCCTAATGATTCATTTCTTTTTTATTCCTTAATTATATTTTTTAGACCTCTCTAAAAACGTAAACTTCATAATTGTGGTAAGTTATACAAGGGTCAGGAAAGAGTATTTTATCACAAATATGGTTTGACTATTTCAAATTTCGACTTCGAAACTTATCCATGTTGTAACAAAAAAAAATAAGACCCCAAATCTGAGCTGTCAAATACCGTAACTATAGCAATGATTTTAACGCAGCAGTCACCGTTTTTACTGCATGCATGAAACCTCACAGTAACTTTCTAGTGTACGGAAAAAATGCACTCTTTTCCATTACCTTAATAATTACCAAAAACTGTCGGTACCATTTATGAATCAGTAGGGATAGTCGTAGATTTTACAGATTCCAGTTCAATTAATTTTTCTTTAGTCTTTTAAGATATAGATGTAAAATTGTCGGTGGTATAACTTCTAAACTTGGAAACTTAACGTTATGTTCGTTCCATTAAGCACTATAAATATTTGCTAATAGCCCACCTGAAGATGTTGTAATACAACGAAACCTAGGACGTGGTAAAGAACTTAAAAAAAGTAGAAATAATACTACATCACGTAGTTTCATTTAATTGGGAAAATGATAAATTATTCGACAAGTTTCTAAAGAAGACAGCCCGCGAGTTTTTTTTTGTTCTAGACACGTGAAATGCCTTACCATAATCTTGACCTCTGTGGATCTCTCCATAAATTAATCAATTATGAATCAGAGGGACTGTGGCTCTATTGAAATTGTTCAAATTGTGTGAATACACTGCGCTTATTATTGAATTACTTATGCTTAATTTGTAATCGATATATTAAAAGTGATGGGAGAAAGAAATAAAATCATTTCTTTTTGAGGTCTGAATCGAACAGTCTGAAGTGTATTTTTAAACTACGTACATTAATTAATTCAGCGTATCTTCATTTCGTTGTGTGATTTAATTTTGAACTAATAAACAAATGTAGCGCGAACATCAAGTATATGTGGCTACAATAAAAGGCAATTTATCTCTCGAATAAGCCTTTAATAAATGACGCTTCTTCTCTTCTGCTTATTTCTTTCCATTAAACGAAGTAAAGAAATCCTTGCAGTAGAAATTTGGATTTTCATTTTAGGGACCTATTTATAATGCTTGGTCTTTGTTCATGTCGGGAAAAGCGCTGTATAAAGTAGGTATTGGCCAAGTGACGCAATTTTATATTT
This sequence comes from Druceiella hillmani, assembly GCA_039881145.1. Classification (NCBI taxonomy): domain Eukaryota; kingdom Metazoa; phylum Arthropoda; class Insecta; order Lepidoptera; family Hepialidae; genus Druceiella; species Druceiella hillmani. Next base: position 45,069,172 of record JAYKKI010000003.1, read on the forward strand.
GAAAGATGCCGTTATGAAAATTGTCAGACAGTTTAAACTGTCGATACTTTCCAAGATTGAGGTTATGGTGATTTACTTCAAATGTTATATGAATAAGCTCTCTATAGTTTCATTTAATTGTGAATAATGAAGTCCTACAAAATTAACGCCAAATATATTCAATATTTATCACTTTATTCATGTGAAGTAATACTTTCAACAAATGGATGAGGAGCATCCGAGATAACTCTACAACAAAACTTTAAACGTTAAATAATGAAATAGTATATTGTAATATTATTCTATTGGTACAGACTTACACTGTCTGGATTAATAGAGTAATTATATTATTATATATTATATAATATAATTATTAATATAGTTATCGCTATATTATCTATATTTTCCGATACGAAATATAGACAAGATATTCTTATTTACCGCATTTTACTGGTTTGCCGTAAAGAGATAGCAATTCAGTTACATCACGCGACATTAATATTATATTTGAAGTGTTTTGAATGTAAGAGCGCGTAGAATTATTAAAGTAAGAACGTCATGAGCGTGGCACGGCACTATAATATACTAATAAACCTGATAATTATTTTATATTTTTTATTGGCAAAATCTGCAAGGAAATTTAAATTCATGAATTTGACTCGGGGGGTTAAAAGCTGCTAAATCGACGGACTATAAAGAAAAAAGTATTACAATTTCGGTGTCAAATCGTAATTAAGACTTATAAACCTCGTTTTTAGGGTCCCTTACTAAAAAATAAAAACGATACCCTTAACTTCGGTATCTGTCCGTCTGTATGTTACGGCTGTTTTTCTCGTAAGCAGAAGAAATCGATGTCTATAGAGAAAATATTACAGCTATCGATTTCTTTCACATAGTCGTAAAATTTGAAAGAATTTTGGAAATATTTTTATTTAAAATGGTATCTAAAAGGAGGGGTTGAAATTTAAAACAAAAAGAAAAATTTAAGTGAATCTTAAATGTTATCATATAAAAGTGCTTTTTATAAGTCCCAAAACTATTTTATGTCTATTTATGCCGTATGGTGTTAGACTTACAATCAAAAAGCAGCGAAAAATGGCATGTCTGTAAACCGAAAAATCTGAAATAATTTTAAGTAATTCAACGTCTACTATTTATTACAGGAAAGTAGAAGAAACTTCAGACATACAGTCTATTTAAGAAAAAAAAATAAAACTGTGGATTTTCCCTTTCTAACTTGGTTGTGTATGTATTGGCAAAATCAGGACAAAAAAATATAATCTATAAGATCATGTACCTTCTAGAAGAAATCATTTTATACGATAAGAAATAGTACTAACGTAATATTATTATAGTAATATGTAAATTACTAAATACCGAACGACTTCGCGCTCGCTTGCTACAAGTTGTGTTGTTATATCCGAACGTAATGACTACTTATAAGTGGGAGATAATACGTAGGCTAGCACACATGTGAGGGCAGACATCATTGCTGAATATCGCCTCGCCTAAAGCAATTTTTTTTGGATTATGTTTGATGTTTAGTGATGTAAGTCGTATTTTATTGCAATCTCTATTACCTCAATTATATCTATTATGACCTCTATTATACCAATTTCTATTATAATCTTGATACATCCTAATTGAACTTCTCAACGTTTTAATTATCCTTCTTATCTACTATTGATATTTTTGACTTATAAAATCGTACGAGTTTTTGAGGTATACAGGTGACACTAATATATTATAATTCCACTGTAACACTAAATTATTATAATTACAATGAGTGTAAAAAATACACTCATTGTAATTATCATGCAATAATTATTTAAAAAATTGTTACAATTACTGAAGATTGTTTCCCAACTCGCCACCGATAAGAGTATTAATAGTGCCTACAATGTAAAGTGAAATTGACCTAGCAATATATCAGCCATATTAAATGCACAGTGTGTGTTTATTATTTAAATATAAGAAAATACAATAAATTCTAAAAACTATGTAATTAATACAAAAATTAAATTGTGTGAAAAAATTGGTTACGAACCTCATTATGATTTACACACATTATAAAAAAGTGTTTTCTAAAATTATTAAGCCGACGTTGAAAGCGGCAACAATCGATAACGTATCTTATAACATTACATACAGTATACGAGTACAATTGAATGTGATTAAAACTCATCGCAATCCATGAGGTCCAGGGACGCACTCCTCGACGTGCGAGTTTTTCTCGCGCTTGACATGTTTATTACATGTAAATAAATATGACTTGGATTAATTTAACATTTTTCATAATAATTGAAAGAAAAATGTAATAGCAGGTTAGTTTTGATAATTTTAGGCCAACTATCCCTAATGCAGAAGGAATTCCTATATTGAATGCCAAATAAGTTGGTTTAAATTGTTGTATTATGTAAAGTGATAAAAATAAAATAAGATAGATAAACGCCGTTAAAACATAAGGAAAGTGAAACATAATATTTCTTTAATTTCTTTAGTTTTAGTTGATCTTAATTTAATTTCAACTTTAATAATTTACTTTTGTGCTCTAACTTAATAAAGAAATTCATAATGCTTATTATATAAATCTGTATAAAATATTAGTTTTGTATTTAATCATGGAGCAAAATAATTCATTTATTTGAAATAATACTTCCAGAAAAGTTTTGAAATAACAATAATTTTAATTTAGGGAATATACCAGCAAACGGATTTTAGTAGAAATACGGTTAAATATTGAAAAAAGTTTAATTTGTTTATTGTCAACTATTGTTTGTATTCCGAAAAACAATACAACTATTCCTTTCATTTATCGACCTTAATAACACGGTTGACTTTAAAATATTCATCGTAAATTAAGTGCGTCCAAATGATGCCAGATGAAATAAACAAAAGCAAAGATCTCACTAAACCAAGGGATAACTTATAAACGTTGAAATACAGTACTGACTCCACCTATTTTAACTATTTTATGTTAGATAACAGAATTATAAAAATAGAAAAGGAAATAAATGATGGAGTTCAATTTATCAGATTTTTGAAAAATAAAAATTATTTAACGAAACTAATAATAGTAATTTAGTTAAGGGAACTTTACAAAAAAAATTAAAAGTTTTTTTACATATTCTGTATAAATAATAATTCGAGATATAGTAAACATTTTAGGCTAAAATCCAATAAATTGATCATCAAAGCTATGGTCAGCGGATCAACTGCACATAGTTAGATTTTAAGAGCACCCGGACGTAGAGATTCTGTGGTAACCTGTCCTATTTCTCAGTGATTTTCATTAAAGAGATCTCGTGCTTTATTGAAAAGTAAATCGTCGTATTTTTATTATTCAAAAATTTAACACCGTCGGAAATTGTCCGTCATCAGCGTCACATTAGTAGTATTTGGATAGGAAACACCTTAATCGAGAGAAATCGTCAGAGATCTAAACTTTAAATATAAATATATATCGCAGCCAAGAGTGAAAACCCAAAAAAGAAAGTTTCACGGAAATAATTATGGGAAAAGCTGAGATTACCAACCAACTTACGGCTTGATTGAAAAATTCAAATTTAATCATTCAGTGTTTCAGCCAGTGTAATAAAACGTATCGGACATAAATTAATTGAGTCTAATGTTTGAATAGCCACATAGAAAATAATAATTAAAGCTACAACCGTATATTAAGAACTTTTGTCCCAAAACACATCTTCCCTTATTCAAAGAATATAAAAATTACCTCGTTCATGTTTGACTTAAATTTCAATGAAGAATTCCAGTATATATTGGAAATCTGCAATGAAAAACAAGCCAAATATGCGAATGAACAAGCTTCTCAAATTTCTAAAGAAACCGAATCAGCTTGTCGTCTAGAAATATTTTAAAACAATATACTACACGATGAAGAAGAACGAGTAACGTGCTGTCTTAGCGTCGCAGACTAAAAGTAGATTTCACGAAATTTAATACGCTAGAACAGACCGTTACTAACAAACGTAGCCAAACACCCTAACAAAACCATCACCACCTACCAACTTCAAATTTCGACCACCACCTGATATTTGTATTGAAAGTAAAATTTATTATTTTTGTATTCAAGAAAACAAAATAACTTGTATTTTATTAAAGAAATCAAATCGGAAAGGAATGAGAAAGACCTATTAAATGATTTAATCGCATCCAGTCACTTACAGTTTTTAAGACGACCATGCCTAAGAATAAGGAAATTATACGTGTAGTTAATTTTTATGTTCTAGTAAATAGAGCATAGAAACTTAAAATATAAAAGAAAGTTAGGATTATTATTCTGTGTAATGAAAGATAACCTATTTTTATGACCATAACCTATTTTTAATTTTGTCAATAAAATCTGCGACAATGATTTATTTTGATAAGTTGGGAAGAAAGACGGGCGAAATTGACTCCTCAATACATAACAATCTATGTCACTCTCGTAATAAAATTTACGAAAAAATTAATTTAGACTAAAAATCAGTTTTCGCACGCATTTCGGCTCGTGATGAAACTTATTCAAGAGACCCCGGAATATGCTCTATTTCTAGTATGTTACGACGGTTTGGTAGCGTGGAGTTTTTGACAAGCTACGAATTAATAAAATTTTCTAAAATAAATTTATTTATTTTGTTAAACAATTTTCTTCAACAATTTCCAAAAAATCAACCGTTATGTTTATTCCTTCCATGCCTTCTTGAAGCAACTTCTTTAATAAATTCATTTCAAATTACGGAGAAAAATCCATGTACGTACGAAGATGATATATAAAGAAGCTTAAGATCTTTCCTGAAACAGTGAAAGATATTCATTGTCGAAATATACGGATATGAATTGTCGAAATTAACAGACAGAGAAAAATATTGGTTTTTCTCAATTCTTTTTATTTTCATCTTAATATTAGAATAGGTTAAAAATTTCCCGTATCAGCGATTATTTTTATGATTTTTTTAATTTATGTATTAATCAACTATATAAAATATAGACGGTAAACCCTAAAGTTATATTAAAATCCCATTTTAGATATTTCTTCCCAAAAAATATGAATCGTTTTATTTATGATAATTATATGAAATAATTCCACAAGCCGCACTATTTTTATCTAAATGATTGAATTAAGCTACGAATTAAATATGTATTTCATGCAGAGAAGGAAAATTAAATTATACTTTATTACTTCAATTGTTTACGTGACTATATTTTGAGTTCATTTTGTCTGCCATATGGTGACCACAGTCTGATATTGTACTATACAGTATGTATATATGCACCAACCTTTAAACGTTTCATGTTGTATTTGTGAAATAACCATGGCTATACCCATGTAAGCTGCAATTCTTTATAATAATGCAAAATATAATTAATACAGCCTTCGTCATAAAGGTAAACGAGTATAATAAAGAAGCCATATTTTCTTTATTTTCTTATGAGCTCGTTGTGAGAAAATATGGTGAAATTAGTGACCAATAAAGTCGTCGCCAACGTAATTTAGGCTTTCATGGCTAAACTAAGAACGCTTATAGCCATTTAAATTCATGCTAACACATATTTAAAACGCCTAAAAACACACGAAAAAACATTTAACAAAAAAAAAGTTTATGTATCTGTATATATTTATGATATTTTCCTCACAAGTGAAGAGGGGGTAAATTTTTCGCATACCCCACTGTTTAGAATGTCATTAAACAGGTCTTTCAAAAATGTTGTGGTATGTCCTGAAAACTTTTCCGATAAAAGGATCCGTTTACGGAATATCGGGCTTTATAATGGTCACTTTTGTTAATGTCATGTGTCCCTACTTCCTACCAGCTAAATAGCTATTTTCAACTATGTGAAAATTGTTCATAATAGTAATACATACAACTAAATTAAAACGAAAATTATCACAACCAACTTCTACTACTTTACGAGTTATGTCGATCAACGTATGACATATAGATGAGACATGATGATGATAGAAATTATTTCAATCAACTGCAAAAATAACTTGATATTTTAAAATATATATTTATTATGTCTGTGAAAGATACACTAAGCAATATATTTTCGTTTTTAAAAATTAATATTTGTAAATAGTTTTATAGAAATACTATGTACCCTTAAATGTTTTTAAGTGTCTATGCTTGTACGGAACCTCTGTAGTGCGATTCTACTCGAACGTGACAGGTTTTAATGTATTGGAGTGTTGCCCATCCCCGTCACGCCTCGCCTTCGTTATAGTAATGCATAATTACTCCAGTTATGTATGAGAGAAACACTTATAATTGTTTTCCCAAAAACGAATTATTTCGTATTATTTGGGTTACAAAATTCTAATCATATTTAAGTAAAGTTAAATTTCAATGAAATAGATTTTATATTTTCACGGGAAGTACCCGAAATTTTGAGGTTAAACAAAAGGAAAAAAATCTTAAAAATATTTATTAAAAAACGCCTGAATATAACATTTCCTCTTATTCAATTTAATTGTTTCACATCCAATCAACAACATTATTCGATCAACATTTAAGTTTCAATTTATTGAGGGAATTTACTTACGTCCGTCATTAATAAAAACTAGGTCATTAATAAAAAAAGGGGGTGGGAGTAATATCCGAAAATAAACCATGTGGCTACTAATTATCAATCTACTATTGAATTTAACCAATATATTATCAATTAATCAAATCTAATAAAACAACATAAGCTAAACAATGCGGGTCTAGTATATCAACAAATTCCTAAGCTGAAATATAACAACATCTATAACATGACTACGATTATTTCGAGTTTGTATGAATAGTCTAATGAATACTTTTGTATACAGAATCTGACTTATAACCATTTTTTTCAGTGATGTTTTGTATCTAGTAAAAAACATATCCTTTTTCGAACTGAACTTTATTTACAGTGTGATAATTATTTAAAAACTGGATATCACGTGATGTCGGAGCGGAAAATTACGCCACGCGGTCGTTAATTAACTGAGTTCACTGTTTTGTCTTATAGAAAACTTGCAATATTTTAAAATATCTTGTTTATTTTGCCTCTCAATTTCTCTGACTTATTTTACTCTAATTACATCTTAAATGTAGTTATACAAAACATTGTACACATAACAATTACGTAACTTGAATATTTAAAACCTACAGATAAAGTCTAAACAGATTTTAAATAATTTTGTCTAATGTTTCAATAATTTATTTCAGAATTTCCAAAAGAATTTAAATTGTTTGCAACAAATGATCCTTGCTTTTATTAATGCAAATAAATTCAACACGAATCATGAATTTTTGTAAAATTTCTGTTCCCCCAAGATCTGCAAGATCTGTTAGGACTAATAACTTGGCACAAGGATATCATTAGGCGTACTTTTCAAGACACTGTTTTAATGAAAATACTGACAGGCATAGGTAATTGTTTACCATGTTCGTTATCTTATTGTAAAAATGCATGTCACCAAATAAAAACAAAACGAATCCAAAACAGGGCATAGAGCTAACTATATGATCATATCTCTGAGGCTACATTATCCTATTTTACATTCCAAAAGTTTTGAAAGTTTATTTAAATTTTATGAAAAAGCCACTGCTGAAACTAGTTCGTCTTAAAAGTCACAGTGAGAAGTCCCAGAATTTCAGTTTTAAAAATAGAATTACCAATAGATAACTACTCTTCTTTTTTATATTTTTGAACTGAATATTCAAACGTTTATTTGTTAGTAATTAGTAGGTGATAAAACAACTTTTCAACCCGCAGTTCTGAAATAAGGGAAAACCAATTTAAAAAATGAAATGGATCAAAATCTAATATGTAGATAGTTGCATTATGATATTTGGTTGCATATGTATTAAAGGTAACACCAGATAAAAAATATATTCAGATATTCCACTTAGGCAACAAACAAATTCGATGGTTGAAATTAGCATACGTGTATTTCCACTTAAAAATAAGTCAAAAACAACATTGTCATCTAGACTTCAAAACATCCGTGCTTATTCTTAAAACCTTTTATTGTACGAAATATTTATAAACCAATACAAATGACTAAATGAAAATTAAGGAGAATAAGTAAAGAAAGGAAACATTCTTAGAAATTGCGATATTCAAGTATGCTTTTCAATTTTGTAACAATTATAAAACCACTCTACAATTTGAGATAAAAAACAGCCACGTAAATTTTAGCCACACTCTAGTTGTTTATCTTGGCTCGACCACCTGCAATCAATCTTCGAAAGGCCGCATACATTATCCGCAATCTGTCAAACGGAACCAACCCGACGCATCAACCTGTTTCACTCGTAATCTTTGTTAAACATCACGCTCGAAATAAGGATGGACACAAATTCCTAAGCAAACTAATTTGCATTTAATTAAACTCATTTTAAAATTAATTAATGAAACTAGCTTTACAAAGTCACTTAAATTATTTTTTAAAATAAGTACGAGTAGACGGTTTAGAGCATAAATAATATTTCATCTATACGGATATACCTAATTGGACACATAAGTATGCATTTTTTATCGTGCAATCTTCAAGTTGTTTACGTGCATTATATATTCTCATAATTACATTTTTAAATTATAAATAAAACGATGACATGAACATAATGCATTAATCATAGAATATCTATGAATTCATAACATAAATAAACCTCATCAACAACTGAAAATTATATTCGACATTGTGGGATTAAGGAAAATAAATTACCAAACACAGCCAACGTTGCGCAGTTCTTTTCGGTCGTCCTTACATGTTTAATTCGGTTCCGGGTGCTGTGCTAAATATTTACTTTGGTTAATACGAGGTCCACTGTCACATTTCGGGTGCTGTGCTAAATTTTTACTTTGGTTAATACGAGGTCCGCTATTTGTCATACTTCGGGTGCTGTGCTAAATTTTTACTTTAATTAATACGAAGTCCGCTATTTGTCACACTTCGGGTGCTGTACTAAATTTTTACTTTCATTAATACAAGGTCCGCTATTTGTCACACATCGGGTGCTTGGCTAAATTCTTACTTTGATTAATACAAAGTCCGTCATTTGTCACACTTAGGGTGCTGTGCTAAATTTTTAATTTAATTAATGTGAAGTCCGTTATTCGGCACGATGTATAATTAATCGGCTGTTGTCTTTGTTTTGTAATTGCTGACTTGATAATATCGTTTTTCATTAATATTGCACGCTGTCCTAGCTTATCCAAATTTTTATTCGCAGTGTAAGATAATTATATTAAGTAAATTTGTTAAATTTAAAAATACGGTAACACGTGTCATTGGAATACAGTTAATAAATATTTCTTATTCAAAACATTATTGAATCATTTATGTTTAAGAAATCAGGGTACTTTGATTGGTAAAAACTGACTTTTAAAATCTTACTCACGTCATAGTAAAGCTCTTTAAGCATAATATCACGTTTCATAAATAATACATGCTACACACTGAGCACTTGTAACAATATCTCCATTAGAAGCTCTCTCCCGGCGAAATTAATTACCTTCGTGTCTGTGAGTGTACATACAACCTTAATTGAAATCTTGCTTTTAGACAAAAAACTTAACTTAATTGGCTTGACTTCAATGATGAAATAAATAATTAGTTTTATATTTTAGTAAAATACAGCTTTAATAATAAAAGCGAAAACCATAATAACGGCTAGGTTTAAAATTGTTACTAGAGCAAAATAGTCGTTAATGACAAATATATTTCGAAATATTTAAAAAAAAGGTAGTGTACGTGACATTTAAATTCTCAGACAAGTTTTACTAGAGTCAGATCATATATAATATAAATTTTTAATGTTTACTTCTATATACTTATGAAATGACGTCTATCGCTTGGACAATGGTTTTGGTAGGAAAAGACACAGCAACGAAGTCTCTCCCACCTGTATGTATATATATATATATATATATATATATATATATATATATATATATAATAAATCATTTTAATAAACCTTTTTCAACAAATATTGATATCAATAATCAGAAGTTCGTGATTATAACCATTGACGATTAATACTATAGCATTCTTATTATAATCTCATTCAGAGAAAATGATCAAACTGCATATCGAGAAAAAAGCTTAAAATACCACAACATGCAAAGTATGGATTCTTAATTTAGGAAACCGAGGAGAATTATGATTATACTTTATGTGTCCTTAGCATAATCTAATTCAGAGAAAATAATGACAGTGTGTATCGAGAAAAAAGCTAAAAATAAAACGTCTTGCAAAATATAGATTTTTAATATACGAAACCGAGGATAATTAATATTACACCTCATATGTCCTCAGTATAATATAATTTAAAGAAAATAACTAAACTAGCTAGATTCGCTTTTAATATAGTCATGAGTAACACATGACATGACTAACATTTAATGCAGTTCCGTAGTATGACTTTCGTATTTAAGGAATATTCGCGTACATGGCCATTCGTGATCGAAATGCTATAATGGTCAATTTGCAGCACATTTCAGCATCCAGGTCTTCGAATATAGTTTTCCGAGGTTGGTAACGTAAGATCAAAAAGACATAATTTCTGAATTATTTTTTTTATTTCTTTATTATTTTCTTTTGTGTTATATGTTTTTATTGCATTTTTTTATTTAATTCCATGTATGTGCTGTGTAATTATTTATTCAGAGGTCAATTAAAAATCAGAAACAAAACTTTTGTTTATAAGAGAGCTACATTTTACATGAAACATAAGCCCTCTTGTTTGTTGACTGTTTTCAGGAATATTTTTTTTTTTGGTAAATAAATTTTACTACTATTGTTTATATTGTTACTATTATCACCTTCCAAATGGCGATTTTCTATTAATTTCGTTCTCCGTACGTAAAATTCCAATTTACATAGCACGTATATATTTATGTGGCAGTATTCCTTTGTCAAAAATATATTTGGAAACATATATATACATATGCATTTGAATAATAAGACACAAAATTTGTAAGTTCATGGGCAACACTTCGTTTCGAAGTCATGATTTAAAAGATAAAGGAGACATAATAAATCTGCGCCAGCACATCATTTTTATCGTATTTATATTTGATTTAAATATACATAATATAGATTCAAATCGACCGTATAGATAAATATCCTCATTTGAAGAATTATGTATATAGTTAAATATGTGGCCGTCCCTTTCTTCTCAACCCCAGAACTGAAATATAATTCAGTAGGTTATTTGACTATATTTTTTATTACTAAAATCGAATAAGTAATAACATCTAAAAAACGGTTGTAATAAATATGTCGTACCTAGGAGTTTTCATTACAAATTTATAACGACTTAAAATTGACGAACGACTCCCGCGAAAACGCCCCATACAAAACACAACTGGCTTATGACGTCACTGGCCTGTTATTTAGCATTCATTACAAGTTAGTTTATTAAATATTTTTAGTATCTCGTTAAATATTGCGTTTGAATTATGTATTGTGTATTATAATTTTTTTTTGGGAAAACTAAATTCATAAAATTTTTTTCAATTTAATGAATAAAAAAATTTACACTTTTCCTATTTAGGAGTTTTGATTAATTGTTTGTTATATGCATTGTTCTTTTGTCACAAAGTTTTTTAAACCTACTTTGCAGTTTTAAAACTTGTATTATGTGAATAAAGGTAAGTAAAAAAATTAGAAGAAATACAAAGTGACTGATTATTTATCTTTTGTATTTGACGAAAAATGATTCAATATATAGTATTAGGTATGTTTCTTTTGTTGTACATTTTGGGTACTCTGTGTGGAATTCGAAATCTGACGCGGACGAAGTAATTGATCCTACATAATTACTCAAAAGCAGTTAAACAGAAATAGGCAACCTTTAGCACTACGCTCCTTTTCTGCCAGTAATACTAAACAATTTTAATTGTAGTATACGGTTTCTCACTCATATAAGCTCACGTATGAAATTACACTTCTTTAACAATTCTTATTAATTATATTTTATACGAAACATTAGTTATCTAGTATTATTTCTTCTTTCTCGTTAAAACCACATTTTCACTAATTTATTGTAACTTAATTAATAAATTTTTCCTCGAAAATATTGAATAAATGACATCACAATTAATTTCACAAAATATTTGCACTATAATCTACACACTTAGAACATAGAGTAATCTCTTCGCGGTCGCAAAAAGCTTCCTCTCCGCGGCGCTACCTCTAGCAGAATTAATTTACCCACCAACTCCGGGAAATCAACGCATATAAATAGATCTGTTTGCGTATTTATTTGCATATATTTATGTGGTGCATTGCTTTGCTTATTTATAAGAAGCATTATAATGGCCGCCATGTCAAATTTGTAGAATATTTATATGTATGCGTTTTTATGTGAATATAAATTGAAAACAGTTTAGTATCCTTAAGTACAGAATGGCTATAAAAACCAGCAATAAAGATTTGAAAAAAAACAACCTCATACTAAAGAAATTCAAAATGGGAAGAAAGAATTAGCTGTATAAATTAGCGTTCAATATCTTGATAACATTTGTATTTATTTTAAACAATATCAATTTACATTTTCAAGAAATTAAAAAAATACGGCGAAAATTAATGAATGTAATGTTTTATTTATTTCGTGCGTCTTTGTTATCCTACTTACAATGATTATAAACGGGTATAATATAGGTTGGTAAAATGTTCTAAAATTAAATATGATGACGATGTTTCCAATGTTCCACCAAATTCCCCAACAGCACCCCTGAAACCCTGATTTATAACAAATCAAATCTTGCATTTTTTAGCATCAAACAATTAAGATGTTTTAATTTGAGTAAAAATTGTTTAATGAAGTGACAACGCCAAAGACAATGACGGGCTTCTCTAAATAAAAATTTACTTTTATGCTTTAAAATTGCACAGTTAATTGAATAATAAATTAAGTAGTAGAATTTATGTGTGAAAAATAATTCCCATATGTTTCTTTTGCAGTCCAGTGGTATTTATCCAGGTGGGAATAGCACAAGTCGGCATTTTAAGTGATGTTGTTCCATACAAACCACACGACCGTTCAGAGCTGTGTCTAGACTGGCACAGGCAACCGCTTTTTCATACTGCACAAACTACGTATTTTATGTGGACATCTCGCCTTCGCCTTCTGGGCTACTCTTTATTCTAAGTCTACACATAACTGCACAACTAATGGTGCGAACATTGCTGGCGTTCTGTTAATTCATCATCTGTCAATGCCTAAACAAACTTTTGCGAGCACTTAAATAAACTTATTGTCGTCCGCTGTATTGTTAACACTCGGATGGTTCCGCCGCCGATCGGGTGCGTTCGGAATTTGTTTTCTCAAGCCTTACAATTTTTTTATTGATTTACTTACTTATATACTTTAATGTATCTAATTGATACATGTAATGGACTCGTCACCAAAGGTCGTGTGCCATGTGATCATGTGTCAACACAACACAATTTTGATGTGTGAGAATCACTCAGCCGTCGCTAAAAATTTGAAAAAAATAACTTCAAAAATTAAAAAGGCTACATATATATATATATATATATATATATATATATATATATATATATATATATATATTGCTGTTGGAACACGAACTCACACCCTTTTAACCAGACTTGAATGCTTTTACAAAATCTATTCATTATATCATTTAATAGCTGCGCATCCCAGCTTTGCCCGACCAAAAAAAGGGATCATGGCAAGTTGTTTTAATCGCTGTTTTAATAGAATTATTATCTATAGTTAATTTATAAAATGTATTCTCAACGACTTAATTATGTATTCAGTGCTTCAACCAACCAACCCATTTCGGCTTACTTCATTTAAGTCGTTATTGCTTATTTGTCAAAAATCAAATTAGCCTTTTTTGTGGAAACCCCTAAATACAAATAAAACTTTCCTCTTAATAAAATTAGCTTGATAAATCTAAATAAAAATCACAGTTTTAATATTAATAAACCATCGGAATGAGAGTTTGATATACTTGTATTTTTTTATCGTTTCCACGCTTAACTTCACCATATAATTCATCATCTCTAATCATAATTGAATCAAGCACTTAGAGCGCTGTATACTTATAAGTTTTACTTCACAAAATAAGTAGTTTAAACTAAATAAATTAATTAAAAATTATACATGTTTTCCTGAAAGCGTAATCAGGTATTCAAACGTTTCGTGACTTTATTACACAAAAAAATTATTACACTATCAACAATGATAAAATTGATTGCGCAATTTGGTACATACCTGTTCATATTAATTTGTTATGTTAATATTTCCCGGATTGACGTCTTTTAATTCGAAATTGGATGCGCCCCCACAATGCACTTCCACTCGCATAGCTCTTCTATCGCTCAACACACGGAAAATTTATTATGGTTATACCCCTACGATGGACTGACAAGATACTGTTATCAGCCTCCTAAAATTTTCAGCCTTACTGAACTCTCCGGTAAAACTATTTTCCACAGTTTTCACCAGAGAGCCATGTCATAAAGAAACCAGATAATGTTCCTCACCATAAGGAAACGTATTTTCCGTATAACAACACTGGCAATATAATGCCTGCACAATTGAATCTCCCTTAGGATTGATATGATTATTTTAATTCGTGAAACTGCAATGGTTTCGTATAAGTGCATATTTTGCGTCATAAACCATCTTCTCATATTAATAATTGATATGGTTTTCATTATAACTCAATAACTCGATTTGGTACTTTCACAGAAATTCACATTTTAATTGGAGTATGCTTTATTTCATTTTATTCATAGTTAATTGGATTATGCACTAGGGAAATTTATTTCTTGTACAATTATTGTCTGCTTTGATCTCGGCTTTAAAACTATCTGTGAAGATAGTAATCGCCTATAATCCATTTGTAATTCAGAATGAATAGCTTTTATTGTTTTTATTTAGTCTTCGTTTTTTCGTGTTATATTTTTATAATTATTGTTCAATTAGCACCTAACATTAACGATGATTTTATAGAATGGTAGTGAAGTAAAATAAAAGTTGCTACTTTTCATTATGATTGATACGATACAACAATAAATATAAGAAATAACATATTACTTTTCCATATGTACATAAGTTTTGTATATATATATATATATATATATATATACGAAAATGAAATAAATTAATGAAGAGATGTAAGTATAATATCTAGTTTCATAATAGAGTGGGTTTATCTGTACTAACAAACAAAAAGGATACTTTTTAGGGTTCCGTATCTCAAAAGGAAAAAAGAAACCCTTATGGGATCACTTCGTTGTCCGTCAATTTGTCATTCAAGACCCCTTTTCTCAGGAACGCGTGGAGGTATCAAATTGAAATTAATATCAAATATTTAGGTGTATTTCCTAAAAAAAATAAGCCCTGTAAAAAAATTAAGCTTCTAAGTCAACACAATAAAAAAATACGGCCATTTAAGCTGGATATTTTGACACTCGCAAATAAATCAAAACTTATAGGGTACTTCCCGTTGACTTAGAATCATAAAATTTGGCAAGAAGCGAGGTAACAAAGCACAAGTAAAAAAATCCAAAAATCACTAGTGTATTGTTATATCACATTAAAAAAAACATTTTTTTAATACAACCTTGTTAAACATAGGTGAATGATATTTCATAAACATTTATTTTTATTGAGATTGGTGTTTTAAACATTTATAAAAAACATCACGGTTACGCAGATTAGCGCCACCAAGCGCAATGTTTCAACTTTCAAGTGTTCTACTTTATCATTGCATTTATCATTTTATGCTGTTAGAAATAAATGAGATGAAACTAAGATATCACTAAATTAATTAAAATTATTGTAATTATATGTAATAGACATTTTATTTTTATTGATACGGGTATTTTGAACATTTACAAAAAAACATCACGATTACGCAGATTAGCGCCACCTAGAGCAACGTTTCAACTTTCAAGTGTTCTACTTTATCACTGCATTTGTCATTTTTACACTGTTAGAGATCAATGAGATGAAACTAAGATATCACTAAATTAATTAAGATGATTGAAATGATATTTAATAAACATTTTACTTTAATTGATACGGGTGTTTTATACATTTACAAAAATAGATAACGATCACGCAAATTTGCCGCCACCTAGTGTAACGTTTCAACTTTCAAGTGTTCTACTTTATCATTGCATTTGTCATTTTTACGCTGTTAGAGATCAATGAGATGAAACTGAGATATCACTAAATTAATTAAGATGATTTAAATGATATTTAATAAACATTTTACTTTAATTGATACGGGTGTTTTATACATTTACAAAAATAGATAACGATCATGCAAATTTGCCGCCACCTAGTGTAACGTCTCAACTTTCAAGTATTCTACTTTATCATTGCATTTGTCATTTTTAAACTGTTAGAAATAAATGAGATGAAACTGATATATCACTGAATTAATTAAAATTATTGTAATATTATGTAGTAAACATTTCGTTACTAACCTGTAGAATTTTTTAAATATTTGCAAAAGAGATTCACCATATTAATGACAACATAACGAAATTAATCAATTTTGGTAGTTACTATATTAAGTTTTGTTAAAACTGCTAAGTTTTATTACGAAAATACTTTTCTTAATTATTGTCGTTCTTCTGAAACAGTTATTATTGTTGTTCTACTGTACAGTAGAAATTACACTGAAAAGTGTTCACAAGATTGGATTGATGCCCGTCGGGATTCCAAATACAAAAGCGTCATTATATAAACAGCCGAGAGTTATCTTTTCCGCTTTTTAATTGCAACAATAAACAGTTAACGCACCTTCGGATATTTGTTTTGTTATAGAAATATACATATAGAAATCGTATCACTGAGCGCAATTAAATTGTTTTATTTTCACTAGTACTAAGTAAGGAGAGCAAAATGACGTGAACGGAGTAAAACGAGGGCGGGTGTATGCGACACCCGCAGTGACACCGGAATTCATCTGTTTTCAACGTTAAATAATGGGCCTTAAAACATAATTTTTGAATTTATTGAGTTCTGGTGATAACAATTTTAATTAAAAATAAAATTTAAACCCACCGTATGCCAAGAATGAAAGGCAGACTAAAGTAAGAAGATTTTTCATGTCAATTTTTTTCAGTACGTGCAATTTATCCAAAATTTTTGTATCTTTTTTCCGTGATGAGCCTTTTTAAAACTTCGTAGTCAAAAATATGTTCCTAAATTATGATTTTAAAAGAAGACAATACATTGCTGCATTCGTTTAATTATATTTTATTAAATCATAAAATCTTTGTATTAACACATAATTTTTATGACACATAATTTTCAACACATGAAGTAAAAATTGAGACAAATAAGACACATTTACGACGGATAAAAATTTATACAAGATAAAATTTTCTTTGCAATATTCTGGCATATAGAATAAATACACTTTCATTTTCAATTAAATTTCTTTCTAGCTGTGTTTCCCACATAAATTTGAAATGAAGTTGAGAAATTGTTATTAATAAGAAGAAATTAATTTTAACATTCGAATTTTCATGCCATGTCAATAATTTGAAAGTGCATGATTTAAAAGTTGCAAATCGACGTTAGGCGTAAAGAATCGCCATTTGAAGAGTTTATAAACCGAACCCCGGACGGCATAACGGAGGACGGAAACTGTTTACTAGAATTAAACAAACTATAAATAAGTAGTGTTGGTAGATGGTCGGGACTCGGCTGGATTGGCTACATATTTTGTGCAATGCTCAGAGTCTCGACTTTAATCAATTTGTATCCCTAAATAGGCTAATGTGAAAATGACGAGTGTGCGATAAAGAACATCCGCAATATGGACGAACGGATGTGAACATTTCGTTGTAAAAAATTAATTAGAGCTCATATAGCTTGTGTGATAGGTAAGAATTTCTTCTCTTAAAATTGTTAATTAATCGATTTATTTATATTGAAAAAGCATGAATATATGACTCTAAGTTGATTAATTGAAAGTGAGATCGCAACTTAAGTATATTAGTTTTTGTGATTTATAATTTCGTTTAACTGTAACTGTAACATGTATTATAGATAAATAAGTTTCAATCCAACTTCTCACTAATAATTGTTTTAATAAATACAATATTGCATTATAATTCATATCGATATTTCTGTTGTCCAGCTGAAAGGCTTAATATCCCAATATTAAAACACTGCTTTTAATTTTAGATTTTTCTATATATGAGGCTATAGCAACTCTAATACGACGCGGGCGCATCTATTTTCTTTAGATATTTATCGAGCATACTTACCTTTTTATGTGCCTTTATACGATGTACAGTTTGTAGGTAATTATCCGAGTGCGCGCCAGTTTAATCCGTAATAGTACATCATGAGTGAATACAATAAAAATATTTTTCCTAAAGACAATTTTCTTTGGAAATGTATCAATGTATCAATCTATATGGAATGTATCAATGGAAATGTATCAATCTATACCTTTTATTTCGGTAAAATTGCGTAAATAGCCTTCTTAGCGACGCAATTGTAAATTTGACTTGCTCAGTTATCCCATTATTTTGCATAATTACGCAAAAGAAAATAACGCAAAAGAAAAATAGGGATGTTATTGAAATTTAGGAAACGGTATTCACGAAATGACATTTAACAAGAAAATAAGAAATGTGTGGTAAAAATCTATAGATTCTATAAAGATGCTCTTAGTTTTCCGTCTACGGTAAGGGCGTGCGGTGAACGTCAACGATATAACGTGCCGGTGCCCTAGCATACCTAACTCGTTTAAAACTGTCGCGGCAATATTGAAAGTGTATTGCGTAGTTCCAAGGAAAATATGTGAGTATCCATCACCCCACATTGCGCACACGATCGTTCTTTCTGCACAGCGTCGCCTGCTCTCTCGTTGTTTTTTCAATGTTTTAGTATTTATTTATCTTGTCAAACATGACTTTCAAATATAATGTTGTGGCATTAATGGAATTCGTGGAATCATGTTTGTGAGATAAATACATTTATCAGTTCAAGGACAATAAACATAGGATATCACACGAACACCATATCGTGTATATTCAACCGCATATCTGCTCAAATTACATTAACCGCTACAATATGTGAATTATAAAAAGTAATCATAAAATATAGCGTTAACTTCCACGTTATTATCTTGCTGTAGTAGACCGTGCCGTGCCGTTCAAGATTATAGAAACTCTTGATAATTGATAAAACGATAAATAGTAAATTTTAAGCCCTAGTAAATCGAACTTTAAAGGTTTATAAATTCGATTAATATTCCAATCTTCAATAAAATTCCACCTCACCGATATCAATCTTTTTCAAATTACTAATTAAAAGCCTGTACGAAATTTCTTGATACATTCATAAACCAAATAGATATAAGCACGAAGTCCGTCCGTTTTCAAAATAAGAAAAATCGACCCCCATACAAATTAAATTATATAAACGTGTCTATTGCATAAAAAAGTTTAAATGACATGTCGTAAAAATGATTGTTTTTCTACATTCTACAGTGTCGCCTTATAAGCAGATTTGGAAAAATAAAAATTCACAAGTGTAACGTCTCTCAAACAATGTTTTTTTATTTTCTGTTTTTCCCAACAGAAAATACACGTTGCGAAACTGATAATTGGTTCTGTTTATATAGGATGCATAGTTATAATTTTATAGTAAATCTAAATTAAAAAGAAAAATATTTTGCTAGATTTCACATGATCATTTGCGTGGCGCGCTCACAGTTATTGAAGTGGCGTGCTCACAGACAGTCACATAGAGCGCATATTAATATATATGTATATAATCAGTGACCAGAATTAAAGGTATGAAGGTAGGTAGGATATTATACTGTTCAAATCTAAAGAAATACATTTAATTTAATAACGATTTATTGGAAATGAACATTCTGGATGCATCCATTCCATATTTAAAAAACACGGATTGAATGATCGCTCAAACTAGAGTGGTTTGAGTGATCAAACACGGATTGAATGATCACTCAAACTAGAGTGGTTTGAGTGATTACAAGAATGCATTTTAAATATTCGTCAGCGAGCGCAAGCGTGTTTGTGTGTTTGTTGCTTCGTGCAAAAGATTTCAATTTTTCCGTCAAACGTTTTACTGGCTTAGGATAGTCATAATGACCATGTTCTTAATTGTTTATCAAAATCGGCAACTTATTTCAAAAACTTATTTTGTAAATTTAAAAAATGAATCAATGTATTGTCAATGACTGAAAATTTATGTACCTAATCAGACTTCTATTTACATATTTTTATCCTTAATGGTTTGTTGATAACTGTTGATTGTTTCGTTCACTTCACTCAATACATAAACGTACACGTTTCTGTAAATTGTTTTTTCAATAAATTCGACATCACTCTATCATATTTTAGTTCAATAAACGCTGAAATTATTATCTTTTTAAGATCCTCGTAACTTCGAATGGTTGTCTCTTCAATATAAACAAGTTTTTTCACCTCCCCGCCACCCCCCAAAATTTAAATACGTGGGATCTAGCGACCTCACAGATCATAGAACAGGACTTTCACGCCCGATCCATCTATACCCGTATTCTTAAGAAAATCGTACACTGCCCTGTCGCTGAGTTCTGCTAAGTTCCGTTGTGGTGATAAATTAAATCCTTTAGAAATTTTGACGGCACAAAATTGATTATATTTTCAATTGTATCCCATAATATGTCCAAGTACAAATTACCCGTTAAACAACCTTCGATAAAATAAAGTGCAATAATTATGTTATTAATTATTCCTGTCCACATATTTGCCCTAAATTTTACTTAATGATAATTGTCTCTAATTGACAGGGGTTAGTGTAAGTTCTCAAAAATATTCATTATACACGTTTTAAAGTCCATCTCGCGTAAACAAAGCTTCATCTGCCCATAAGACGTTGCTGTCGACATTTTCGATTAAGCAATTACAAAAATATACTCGCACTGAACAGTCAACATCGTGAAGAACCTATACACGTTGAAAATAATATGGGTGTGACCCAGACGAAATCAACAGTTTCCATACATAAAATAGCCTTACACCGAAACCTTGAGTCATATCATTAGTGCAAGCACAGGGATCTTGCTCAAAAAATTGGAGCACTGCTTCTACAACTTCAACAATAATACTAGCGATTACTGTATATTTGCTGATTTTGTGTGACGTGTGGGGTGTTTGCTGATCTTGTGTGACGTGTGGAGTGTTTGCTGATCTTGTGTGACGTGTGTGCGCATGAAAAGGGACGGGTGCTTACGCAATTAAGTCAAGGCCGATACTGGCCAATAGGTGAAAGTAAGCGCGAGTGCAAGAATGAGTAAATAATGCACGTTTTGGGTAATAAAAAAGATGCATAAGCCCGCTGCGGGGTTTGCTTGTTTCTTTATCACCGCTGCATCCTTTTTCTTTACCACCAACGAATTGTTTAGATTAATAATTGTAAAGTGTCCATCGTTACTTTTAAGCTTATGAAACACTCACTTCACATTATAAACCCAGTGTGCATAGATTCATAAGCCTAGGTTACGTTACGTAGATTGAGCTGCACGGTTGCTATTTATTTCGGTTACATTAACTCTTCACATTTAACCGCGCGGTGTCAGAAGAAACCGCGTAAACCACGATCGGTTCTGTTCGCCCCAAAATTCACGCGGTTGGCCGCCCGGGTATATTCCCATTGTTTCTACTGCAGACGTTCAGCCACTCGAGCGATTTCACCGTAGATACGCGAATGCAAGATAATGGGGAAATAAGTCAAAGAATATGGCCCTGTAAAAGGGCCAAACGTCTTCTCAAATTAAAGTGATCTTAAGTGGTTTCAATAACTACCTAAAATAGTCTTCATTTTACCTCAACTTCGATTAAAGATATTTTTCTTGGAAAAGATAGATAAGACTTTCTTATTAAAGATATTTTGACTGGGTTTTATTCAATTGACTTCAGTGGAAGTAAAGATGTGCTGCTTTTCCATATCATAGGTGACACCGAGCTTTATTGCCAACCACTTGATATTATCAACATTTAAACAGCGTGGGTACTCCCGCAGTTATACGAAGATATATGATAATAAGAAGCAGATGGCAATATGATAATACGAAGATATATGATAATACAAAGTAGTTGGCAATAAAGAATGATAATACGAAGCAGTTGGCAATGGAGCTCAATGTCACCTAGGATATGGAAGAGCAGGATATTTTTGCCTCCATTAAGCATTCCATATTCCATGCTGGGTATGTTTTCACCAAATTAGTTTTACTTAAAAACAAATCGCGCTGAATTCAGTTTCATTGCTAATTATATTTTGTTCCTTGTTGTGGTGTCTTTTAGTTCGTTGTATTTACTCAAAACCCGTCGTAGTTATTATTAATATTGAATGGTCCCAATTGTTTATATATCTTTTTCTTTCGATTTCACAAAAGGGATTCGTGCCACTAATTATCAGTCTCGGTATATGATTTTAGCTATTAATTTTTCAAACCTCTAAATGAAAACATACTCACCTGTTATAATTACGTAAAAATCCATACCCTTATTTTCCATATTTGGGTGGTAATAAATAAACTAAGAAGTTTTCATGGTATATGTGTATACATTATTGAATATATGTACGTGTACAGAGAAATTAAAAAATAAACTTTTTACTTAGGGAAAAGCTCTTTTTCCCCCTTTTTAAAATTTCATCATTAAAAAATATATATTCGAGTAACATTATCGCCCCTTTCCTCCGTGGTATCAACCTTACATTATACTGACCTTACAATATGCTGCTTAATATGCATAATACTATCCCCCATACTATCAGCCTTATAGTATCACTTCCTCCCTTTCCTCCGTTACCATCTCACCCGACAAATCATCCACTAGCTCGTTGTGCGACCGCGTCAATCAGTCACGCGTCAAATCGAATCGACCCAGGTACGGAATTAAATTTTCTCGGTCGCAATCACGTCCGGTAACTAGTTTTTACCTCGACGTCTGATTTCTCGATATATCTACGTGTGTATATAGAAGTTTTTATGTCAGGATTATATGCTAATATGTTGGGCAATCCAGTGAAATATAACTGAGAAACGCTATTTTTATTTAAAATTACAAAACTCATTGATACACTGGTGTTGAACATAAAGAGATATACTTCATGATAACATAATATATTCCATGTTCTAATATAAACTTGTTCGCTTATATTGACCATAAAGGTTATATTTAGACCCCGAATACATTTAAAATAGGCGTGTGTGATTATAACATATTAGCAAAGTTTGCAATTATACTCTATTATTAAACTTTACACCGATTTAAATAAACAAAAAATAAAAAGATTCGTGCCACCAAAGCCCTGTGCTATTGTTAAATGTACAGAAATGCAGCAGGTAGTATCATAAAATTGTTAAAGTTTAAAAAAAATTCTCGCACTTCATTTTATCGAATTAAATTTTTCAGTCTTACTGAATATTTATTAAACATTTTCACTATTATACTCAGTCTTATTGTCAACTCAATCTTTGTTTAAAATTGATAATTAAATGATAAACCATTCCCACTTTCTTGTTAGTCGTCGCCGCCGATAGATGTAAAAACGAGACTGTCATCTCTCAGTGGAGGAATCATTTCACGTAGAAATATTTTCTTCCAAAATATATTAAAATATTTACTAAAATAATCTAAAAGTGGATTTTGAAGATATAGATAAATTAAAAATAAAATAAAACGAGCAATTCGGCTATATCAAAAAACAATAATCAATTTAATTTACTTAAATATACCGACCACTAATCGATAAAGCAGCCATTTTATCTTAAATTCAAATAATAAGAACCGAAAAGATTTTCTATGGAACGTTCGTGGGACACCTCACGTGTCCCACGAACGTTCCATAGAAAATCTTTTGTCAAGTGAAAAACCATCAAATGTGATAGACCCCCAAATTTTATGATTATCAATACTTAACTCAAAATAATATGAAGTTTGTAAATATTTATTTTTTTAGATTTTAGAGACACGGTTTAGGAATTAAGGGAGAGGAACGTATAAAAAATGTTATAATTTTTATAAAAATACGAAAATGAATTTGTGTTCCTCTAAATAAAATCATGATGTACGTGACAGCGACCTAGACGAATTGGTTTGATCCTGTTCTATTTCAAGAATATCGCTGTCTTAATTATAACTCTCAACGACTATATCATTTTCCTGATAACTGGAAGAAATTTTCCACTAAAAGATCTAGAATAAAACCAGCTTGTAAAAGTAGTATAAGCTGGCAGTAATATGGATTTTCCTAATGAAACAATTCAGCTCATAGTCAGAATTATGCAAATTTTGTCTTAATCCATTATTGTCTAATTTCAGAAAAAGAGAAAAACGCTTTTCGAAGAAAACCGTCATGAAGCTAAATTTTTAACCGAAGGTCGAATGAAATAAGTAAAGCCATGATTTTGACTGTCAATATTCGAAATTACTATTGAAGTTACTTCGAAAAGAACAAACAAGACATTATTTTTAAAAAAAATGTATCTGTTTATAAGATAGCAATAATGACAACCACAAAATATATCATAATAAACAATAACATAAACGTCTTGTCAGATTTTAAAAATAATTGAATGTTTCGTTGCATCATTTTCCGAGGTACACCATCTTGTCAGACGTACAAAGAATAATGACGCAAAATACTTTATTCTTCACTCTAACTATTTTGCCTGACAATGTGTCAAATGTTTCCTTTAGTAAAGTCGTAAGAAAGAAGAGAATATTTTGTTCCATATAAAGAACATTTAGTGCTAAAGACAAACTACCATTCAAGATATCAGAACTTAACAAGGTAGGTCACTCTGTGAATTATAAAGGATGTAGGCATTTATAATAATGTTCTAAATGTTTTTCCCTCTTTAAATAAGAACATTTCAATATGGTCCTATTCCATAACCTTGAACCAGTACATACGTACTGTGTATTTGTCATCATTTATTTCATTACCAAATTGTAATCTTCATCTTCAACTTCACCTTATGTAACCTACGCGAAATCGAATAACAACGAATGAATAATCACACTACATTTTCTACAATATTTATATATAAACGGCATTTCATGTTGCATAATAACCTAAACTTTTACGTACTCACCAATTTTCCCTTTGGCGTATAAAATTTCCACTTTTGATAAACAAGGAAAAAATTATCTTTTATGATTCAATATGCTCTCGTTGTTCGAACTCGAGTTAAGTATTAGTGCAATAATTTTTTTAACGCTACAGTATCTCATAACAGCTACGACAATTTGAAAAGTATGTTGGATAAAATAAAGTACGTACAACACGTCTGTGGATATCTAAAAGTTATACCTGTAAGTATGCTGCTCGGTCAACAAATTGACGAGACAGAGGACAACATTGGACAAAGAAAGAGTGGCCACCGAGAACTGAACTATTTCCCGAAACCAAAAATGTTTTGAGAGAAAATGTAGTCCCCTGAAAAGTGTTGCTACCCCTTTACACATAAAATTCGGAATAATGAAACAATTTTCCAGGGCGCTGATTAAAGAACGAGAAGATTTTAAGTATCTACACCAAATTTTTCCACTTCTATCTAAAAAAGAAAGAAGTTATATTTCCATCTATGTCTGAAAAAGAAGGAAGTTATTTTCGTTGGCCGGACATAAGAAAATTGATGAAAGACAAAACTTTCTATGAAATATTAAGTGAAATTGAATTAAAAGCCTGGAAATATTATAAGAAAGTAGTGAAAACCTTCCTAGGAAACCATGAAAGTCCAAATTTAGAAGAAATTGTAAAGGAAATTATTGAAAATTACGGAAAAATGGGATGTTTGATGAGCGTTAAACGTCACTTCCGTAATTCGCACTTTGACTACTTTCCTTTGATAACTTGGGCGCTGTGAAGCGCAAGTGAACAGCAAGACGAAAGATTTAACCAGGATTTAAAAGGGATAAAACATCAATATCAGGGAAAACGGAATAAAAGGATGATGGCAGACTATTGTTGGTTGCTAAAGGGAGATGTTCCAAGTCAAACTTTTAAGCGAAAATCTCACAATCCGAGCTTCTGTGAAAAAACAAGATACCACAGAAGTATTTAATATTTCTAATTTATTTATTAACGTTGTTTAAATGCATTTATAATATTTCAAAGTCAATTGTTTTTTATTGCAATATAATCGTTTTTTTATTGTAATATAATTTGTTTACTTAGTATAGTTGGCTTTTTGCGATTTCATACATGGGGTTTTTCAAAAAAAAATTGAAGGTGAAGAGGAAAATCTAAGCACATAGTCTTAATCAGCGCACCAAAATACCCTAAGATCAGCTATCAAATCCAAAAAGAAAAAATTAAAAAATTGCAGACCTGTGATTACTGGCCACCAAACTGATATCCAGACGGACGTCACCAAAGTATTAGGAGATTGCTTGGGACATCCCGTTTCATGATATACCCCCTTGGGACCTCAAGCTTCCATCATTTCATTTGACACTCTGCAGGCAATTAAACTCGTAACGACTTCCTGAGTGCTCGTAAAATAGTTTATTTATAATAAATCTAATACTAGTGGCAAATTTGTAATTATTCAGCAGCGGTATACTTTTTATATACTTACTCCAAATGGTACAATCAGTTAAAGCTACTAAAAAGTGATAAATTTGTATCGTTGAAACTTATATATTTTACATTTTTTTAGTACTGACTTTAGAGGAATTCAGTAAAATAAATTAAACATGGTAACTGAATTTTGGAATCATATGAACTTACATAGTTTTTAATCACTTCGTTTATTTTAATGTATGGAATAAATGTTGTGTACCATATATTGTCTAGTACACATTATTATATTAGTCTGGCAACTTATAAATCCGCAACTGTTTTCGACTGATTTCTGGAATGTTATAGAAGCTTCTAGAATATTTCTTGTAAAGTGTATAAAAAGTGCGACATTCGAACTTCTCTTCAATTTGCAATTGAGTAATCAGCAAGTAAAGAATGAGATAAAAATGAAAGTATTTCGAAGTGGACTTAGAGAACTCTTTCATCATAAATGTCATCTGGAGCGAAAAACCACCAAAGCATCACGCATATATGCACAACGACAGGTGAAGATATGCCCTCTTACGACAAAGTCAAGCACTGATTTCAAAAATTCAAAGAAGGTAATTTTGACCTGTCCGGTGAACCTTGACCAAAACTACTTTTTGCAATGATTTAGAAAAATTTAAAAGCCTCGTTGAAACAGATCTCAGAAAATAATTTCGTTAACATATTTTCTTGCCACGGAAGATATGCAAAATCATATTCAGTTAGTTGATTTCTGAACATACACTTTGTTTTTTTCGACCAAAAATTTAAGTCTAAGCCGCAATAAGTATTTCCTCTATAAGATAACAAAAAAATGTCGGAAGGTTAAAAGAAAAAAAATTGTACCACATGAAACAGATCCAGAAGCGTGCGTTCAAATTGTGGCGAAGCATTCTATGAAGAATATCTCAATAAACACAGATGTCAAAGAGTAAATGTAGGTATATGTTTTAAACATCTGTGATAATCAACAATCTTATATACACATTATCAACAATCTTATATACCCTTATATACACATTATATTATTGCTCACGACATATTTTCACAACGCCAATTCAACCAATTATTCTGAAAAGAACGAAGAAATTAAATACTTTCAAGAAAAAAAAATTATCATTTTTTTACCCCTTTTTATTCAAAACAATGTTACGTAACAAGAAATTATATCCGTTATGGAAATATGAAAAAATGTCATGCCAACATTGCGAATCAATGGCTATCTTGTTAGTGATATTTTCATTTTGAAAAACGGTTTCCTAATAATTATAGGGGTAATAACAGTTGTTAATGATACTTAATTTGAAACTTTTATCTTAGAAATGGTTGAGTTTTTCATATCCACTAAAACCACTTTACATTCAGAATTATGAGACGAGCGAGCCCTGTAAAAATATGTAGTAAGAAGAAATAAGTGTTTTATGTATATTTCATACTTTGTAAGAAGAAGAAAGTCTTTTATGTTTGTTTCATATTTTTTTATATTTACTCCCTCTTGGGGAAAAGTTTAAGTCAAAATAATATTCCAGAATATTTGGTCTATTTTTGAACAAATTTATACTAACACACAGCTATTTATTTATTTACTTTTTTATATATTTATAATCTTAAATATGTAGAATTGATAGATATGCCACGAGAAAATGTTAAGTAGTATTTTGGTAGACTGCACTAGATTGTGTTATTAAAGAAAGTTAAAAATAAAAAAATATACACGTAAGTACTTTAACATATATGTATTTTCATATATACATACTTTTGCTATTGCTGTGTTTTAAAGTAAACTTAAACTCTTTTAAAATCAACGGTGGTACTAATTTTCTATGGATACACACAATTACCAGTACAATAGAAGAAAATACTCTAAATATTAGGCATTTAATTACTAGTAGACAGCACAGTTGTTTATCTTTTTAAACCACCGTTGTTTAGGTCAGGGGTCTACCCCGATATTACAGTATTTTCTTTCTTCTTCGCTCCCTTCGCATAATAACGTATTAAGAACAAGTTGATGCCACAATTAACCCATATTTCCCGCCATCGCACTCCACTTCCACAAGTCCTTCAAATGTAAATTTCAATTTTTCGTAATGAATATTTTATTGACTTTAGAGACGAGAAAGTTAGTTCATGAGTACATTTTTCCCGAAATTAATTTGTTGAAATACCGGAAACGCTAACTTTGAAATAAATTTTATTAAATTCCCGTATATTGAAATTATACGAAATATAGAAGGTAAATACTGTTAGTTACAATAATAGAATATAAACTTGCACTGAAATTCGTATCCGAATTACAGCTAGATAAAAGGCTTATTTCGTCAATTTTTCATGGCTAACTACTGCCAGGTACTAAAAAATGAGCTATTGCTTCATTTAGTTTATATTCTAAATTAACAGTGAATTTTAATATTTAAAAATTTTATTTAATATCGGATTTACCGTTACAACATACGCTCGTTGATAAATATTCTTATTATGGACTGTATTCGTATGGAAAAATTATCTTTCTCTTTATATCAGATTTTTTTCTTCCATTGAGGTAGAATATACTGTTTCTTTACACAATTTTTTTAAGCATACCGTCTGTTATCACACCTTCCAAAACCATTATTTTTAAGCTATTTTTTAATCTAATTATGCCAAATTATCTGTTTAATTACCCCTTTACAATTTTCCCACAAATCGCGTACTTTATCAAAATCTCTTTAAGGAACTAATGCGTTATAAAAGAGAAAATCGTTTACAAGACCATTTCTAGGTCCTTTATATGATTTCGTAATATTGAAGCACTTGTTTTTAAGGTTCATATTCAAAAAAGAACTCTGATAATTTCGTAATCTCCTTCAGTCTGTCCGTATGTCACTTCACAGTCTTTACAGATTTATTTACTACTGTACTTTAATATATCTACTTGATACATATGGCAGACTTATTGCTACGAGAGCAATCTCTTACAGCCAACCAGAACACCAACCAGAACACCAGACCACTGGGAATCGCACCAGGTTCCCCGCGGTGCGCGTCGCAGTCAAAGGCCGTATGCCTTGTGATCAACCCAACACACCACGGTGACGACTAATATAAATAAAAGATTATGACTTTATGAATACAATTTTGAATGTTTATGCTTCTTATGGAGATCACAATTCTTTTCTTTTTCTTCCTTAGCCATTTTCCGTTACTTCACTTTACTTCGTCTCGATCGTAAGGAATTTCTATTCTCGATGTCCTCATGCCGACGTATCTGTGGTCTTCTTTGTGGCCGTTTCTTTCCTTATGGTCGCCATTCGACCACTGCTCCACATCACGAATTTTGTTTGCGGGTGATTTGACCAGTCCACTTCCATTTTAATTTGTCTACCCATTTTGTGTGCTTTCTTAAAAATCATACTTAAACTTGCAATGATATTTTTATAAAACTTTTGAAGCATATATTTAAAGTTTCGCTAACAAGGTTTAATCAAAATGAAATTAAAATTTTAAAAATTTTAATTTCATTTTGATTAAAATCATTTATTTAATCATTTAATCAGCAACACTCTTATCTTTGTTAATTCTTAACATCACCTACGACTATGCCGTGATCAGAAAATAAACATACTAGCTGGAAATCATATCATTTCCAGAGAGAAACCATAAAATAAATTGAAAAACAAAAAATATGTAACCTCTAAGAACATTTACTTTATTAATGTTCGAAAAAACAAACAAAAAAATATTTAATACCTCATGCAGTGCGTAATCAAACTGAAATTATAATTTTTTTTATTAGTTTCTAGTAAATTTAAAAAATATATATACTGTCTTTAGGACTAGATACCAATATTTCTTTCTGTTCTAATTAAAAAATATTCTACATTATGTTTAAACAAATATTTAATATCATTTCTCATTTAATAGTGTTTTTATAATGTATCCATAATTTTATGTACTAAATTCTCGTCAATTTTAGAAAGTTTGTTTTTCTCCGTCCTAAATTGGCAGTTTTGGCATTATTTTGTTTGTAAATCATATAAAAAAAGAACCGTATAACAATAAATAAAAGAAAAATAGTTCTAACTCCTAAATTAATAAGTCCTTCAAGTACAAATGGAACTCCAACTATTGAATATAATTAGCGTTAATTTTGTAGAAATTCATTATTCAAAACTAAATGAAACTACGTGATGTAGTATTATTTCTACTTTATTTAATTTCTTTACCACAACCTGAGTTTTAGTTGTGAATCTTTGCTAATTGTCCGCCTGAATATGTTGTAATGCTACGAAACCTAGGTCGTGGTAAACAATTTAAATAAAGTAGAAATAATACATCTTGTAGTATCATTTAATTCAGAACTTCCACTATGAGAGTTCCGTACATATTTAGAAACATATAAAAGGTACATATTTAAAGGTAGCTATTCATAAAAGGTATAAAAGGTACCTATTTAAAGTATTTCTATTAAATTATTACAATTATTAATATCACTTTTCACTCTTTGACCCTTTGCTTAATACCATTCATAAGGTTGATAAAAATAACTTGGTTGGCTGTAACTGTTTAATTCAATAATGCAAGTTGAACAAGATAATGAGCAAGTTGAACAATATTTATTAAATGCTGTTAACCCAATTTTTTTCAGATTAATCATATTTACATGGTTAAAAAATTAGAGGGAAGGGAAGGTGATTATCGAAAAAATTACTAAATATTTTTGATTCCATCTTAGAAAACATCTTCGATGATAATCTACTCACGTGAGAGCCTCATGAAAAATATCCATGTCCAAATTAAACGTTATGTAAGAGGTTTTTTTTCTCTATTTCTACATTTTCACATTCATCAACAATGCATTGCTATGAAATTTCATTATAATACATTTTATGAAGAGAAAACAAAATTACAAGGGTTTTTCTGTTATTCAGCCACGGGATCTCAAAAATGTTCTGTAATTTTATGTATGCTATGATGAAACATAGTTTACTGTATATAACATGATTTTAGTATAGATTTCGACATAAGTTCATCAAAAAAACTCTAAATTATAGCAATTTTTAAAGAAAGGGCTAACCGGCTACCACCTATTTAACATTGATAAACTGAGATTGCAGGTTTATTAATTGCGAACCTAATAGAATATCATAAAGAATATCACCGTAACATTTATTTTAATTTATTCTTCGAATTTCAATGCCTCTTATTCGCTTAACACTTCAGTAACTAAAAAATACCCAATATCTTGCCAGTGTGTTTCTTGATTTTTTGAAAAAAATTCCATATGTATTTTATGGAATGAAACTGAATAACTAGTCATTAACCATTTTGAATCAAAATAATTTTCTTAATTTTTGTTCTTACATTCATTAGTCTACCTAAAAATATAAACTTGCTATATTTTGGCGCAAAGTCCAAATATCTTACATAGTCATTATTTGATCAAACTTATCCATCAATGATCGTCACAGAGCAACACAACGTATCGCCATTACTGACTTCCCTGAAAAATTCCAGAGCGAACCGAGTACTGGCCATTCTAGCAACCAATCGAAATTTCCGCCGAGTAAAAGCGGAAGTAGAACGTTTTCCTCTGAATGCATTTCACTCCTTATTTTCTTAGTGAATGGAGATGCCAGTGCGGGTACAAGGCGCGCTCGCTTCCTACGGAAATTGTAGTGCAATATTTTACATAAAAGTTGACTTGCCTTAAACCTGTGTATGTTCATATAGTTGTAATATTGTGGTATGCAATAATATGAATACTGGAAACTGATTTTCCGGTTGCAAATAATATTAAAATAAAAGTCACTAGTGAAAGGAATTTAAATTTAAAAACTGATATTTGAAATAAAAGTCCCTCTTATAAAGTACTAAAATTGAAAGCAAAAAAAGCACTATTGAAAGCACTATATCTAAAATAAAATTTATTATTGCATGGCGTTATAATTAAAATAATTATCACTATTGAAATCACTAAAACTAAAAGCCCTATTGAATGACACTATAATTATAACAAAAGTCATTATTAAAATTCTCTATAATTAAAATAGCGGCTCTATTGAAAGGCACTATAATTAAAATAAAAGTCATTTTCGAAAGGCACCATAATTAAAAAGTCACTATTGGAAAGCACTAAAATTAAAGTAAATCATTATTGAACGGCAGTATAATTAAAATAAAGTTACAATTGAAAAGCTGTATAATTACGATAAAGGTCTCTCTTGAATGACACATCATTAAAAGACACTATAATTAAAATAAAAGTCATTATTAAAAACACTATAAATAAAAAGTCACTATTAAAAAGAAAAGGCGCATTGGTTCAAAGAAAAAATAATTAACCAATTGGTTATTTATGTGTATAAATGTTGATAAATATTCTTTTTCGTGCTTGGGCTGATGTTCGTTTCACCGCTTTCTTGTATTTTATTACATTATGATTGGCAATAGCTTACAACAATAGTAAGCTATTTCATAGAGATTTAATCAAGCTGACCTACTAATTAGAGAATCAGAAAACATTTAAATCGGTTCAGAAGTCAAAAGTCTACTTCTCCCTTTTTAAAGCCTAATGAGTTGAAACTTTATACTATAATTTTCAACGCTAAAATAAACTATCTCACTAAAGCTTTTTTCCTAGTCCAAGCATAATTTTTATAAAATCTTATTTTGCTAGGCCCTTTTATAACACCCTTTCAATTAGGATATTTTTTTCATTTTCTTTTATACATAAGAAATACCAAGATGATATGACTCTAAGTCATATCATCTTGGTATTTCTTTATTATTTATTTTCTAAGTCATATCATCTCATTATTTCTATTATACCGCCTCATACATATATTTATATTCATAAAACTTTTCTACGTACTAAATTTCAGTCCTATATGTTAAATATTATAGCAATAAATATATCTTTATAACATAGAAACCCAGAAAAATAAGATTAATAATAGAGGTTCTTCATAGTAATATGGAACCAAAGAGAATAAAATCAATTAAGAAACCAATAAAAAATAATTAAAACTAGTATTAATATACGCAAAAATTCACGAACATGCCTTTGATAATTACATTTATAGGCAGGTGTGTGGTATAAAGTTGGACACAATATAATTTTATTAAACCTAAAATACTTTAAGGTAACAACGAACGACACTCCTGAAGATATCTTTATAACTCGAAGTAACTTTTTCAGTTCTAATAACCTCAACGCTGAACTATGTTCTACCATAATTCTGAAAATAATCAACAAATAAAACACTGTACGATGTAATAATATATTATAACATAACTTATGTATTTTCAGACTCCTGCAAAAAGTGATCATACCTTTCACCGAAACAAAATTTTTACGATTCTTCAATTGTACTTTTACAACGTGACACATTGCATATCATATAATAAGTTCCACATGCAGGAATAATGGTCACCTTTTTATTGCAAAATTATCTCAATAGACTCGTTGCACATATTCAAAACAATACGGACCCAAATAGCTACTTCGTCCTACTACGAGTAAAGAAATAAGAGTCCAGGAAAACACAAATATAAAAGGGATAGTCATATTGAAATTGAGACACTACTTCAATTTTTGCGAACCACTTTTAGAACGCTAATGGCATCGATTAATACCATCGTTGTTTACAACTGCTTCTTAGTTTTTTTAACATAAAAAGTTATGCAGTAAAAATTAAAAAAATGTTTTTATTTTTAAATTAATATTTATTATGAACATTTAATTTTTCCGTAATATTCCAAAAAAATATTAATCGCTGTCATAAAAGGTGTAACTCTTGATAAAATAACGTTTAAATATTTTCAGACATGAACATGATCGTTCTTTAAAAAATGTTGTTGTCAATCAATACGGATAAATAAAAAAAATTAAAATTTTTTAAAATGAAACAAGTATGGTTGGTTTCACAGTCATATCTCAAACGGTTTGAAAGTTATAATGATGAAAAGGTTATATGGAAAATTATACAAAATCTCACTGGCCAGCGTTGGGCTCCAGAACAAGTGGAAGCAGGGGAACGAGGGAAAAACACAAATCAACCCGCGTAGATAAATTAAATTAAACAAATTATTTGTGTCTAATAAAACAACATAAAATAAATGCATTAAAAACACTACTGTAGCATTTTGGAATTCCATGTGTGCGAAGTTGCATGGTACCGCTATTATTTATATAAATAGATGATCACCTCCTTGACAGATTATTGGCTGCCTCTCGCCTACATGATCGTAAGTATTTTGGGAGTGATAACGTCTGCGTATAATGAACGAAATAACCCACGACTGAATTCTAAAATTTGAACATAAATTACTTTGTATCCTTTAGCCATAATTATTATTTATGAATAAAAATAAACAAATGATACCAAGATTTCGAGGATATATCACTAATAGTTTGCACAAAAACAGCTGAAGATAGACAAAGTATTTTCCTAACATACATGCCTACTCTGCGGAATGTGATGTTGTGACATTAAAAACACAAAACTTACATCCAAGAACACTACAAATTCTGTATAAAGGAAATATACTGACAATTTATCGGACGTGTACGACATAAAGTCTAATACGAATGTAATTTCGTGAATACTAAAATGGGCACACTATTTGACCGTCATTCGGTAGGACGACATTGAAATCTATAAAGGGAACAATAAATCGTGATTTTGAACATCGGTCCGCCTCTTTTTCGATCCGTTTTATCAGAAACATTTATTGTCGAGAGGATATTGGGACCGAGATTGGGAGTGGGATTTCGGAGAGATTATGTTAATATTAGTCGCGTTTCTCGACGAAACAATCAGATTTAGAATAAATATCGTCAAATACTTGAAGTAAATTTAAAAAATATTTTCGTTAGAGAGAGTATAAAAGAGATAGAGTATATAAGTATATAAGAGAAGAGATAGAGTATATAAGAGAAGAGAGTATAGAAGGTTATCAATATATATAATATATCAAATATTATATAATAATAAAATATTATTGAAATTGATGTCGTTTTCTGTACGTCCAATATATCATATGCTAATAATAATACGACTATTTTTCATACGTTTTTTATAGTATTTTTCTTACATATTGAACTAATAGGCGCTAATACATCTATGTTGTTCTTACATTTTCTACATTGAACCACTGTGCTCCAGGAAAAACACGACGTTTTTTCTTACGTTTCCTTTACCATCCTTTGTGCGCTAATAAGGATATAACTATTTTTCTTACATTTTCTACACGGAATTTATAATATACTAGTAAGAATACAACATTTTCTTACGTTTCCATTTACTACTAATAAACTTTGAGATTTATAGTCATTATTATAATTTTCCAGTAAACTTTAAGTAAATTTCCGGTAACGCTGTTTCTTTTATAATTTTCACTTCACCAGTAAAAATTAGGATCGAATACATTTTTATGGACACTTTCAATAATGTCTTTTAAACTAGCTTATATCTTATACTTTCTATTTCAATTGTTACTCTACACGATTCATGAAATAAAAAAAAGAAAATGTTTTAATACTTATTTGCCCTCTCTAAAATTTCAACATAACTATTTTTAAGTAATGACTTCTGAAAGATATGCGGAGTAATATGTGCCAAACTTAAAGAGTACATGAAACGCTTTTTCTGAAAAAGGTCGCGAGAGACAAACACGTGAATAATCTTATAAGAGTTTCTTCTTTTCTTTTAGGTACGAAACCCTTAGTAATTAGAAACATCTCCAATTTTACCGTCCAACCAATGTACACAATAAAATAATGCAATCGTTCAGGCCTCTGCCAGGGAAAGACTTCGCCAAAAGCTGCTTAAACTGATCACTTCGAACGTAATCCTCTTGACGTTTATTTTGCAAATAGAATGATCATTCGCACACCTGCTTTGTACTAAGCTGGGGCCTACTCTCGTCTCTAAAGCGATTAGACCTGAAATAGCTATTAAACGTTGCGTTGACTGATATAATCTTTATTCATTGCTCTCGCAAGTGTCATTTTTGGATAACGTCAGATGTAAACGATGGTATGAAATGGAGCTTTAATATCAAATATGATTGGAAATCTATGGGAACTTTTTTGCGGAGAATGAATATCATAAACAATAACTGGACTCATTATTTTTTCGCAAAAAAAAATAATTTTTTCATAATCACAATATTTTAAAATTTACACCGAAATTAAGAAACAATTGACAAAATTATATCTTTGGAACCGTATCGTTACCGGTTATTTCCATATCCAAAATCACAACATATTTTTTTAATTTAAATTGACCAACTCCACGGATATTCAAAGTCACTTAGAACGAATGATATTTGTATCTGCATAAAACAATCGTTTGTTGCTTAATGTGATATAATAAAAATGTTTTTAAAAGCTTCATTTTTTCAACCCGAGTTCATTTTTTCCGAATTTAAAAATAATGGTTTAATTAGTTTTAGAGAATTACTTTTCACTTTTCGTCTTTCTTGTTTCAGTGAAATTCTAAAAATTAAGGAATAAAATTATGATTATACCAACTGTCTAATTATAGGTACGGTAACAATTTGGAGGTTTGGCTATTACATATATGGGATTAGGACACACTTTAAATATACATTGAAAGTGTGTCCTATGTGTATTTCAATAAAACTCTATGGTTACCTATAAACTGATTTATTTTTATAAATTTTCTCTCACCTGAACTATTGTAACACATTTTAGTCTATCGATTTGAACATTTGATTAACCTGTTCGAAGTTGATCAAAATCTTGCTTCTACATTCATAATAACTTAAATCATATCCAATAGATCTTAAATGAGCCGTAAAAATGTTTGATTATTGTCCGGAGAGATCTTGTTGTTCAGGGGATATAATTCCCTATAATGGATTGCTTTCATCTTTCTTTTTTTAAATGTTTGTTGATACCATCGTCAGTAATGTAATGCTTAACAAAATTTATGGAAATACAAAAATTTATCACATTTTCACTAATCGAAACTTTATAAATTGGCCCGAC
The DNA here is from genome assembly GCA_039881145.1 of Druceiella hillmani. Lineage (NCBI taxonomy): Eukaryota > Metazoa > Arthropoda > Insecta > Lepidoptera > Hepialidae > Druceiella > Druceiella hillmani. The sequence continues at coordinate 45,106,717 of JAYKKI010000003.1, forward strand.
TGATCAATCTGTCGGAAAATAGAGGCATTTAATACAATTAAGTCTATGATCATAATATTGGTAATCAAAAGCTTCTTCCGAGCTTTAACGGAATATATTTACCGCAGTTGTCATTAAATGGCACTGTCTTCTTTTATCTGTAAGTAGATGAAAAATGAGTATCCTGATTGATGAAAAATGTTATTGTAGGCTTTTCCGCAGCATACAGAACAAACCAAAGTTCACATTTGTCTAGTATTCTGTTACTATTATAAATGTATACAACCTTAATGAAGATGATTGCTGTACTAATTGGAACTACTGAAAATTTGTATGCACTGTATTTTTACCTCGCAATTCCAACTAATGGGGGGAGCGATTTGTGATCGACTCCAAATGCATATCACTAACATTTTTTTTAAATTGAATAATAGATCACTTTTTAAAAGGCTGGTAAATGAAAATTATTCAGTATAAGTAAACTTACTTTTCTCAATAACTTAAAATTAATTTTACCTTTCTCAATATGATAAAACAATACATTAGGCACAATCTGTTAGTTCTCGTTTAATTTTGATTAATAATATCTAGTAGATGAACGAGTGACCGTAAATTAAAAAGGCGCTTTTCCTCGAAATCTAATAGAAATGTTAAGCATTTTCATTCACGTAATATTAATTTGAGAAGCAAAATAATTTATTTTTGAGGAAAAGCGTATTTATTTTAGTTTTTTAAACTATTAATTTATTTTCACTTTTTTTAGTCTTATATTAAAAATAGAGTATTGTTTGGAACTTATTTTATATTATATTTAGAACCACTTTTACAAATATTAACACTTAACTTCTACAGAATTTAAATTAGCTGACCAACAAATTTAATTATGCTTGATTGCGTGTCTGTGGGCAACTGAGCGCGCATCCTCTCCATCTCTGCCAATGCATCAGTATTGCAAGGTGTTTTTTTGGTAAGCTTCCGATTCTTGTATATAATTTCCGGTTCTATTTCATTAAATAATTCTGATGGTAGCACTTTATTGTGTTATCATCAGCACATAACTGACAAATTTCATGATGTTACAACAATTAGAAGCCCAAAAAAAGTTAGGATACGTTGTTTCATTATTGAATTCAGTGTCTAGCTTCAGTTCTATTTCATTAAGTCAGCCCGATGGTACCATTTTACTGTGTTGTCATCAAAACTACATATAACTGCCAAGTTTCATGATGATACAGCAATTAAAGGTGCATAAAATTTAGTTTCATAGATTCCATTACATAGTTGGGTATTTTTAGATCGATATAATTAAAATGAATTAAATATTTATCACTGTTTCGGTGACAAAATGCAGGTTTATCTTATTATCGGCTAAATGCTTATACAGAAGTTTAGAAGAAACGGCAAATTACCAAATATTATCCAAATATTATGAAGGAAATCTTTATTTTTTATTAAACAAGTTTCTACCTCCACAATTCAACATTTTACCCAAACTTGGCATTGACAATTTTAATTTTTTGGTTAATTTGTTAAGATACACATATTTTCTGTATCAATACATATTTTTCTAAATAATGTTTCATTTTTGATACCATGTGTAATTGAGTTCATATATAAATGTAGTGGCCCATGGCTTAAAATTTACTGCAACATTTATTTCGGGACTTAACATATGTTAAGAGAATTTATAGTATATTCGTAGCATTTTTTTTTAGAAAGAACGTATCTTAGTCCATTTGGAGCGGTGTTACTTAATTCACTAGTCCTTAACTCAGTCACATTTAAAATACTTTTTAATAATTCAAGCCTGTCATTAGCAAAACCTTATCTCTTCATTAATTGTTCTTGAGTTACGGTGTACCGTTAATTTATCAGTATATCATATTTAAAGTTGAAAATTGTTGGAAGTTTTATAGGAATCCATGCGATGGATCTCTAGTTATATAAAAAAATCTAATTCTAGAAATTTCTGAAAGTATATTTATGGTCAACCGGTCGTAAATGTGATTTTTTGGAGTTTACTCCTTAAGAATCGATATTCATATATTGCGGCCCGTATGGAGTTTTATAAGGTGTAAAATCAGTAGTTCAGAACGTTAAAAAAGTATTGCAAGTTTGTAAAAAGTATTGCAAGTTTGTCAAAAATTCGTTCACCAATATTTAGAATCGACTTTCAGCATGGACATAGATTACATATATTATTCTGTTAAAAAAATTTTCACAGAGACCAGTTTTGTAACGGAAGTCAACGAAAAAACAGTCGAGCGATGTCTTTCTTATGAACGCTGTCTTAATAGTAAGAGATATATTGATAGATGATATTGATATTTATATTTATATATATTTTTAATTATTTTATAAATTCCAAGAAAATCTTAATTAAGGAGTTAACTCCAGTGGCGCGTCGCAGCTGTCACGCACATTGTTTTTTTTTCTAGTATGATATCTACCTTCCATATAGGAATTAGGTATATATTCCAGATGTATCCTATGGTTTCATTATACGGAGGATTTTCCGAAATTATTTTCTCATTTAGAGGGTAAATGAAAGACTTACATTGTTAAGAGAAAAGCAAAAAATTAATTAGAATGCCAACCTTCAACACTTTCATTTCTGCGGGCAATATAATGCCTCGGATTTGTTAGTGTACACTTTCTCATTTCGTTTTATTTGTATGTAAAAGTGATTACGTAGTCGACCCGAGATTGTTACTTGTATGTTTCACCTTATTTACTATGAACCCGAGTAAAGTGACACAATTATTTGCGTACAAATGTCACATAAACTCACTCTTTTTATTCGATAAGTAGAGTTTGGTTTAGAATTAGGTTGAAACATAAAAATACAAATGTAAACTTTGTTAGCTATTTTTTGACTTACCATCAAAATAGAAAGTCAAAAATTTTATTAGACCATCTATTATTATCAATTATATAAAAAATCTTTCCCTAGTTTTTATGCAGATTTGCTTCATTAATTATGTTTCTTATAATCTTAATGATATTATTATTATTTATTATGAAAATCCTTTTATTTTTTTTGACTCAAAAAAAAATTCTAGTAATACTTTTTCTTTTTACTTTATTTCTTACATTATTTTTTTTCGTACTTTTCATTAATTGATAACCTTAAAACCATAAGACCGTATACTCAAATCTCCATTTTGTCGAAATGTTGTTCGATTCATCGGCGAATTGTGAATGGATATTGATTCTATTACACAGTTATGTCTTTAAATTTATCCAAAAGGGGTCTAAGAGCTTAGTTGGTTTTTTAAGATCAATGTGGCTTTCTTTTCTTACCTCATATTTCCTACACTGGAATAGTCAAAATCGTTTTACAATACCTGCAGATGGAAACAAATTGTATTGGAATTACTTATTTTTCCACGGTCTATAAATTTCCAACAATCTGGGAGCGGTTGCATCCTCGTGTAATTTGTTTATGATGGGTGAGAATAAACTTCTCGAAATATGACATCATAATGACGACATATTCTTTAGCATTGCGCTATAATAATAATTTGTAATTAAAAAATAATATTAACGTTTATTGTTTCCACGCAATTACTCGTAATGGGGGGGGGGTGGCGATCAAGGGATTGTGGAGGGCTGGTAAGTGCAATTGTATGTTGGTGCCATAAATTTATTAAACTGTATAGACAAACAAGACGAGACAGAGCACAATGATGCATAGTAGCGATGTTACATGTTAGAAAGAGATAGCAAAATAAAAACTATTAGAACCTTTTTTGCGGCACAGGTCGTCCTTAGAGCCACACGGAAGTCCACATCAAAATAATCCAGGTAAATTCACATTTCATAGATAATTTGTAGAGAATAAATACGCACTCTTCGTATTTATTTTCAAAAAGTCTTGCACTATTTCAAATGTTGCTATTTACAGAATAATATGCCTAATTACATATAAAATAAAGATATACGTTAAAACTTTTTTATAACATAAAAAAATATATTTAACAGGATAATATACAACCTATGTCCATCCTGAGGTCCTTTCTAAATACGGGTGGAAGAATTTTTGAAATCAGATGAGTAGTTTCGGAGATTACCTCCCACATCCAAACTTAGAAACTATTACATTTTGAAACTTAGAACTCCTGATTTTACTCCTCATAAAATTTTGATACCGAGCGCTATATATGAAAACTATGCGCTATGATTCTTAAGTAGTAAACTCCAATAAAAATATGTTGAATAATTGTGAATATATAGAAAAATAATAATAAATATTCATCTCATCTAATTCTCGAAATACACTATATCAATGCTAACGCAAGGATTAAACGTTCTGCAGTGTACGCACACCGAGCGCCGCACGGGTCAACGATACCTTTTTAAAACTTCTGTATGTACTATATCTGTAGAACCATCATAATGCTGGTTCTACTCGTACTCGTACAGGTTTTTTATTTATTTCAGACCTTCAGCTTACTTATAAAATTATGTTTGGTTTAAAAAATAAAATATTTTTATAAGAAAATCTGTTATTTTACACAATAAAAATAATAACTTTGGAGATTATATGGCAGCGCGCCAAGAGTCCAGTCTATGCAAAGAACAATTTTCTGTACTGGAATATGCCTGTCGGTAATAATGATAACATATGAGTGGAAGCTAGCCCAATTTTGTGGCATTGATTACGGTTGAACGTCTAAACAAAAATTAATGCCCAAAGGTTTTATACAACCATGTACACTGAGATAATAGTGATTATTTGACGTGTAAAGAGATTAAATTATTTCATATATAATATTTAATCTCATGATAATAGATTTAGGTGCCATATTAAAAACAGAAATAGAGGAACAATTTCCTAAAAGAATTGTTATAAAACAACTCACTAAATAAAATATACAACGTTACATAAACAGAATTATTTTTGCAGATCAGATAAAAACTTCTCAAAAGCAAATAAAAAATGGCTTTAATGACCGCATTTGTCAGAACCATCCAAAGAATGCAAATTAATCACAAGATCCGATAAAAAAATAGACGAAACAAGTTTAATGGTCGACTTGTCAAATTGCAGCCATTTTTCAATATCATCGAAAATAAGAAATAACTACTAAAAATGAAAAAAGTATTTCTATAGTAACTACGTAAGTTAAAAGGAGGAGGCTCCGCTATCTATCCTTAAATTAGAAGGAGACAAAAAACTTTATAATTTTATCATACCAATGTTCATTTTTCTCTCCTAGATGTTAAATTAAACCACAATCAGAATGCTTATTAACAGATATAAGCAGAGGTGCTAAAATGTGGTTCCTGCATTTAATTATTTACTTTGAAATGGCATCATTTTAAATTTTAAATAAATGTTTTAAAACCTTTTTTAAAAACTTGCTCACAATTTTGATCATGTTTTTAAAAGTGGCAGAATTTTCATACCTGCAGTTCAAAAAAGTGAAGTTAGAAAATTGCATCTACTTCCTCAACCTTTTACTCTTTATGATTTCGTATGTAAAAAGGAAAAAAGAAATCTTTTTAAGATCGACTGTCTGTCTGTCATAGTCATTTTTTTAGAAACCATGCGACATAGAAAATTTAAATGGCGCACTGTTAAAATGTATTACCCATATATAATATTTATTTGAAAATATCCTAATAAAATTTTCCAAAATTAGTTTTTTTCGATTATCATTGAAAGGGCAAGCTTTAGGATTCCAAAGCAATTAATTATTTACAAATATTTTCTAAGGTAATTTTATATAGATTACTGAAAATATCCACGAAAACACATATTTCTTCAAATCTCTGAAATTGCTAGTCAATATTTAAGAAAAATAATATCGTTATTGATATTCACTTAAAATTGTTCAAAAACCATAATGAAGATTCTAAATATTTTATTTTTTCTGATAAATTCTTATTTTAAGCCTGTGAAAAATATACTAGGCAGTATATTTTAAATATTCTAAATAATATTAGTATTTGTGAACAATTTAATAGAAATACTAATCCTTGAATATTTATTTATGCTTAAGTGTCCAAGGAACCCCCATAATGCGAATTTTATGCGTACTTAACATTTTTTTGGAAATTTTGTTTCAACTTATAAAAAACTCTTGATTTTTTGTTAACTTATTTTTATTTTATATTAAATAATATATTTTCATTCATCTAATCACAACTATTTAAACATTAGTATTAAAATTTTCAAATAGTAGTGCATAAGACAAAATTTAAATATAAATATAAATATAAATATATATATATATATATATATATATATATATATATATATATATATATATATAAATCTTTATCTTACGCTTTATTATTTGAAAATTTTACCTTCTCCTTTTCAACTTTCTGCAATACTGATGTACTTCCTTTGATTTATATAATACAATATTGCCACTCCACAGAGAACAAAAACTTACTAAATATAAGTTTTTGTTCTCTATGGAGTGGCAATTTTGAATGTCTGATTATTCATTGTCAAACCAAAGAATTAACATAAGTGTTGCAAAACGTGGAATTAAATAAGGCATTGTAAAGTGAAACCACAATAAGACACAATAATAGTGTTCACTTTATGGAAAATAAAAAGCGTTTTTTACTGTCATTTTTCAAACGATAATTATAGCAAAAATCTCATAACTATGTTATTTATATTTTTCTATTCTTGGAACATCTCTTTTAAAAAGATAACATTGGCTAGTTGGCTACTCCTAAATTTGTCGCCATTAAAAAAATTATAAAATTTATAAGCAAGTTACAAGATTCTAAATTTAATTTCGAGTGGGGATATCTCTTTTGCTCATGGCTGACGACAAGTAATAGATAAAAGTATTACCTAGTTAATTGAATAGTTATTAATGAATTTGTTAATTAAGCATAAATAATATAATTTTCTGAATTTTAATGACGTATTTCTTAATTATCAACCTAATATATAAACAACGATACACTATCAGTGAAACTTTTTATTTCAAAGTCAATGTCGAGGTGTATTTCCATAAGACCACACATCTAAATAAGGATCAAACCGGAAATAAATTATCTTCGATATTCCCACAGAAATATCGATGTATACTGTGTTAAAATTTTACTCTAACTGTAGGTGCCTACCAATTCATATCAATTTAAATAAACTTTGCGTTTGTAACACAACGAGACTGTTTATTTCACGGAATATTTTTTTAAATTTTATTTCACTGATAAGATAATTAGACATCCGTTATAATTATTACTGACGTACGATTGGAGCTGTGCATGAACATATGTTAATTAGTAAATTGTGAAAATATCCCGCACTGTATTTGAAAGTAAAATACAGACGTTTGTTCATAATTACAATCAAACAAATATTGGAAAAGTAATTTAAACAATTAACATTTTACAAATAAATATATAATGTCAAATATTTGCCAATATTATATATTTTCTTCCAGGATAATTACATTATGTATACATAATGACGTTGTGCACTTGTAAGTTACATCTGTCTAGTGCAAGCGGATAAATGAAAGATCCATTTAATAATGATTATAACTCAAAATTTATATATTTTTGGACGGCGATAGAAGCTGTGACAAGGATTAAGATCAGTTATCATAATTTGCTTAAAAACCTGTTTGTACTAAAAAATAACAGAGTTAATTTTCATTTTATCCACGGCTGTGACGATACAAGTCTCTTCATTCCAAAAATATATCGTTTTAGATACTATTACTTTCTTAATTAGTCGTTAAGGACAAACATTCCTTATACCATTTTCTGGTCTGTGATATACCTCTTTCGATACACTGAATCTCGCACATACCTATGTTCTTACCTACTTTTCTTATTTAGGCTTTTTGGGAGCAATATTTGCTCTCTCTTAGAAATAAATCAGTTAGATTTTTAGTCGAACAAAAGAAGGGAAGTAAAAGGAGTGGAAGTTTATATTATTGGATGAAGGACTATATATAATGCAATATGAATAACGTTTAGTGATGTTACTACGTTGCAACGACCTGATGATTTAAAAAAATCTCCTGCGTATTCGACAGTGTTTTTGTGAGTATTTTGTCGTAGCTGTGTGCTAAATAGAGAACAGAAACTTTTGTGAAAAAGTGAATGAATGGACGAATTGACAAAAAGAGATTAAGGTCATCAAACAACCTTATAACTAGGTATAAAAAAACTCAACAGCGAAGGACACAGTGGTATTAGAGACTTTCGTAAGATATCCTACATACTCAATGTAACCAGCATAAAAGGTAACTACTCGAAAAATGCGCAAAGAAGTCAGTGCGGTAACCACCACCAGATCCTTGATTGTTGGTGACTGTCGATGGAAAAGCACAAGAATTTAATATTTTCTGAAACATCTAAATATTCGTCAAAATAAAATGTTGATCGCGACTTGTTCATAGCTATTTTCTTAATTACGTCCCATTTGGTGGTCGTAAATATTGAGAAGTTATATATGGTTTGAACAGATATTGGTGGCTTCAGTGTCCACTAAAACACCTCATAAAATTTAGGAGTGGTGTATATTCCGCACCAAAAGTTTTACATAATAATTTTGATACAAAAAATATGACGAAATTTTTATAGAACCGTGTAACCGCTAATGCCATCTGTACAAAACTTGAAAAGCAATAAATAATATGTGCACCTGTAGTTATCTGAAGTTAAAGAATAGACAACGTCTGGTCGGCTGTAAAAATATAATGGGAGGTGAAATTGATTTCCATTCTAAAACATCTGTATCATTACTCTTTCAACATCTGGACATCGTGATGACACTTGCGCACGGTAATATTTTGCATATAACTGTTAAAAGATTAAAATATGTAAGCGAAAGACTACGTAAATCGACGAAGTATATTTAAATAAATAATTTTTCATTAAAACAATACTTTATTTTTCTTTTAACAAATGAAATTCAATTAAAAATTACTTTTAATAATTTAACTGTAAAACTTGCTTCAATAGAGATTCGGTCCTATTACTTAGTCCCAGTCAAGAGTTGCAGGAAATGGGAATAGTGTGCCGCACGCAGAGGATGCTCTCCATGTTGATATCCAATTTGCGTCGATCGTATCGCTAATGAGTGACGTGCGGAGTGGACATCACACAGATTCGTCGTTACTGTCGATGATAAATGAGTAATATTGTCACTTGAATATCTGTATTATATAAAAGATAATGAGAGTCACGGTAATAGGAATGTAGTCTATTCTATATCGATAACAAACATCGTTGCAATACATTGTTATTATATTTTCATCGCTACATTGAGGCATTTTCACTCAAGTGCAGCCTAAGGGAATTATGTATGTTTCGTCTATTTTTTAAAAACTTTTTAAAAACTCAATACTTGTTCCGGCGAATCCGGAAGTCGAAGTATACTTTATTTACTTTAGAATTGCAATATAGTATAATGCTTAAGAATTACTGAGTATATTAAATAATGAAAGATTAACTTTTTATATTTTAACAAGTAGATATAAAGATGAGCAATGAGTGGCAATGTTATATAGATAACAATGAACAAAGCTTTAAATATAAAGACAGCCAATGTGTGTCTTGTCCCATTAGGTAACATATATATTATGCTTTTTAATTTTAAATTTTGTAAAATGTCTTATAAAAGCTTTTAATCTGATAAAGGCAAATGATACTCCTATGTCGTTGTAAAATAGTTGAAAAAAAACTAACAATGAATTAAAATAAGAACTGTTCATTAACATAACTATATCAGACCACTATAAATATTATATATAGATTAAATACAAATCTATTAAATTTACAAATGCCAACGTCAATAGCCCCATAGCAACATATTGCAAACGTCGATATAATTAACATTTTAAAGCTGTACTTTAAAAGAACATGGATCAAGAATATTACTTTTCTCCGAGACCATGTCTATGTTAAACTAACCCTTTCTGGAGTATCATTTTTCAAAAGTACAATCAAAACTTTACCGCGAAACTTACGTACGTATGTCGTTTATAGCTTTTAAACTATCTGAAAAACCGAACCAAAAAAAAAATTGGTGGGCTTAAGACCACATCGTAGAAGTGAAAACTTTAGCAACTAATGTAATCATACTGTGTGTGTCGGAAATTTTAGATGAGAAAATTAAAAAAGGAAAATAATTAGCCTTGATGTTAGTCGTGTACTCCTTATCTGCTGTTAGTCGTGACCGTTTCTTCTAAATTTTCACAGTATTCATTATAAACTCGAAACCAATCGAAAGCTAATGAAAAGAATATTAAAATAAAAATGCAGTGGCGGCGTAGTTTTAATTTTTTCAAATTTTACTAAAAATAGAGCATTTCTTACGAACTTTCCGATTATTATAATAGAAGTTCTCATATGGATTTCATAACAGGCCTGTTGTACAGATTCGTAGAACTTAATATTATTAAAATAAATGGAGATAAATAGGTATATGTCTGTTATGATGTATATGATAACACTTTAAAATTTAATTTATAATGAAATTACTCCTGTAACAAAATTATCGTTTGACGAATCGAGTATATCTGGATTATATCCGATTTTTTTTTCTTATATTTGTTGTTTGTAACTTAACCTAAAATAATCTAACCTAACAAAACCTTTCTAGAAAACGATGTCATTGTATTTAAAGTTAGGCGGTTTGTTTCTATCAATTTTCACCCCAGTTCATCAAGTCATATTCTAACTACCTATACTTCAGACAGACACAATATCAGACACATAATAAAATACAATACACACTGTAAATGCCTCAAATTAAAATAAAAAGTATGAATTTATATAAAACATTAAAATGTATGTATGTATATAATGACTCTGTAACAGAAGAGAAACCCCTCTTGTATTACAGCAATTTTACATTAGTAAACGTTATGCGGCGTATAAAAAGTCGTTAGTCTCGCGTTACACTTTCAAAACCGAGATACGCTATTTAACTACGCGCGTGACGTTTCAACGAAGGTAGTGTCGTAACGAAGGTGACGTTTCTCTCATGTTATGACTTCCGTAAGCTCCATCCGCGTCTGTAACGTGAACACATGATGGCAGAAACCATCCCAGCCGCAGGTTGTTTACTGCGTTCTCGAATAATTAAGTGTTACTATTGTGCAGCGTTTTACTGCCACTTGTGCAATTGAACTAGCGAATTTAATTTAAAGACTGAGTCATTATTTACCACCGAGCGCTCGCAATAATATTTTAATCAACAGACGAGAATTTCGTAACTTTAATGCTTTTTGTGTGATATAAAAATATATTATAAAGAACTTATGAATAAAAATATTGTACCAAAAAAGTAAATAGCAAACAATTATATAACCTGCATAAAAAGTAAAACTATATTTATATTAAGGGTGCGTGCAATGATAGAATTATTTAGAACAACGATGTTCAGGCAACGTACATATATTAATTTTAATTACTTCAATTCGACACCCGATTTGGAAATTAATTTTATACGTACGTACGTCTCTATAAGAGTTTGTATATTTATAAGTAGTACCCGTGCTTAAGTAAAACAACTTTAAAATAAATCTATTACTGAAACGCACAGACATAGCCTGTATATATATACATAAGTTTATACACATAAGTATACAAGGATTATTGTATTTGACAGAATATATAATACAATATGTTTTGTGAAATAAAACAATCAGTGACAAAGTAAAAACAGTGAACTCGGAAATCATAGGTCACGTATTCGAGGAATATTAAATCACTGTTCGTGACACTTGGACATAGGGCACGACCTAAAACTTTTAAGAAATGAATTATTTTTTGTACGTGGCCTGATTTCGTTGAAAAATATAAAAAAGTGATAATTGTATTGAAACTAAAAGATGATTGTTTGAGACCAATATAATATATAGCACGTTTTAAAAAGTACCAAAGAATTAAAGTACATGAAATAGAGTGCAAGAAATATTTTCAAACAAACAATTATAAACACCCTAACATAAACAACTTTTAAATGACTATCGGTTTTTCAAATTCATATATTCGATAAACTACAGATTTAGAATAATGAGTCCTCCAGAAGGCGAGAATACGCGGATAGTATGTCCACAAAAACTACGCATAAATGCGTAGTATCAAAACGCAGCTGTCAGTGCTGGTGCAATCTAAAACACAGCATTGAACGGTTGTGTGGTTTGTATATGACAACATCGCGTAAAATGCCGTCTTATACTATTGTCATTAATTTCATTTTCAATTAACTATGCAATTTTAAAATATCGAAGTGGATTTTTTTAACAGACGCGCCATTTTCTTTGGTGTTGTTACCTCTTAAAAAATTGTTTACCCAAATTAAAGCATCTTAATTGCTTGATACTGAAAGATGTAAAATTTAATTTGTAAAAAAATCTAAATTTGTGATACATCGTTGGAGAATGTGGCGTAATATTTGAAATTTCAGTTGTCATATTCAATTGTAGAATATTTTACCTATTGCATATATAATAATCGTATGTAGGATTACGGAGACGCGCGAAAGAAACAAATTTTGCATCCATTCATTTTCGCCTTGTTTAACTTCTTGAAAATGCGAACAGGTGTTGTTTAAAATAAGTAGAAATTTTATTACATTGAACGCTAATTAATATAAATGAAACAAATTAATATAAATGAAATTAATATAAATGAAACAAAAGAAACAAATTTATATAAATGAAATTAATATAAATGAAACAAAACTAATTAATATAAATGAAACAAAAGAAACAAATTTTGCATCCATTCATTTTCGCCTTGTTTAACTTCTTGAAAATGCGAACTGGTGTTGTTTAAAATAAGTAGAAATTTTATTACATTGAACGCTAATTAATATATATAATTTTTTCTTCCTTTATTGAATTGCTTTAGTACAGGCACCGATTTTATAGCGAGCTTCTTAACTTCGGCTATTAAGGCTAGCTTTCGGTAATTGTCACACGGAAGGTTCTGGAGGGTTTTGTAGAGCTCCTCACAGTATTTATGCCACCTTTCTGCCACCGCGTCCAAATTTTGAAGCCGGATTCCATTTTCGTCTTTCACTACCCATGTTTTGGGTTTGAACTGTTTCGAGATTAGTTTCAAAATAGGGTATTTTACTATATTTTTTTATAACTAAAATAGTAATAGAATAAATAGAATATATAATACCATTAAAAGTGGTTAAAATAAATATATCGTACCTAGGACTTTTCATTACAAAGATATAACGACTTAAAAATTAACGAACTACGATTCGCGCGAAAACGCCGCATAAAAAATACAACTGAATTATAACGTCACTGGCCCATATTTAGCATTCATTATAAGGGAGTTTATTAAATACCTTTAGTATCTCGTCAAATATTGCGTTAAAGTTGCATATTGTATATTATACTTTTCTCATTTTTTTGTTTGGAAACTGAATTCATAATAACTTTTTCTATTTAATAAAATGAAAAATTGATACTTTTTCCTATTTAGAAGTTTCGATTAGTTGTTTGTTATATGCATTATTTTTTTCATCACAAGGTTTTTTTAAACCCACTCTACAGTTTTAAAACATTTTTACAAAAGACATCGACATCAGTCAAATACCCTATTGCCGTCATGGCAGCGACACTGTCGCCAACTATCGCCGTTTACGCAGGCGAACCTCCAGATTATCATGGCGGAACACTGTCACACAGCTGCCAAGCCGATAACTGTCGCACAGCTGCCACACTGATAACTGTCGCACAAACTGTCGCCGTGTAAACACCACTTAAACATATTTAAACCACAATTGATTTCCTAACAACACTGTACCTATAGCTTTGCTGCTAACTTTAAAAAGTTGTGATTAGTACTAAATTTTGTGTATCCTTGAAATCAGCGTTTATTCGCGTATTGTATCTTTTCTATTCTCAATTACTAAAACTAAATCGGTTTCGTACTGTTAATTAGTTACAAAATGAAAGAATACACACTTAAAACAATGTATTTAACGGAAAAAAATCCGCTCGCGACTTGCCATAAAAAATTTATTTGGAAAATATTTCCAACCCGAAGTGTGTTTTGTCATGAATTGTTCATTATATTTTTTCGACTTAATAACCACTGATTAAACACTAGATATATAAAGAGAAGTACGAATTTACTATTATGGAAAAACCGGTCAACTCCGTATCGGAATACGCACAAAATTAGGTTCCGTGGTTGTACCTATATACCTCTTGAAATTGTTCTTATAAGTTAACTAAAATATTTTATTTGAAAGTTATAATCAAATCATATTTATTTTATTGAAAAGTTTTGAAATATATAGAATTTTATAAAATTGTTAAGACCCAATGGTTGACAAATTAGAGCAGGACACACATTACATGTCACTGTGACATATAATGTGTGTTCTGCTCTAATTTTTTAACCAATGGGTCTGATCGCTGTCGTTATCATCTTGCATAATTTTTCTTTTAGTTGGATTACCATTGGAATTTCTGCTAATACTTTTTTGTGTCCTTTTTTCATCATATTTTTTTTTCTTCTTTTTAGTTTGTTGTTGAGCGAGTTCATTTTTTTCTGTGAGTATAGATCTACCTGGTGCATCTGGTGATATTTGTAGTAAAGCAAGGAGGAGCTTTAGGGAACCGTTTTATAATTGCCAGTGAAAAAACTTGCGTATTATCAGAAGACCGTTATTGGTTACTTCTTTGAGAGTCTAGTACAACTTCGGAACTGTACTCTCGTAATATACCTCAGGTGTTACATTCAGAAATCTCCATTGAATTCTCTTGAGGATCTTCAAGGTCTAAATCTATAGAAATCAGCCCGTGTTGACTTATGGACCAGATTCGGTGCTTACATTCATAGGTGGCGTTTAGCTTTCAGTCAAATACCTATCGGTTACAAAAGAGGGCGCAAAGTCTTCATCGGTGAATACGTTAGAATTGTAGGGCCAAATAAAATGTTTATTGAATGTATTACCAATAGCTGCGGGTGTGTACATTAGAGGAAAAGCACGTGTTACGATGCCTGAAATTTTGTATATTTTATATAATTTTGAGCTTTACTGCAATACGTCTTTAATGGACCATTAACACCAACATTAACGGGTTGAAATTTATGAGTGCAATGTGGAGGAAAGGGGAGTATGAAAATTGAGTTTTTTTTGCTTTTTCAGCCACTTCAATGTCAATATGAATCGAGTGGTTATCCAAGAATAAAAGCACTGGTTCTGCCGGAGTTGGCTTGACATATTTGATGAAGTGATCCATATAGATAGGAAACTACTACCAGCTCCAATATACTCAGGGAGGCTGTCTCGAATAAAAATATCCTTGAATTTCAAACGTGGAGATATAATCATGGGGGAGGGGATTGTGTTTCCCAGAGCATTCGCCGCTAATCCCACAATTACTAGTGTTCCACGCTCGGCAGACACAAGTGCTCACACTTGTTTCGTGTCCTTTGCTGCTATAATTTTCTTTGGCTTTGGGACAGTCTGTACTCCACTTTCATCAAGATGTGACGTGAGGGTAGAAACTGATTCTTTTCGAGAACTTCGCCAAGCTTTTCAAAACACTGCTTCACATTATGCTTATTGAAAGACGTCGCACGGACAACACTCGTTGCCTCTGGTATCCTTGATATCTATCGTTTTCAAGAAACATCTAAACCACTCCTTAACAGCCATATTATTTTCATGAAGTGATGGTGGAATACTTTTTATGTCAAATTTTATCGCAGCATTCCTAAACCAGTTTTCTCACCTTCGCTTGTAAAAAGCCGAAGAAAATGGAAGCCATCTTAAAAGGTATGATGATAAACATCCCTCCTATTTATTTGTAAATATCAACCGAGACTTATATCTAATACTGGAAGTTTGTCATTTTCTGAAATTGTTTACATATCGTTGTAATGCCGTATGACATATTTTTAACTCCTGTGCCACAGTTTTCAATTTACCTCCTTCTTCAATTACCTCATTGGCTGCTCTTTGAAGAAGCTCCGGAGATGTCGCCTTTTTTTGTTTTGCGTTGGTAAGTCCTCATCCTATCAAACATATACATCAGTCATAACCTGGTTCACTTGGGGCTATTTATCCCGCGACACAACTAGCCTCCGATAAAAGGCACTTTCAAAGCCCCATTGCGAAATGAAACATCTTGAATTTTATCTAAAAAAATTGTTACGTTATATGTAAAATATAATAAACTATGTTATTTTCTATTAAATTTACCCCACTAAAGCAAAATAATAACATGAGTAGCTCTAGAAATTAACAAAATTTACCAAGAATTACGAATATGAAAATATTTACTCACGTATCCTCAAAACACAAATCTGCCGGCTGCTGGCAAACCACAAAGTAGATACAGAGGGGAAACCGGAAGTCGATAATTAGTCGGCTTCCGGCGGCGTCATAGATATGTTGGTTCTGTGCCGCCACTTTTTTTCTCGCTGTTATTATGCGTATATGCAGAATGTACACTGAAAATTCTCGCGTTCATATATGATTTCTCCAGAGAATTTGTATTCTTAATTCTGCTGTTTCATAAGTATTTTTATATAAATTTAGATGCCGGTAAGTTATATTTTGATTGTTTTGTATTAAGTTACGTTGTTCAAAATGGCGTTCTGTCACTACACAGTGAAAAATTACGAAAGGACTTGCGTTTTTCAGACTGCCAAAATGTGAAACTCGGTAAGTATTGTTTTCTCACATCAAATAATAGCACAATGTACTTTAAATTCAGTTAACACTGACATTTATACTTTTAACTACAAGTTATAACGCAATTTTATAACCCAGAACAATCGAATACAAACAGCGCAATTACAGAATTTGCGAGAAATCCAAAAATCTAAATAAGTAAAAAGGATTGCTGGATGATTTTGTTTACGCGAGAATATATTTTAACCTTTTCATTTCAAGTAATTCACTTTTTTTGTCAATAAGCACTTATTACACAATTATTAGCACAATTTCTTATAAACTACTAATTAATTATAATAAAGATATAAATAAGTATTAATTGTTGTTTAAAATGTTAACTGTTTTTGGATCTTTTCGGTTTTTTTTATTTAATAATTTGTGTTTGTATTTATAACTTCGTTTAATTTAATCCGTTTTGATTATTACATTTTTGAAGTATTTGTGTTGGTTTTTTTTTTATAGCACTTCGACTTTGTGTTAAAATAGCATCTCTTTACGTAACTATTTCGCTTGCACAATTTTGGGTTTGTTTTCTTTTATATACAAATTTTTGTACCCACAAAAAATTTTTTTTTAAATGCACTTTATACGGAAACTAGTTTTTAATGTATTTTTTTCATGTAAGGCACAATATATACTTTAATCGTATTATAAGATTAATTATTTTAATTATGTTAATTGATATTTTATAATAAATTTAATAGTCGATAGTTATAAATCTTCAAAAAGAAAAAGTACCATAAATTAAAAATTTAAATATAGCTATAATAAAATTTTAATATTATTGATAATTTTTATTCTGACGTTATTGAAAGCGTCACTATTCGTAATTTTTTTCTGCATTCCAAATGTTTATTTTTAATATATTTAATTTCATTAATTTACGTTTATTCTTTTGTAAATATATGTTAAGTGTGTAATGTCTAATAATAAATTCATTGAGAAAATTGTGAAAAAGGTTGGGGAAAAAAATGTTAAGACATTTCCCGTCATTTTTTTAATCGATATTTTTAGAATACATAATCGCGTTATTATTTAATAGTTATAAGAAAAGTTTAAAACTAATATCAACTTCAATCTTGTACCACTTCCAGCGTCAAATTTATGAAGTTAAAGTAATGCGATTTTATGAAATACATAATTCGCGTTATTATTTAATAATTATGCGAAAAGTTCAAAACTAATATCAACTTCAATCTTGTACCATTTCCAGCGTCAAATTTATGAAGTTAAAGTAATGCGATTTTATGAAATACATAATTCGCGTTTGAAAATTTAGAATGGTTGCTGTTGCCTTTGTATTATCATATTTAATATTTTCATTAAATTTTCATATAATCACTTACTTTACAAATTAGTTATATACACTGTCTAAAATATCAAATGTATCCAAATTCGAATTTATAAAATTTAGGTTTTTTGCTAAAAATATGACTATCGTCGTATTGTAAGTTATAAATTATGTACATTTTTACTTACATAAAATACTTGAAATCTTCTTATATTCAGAACTTTATAATATTTCGCGAGAGCGGTAATGATCAAGGTTAGCGATCAAAACATCCATTTTTTAGTCCATGTCCCTGAAAGCTTATTAAATCGTCATAGTAAGAAGATTATCTGTTCCGATATGATTTATTATCTCTAAGTCCAACATAGAGAGGATGAAATACGAGCGGTGAATGCACCAGACGGGATCCACCGTAATAAATATTACTGGACCATTTTCAACCTTTTAAAACGAAAAGGGTAAATATTTAATAACATGACTTGAGAAATACTGCCGCAATACACAGTCAGTTCTATACTTCCATTATTTAAAATATCGCAGATCCTCAGTACTGAAATATCACGGCTCAAGATATTTAAAATAATTGAAAAAAATTCTTAAAGTAAAATAGAGCAACTTCTTCATTGAGACATTTTCGCTTCATCGTCAATTCGCTTCATCCCCATTCTCACCACAAGAAGTATATGTATGTCTAATAGCTCAAAAAATATAATAGCTAAAAATATATTCAATAAACCAATATAATTTTATTACGGTGAGTTTATCTAAATTATTTATTATCTATTTATTGAAACTAGGTACAGTCCAGACATGTTAACGTTTAGAAGGACCATTCACGTTCCAACGGTCACAAAGACTATCAATCGAACCATCGCAACTACAGTTCGATTACCACACATACATCGCGACTCGGTTGTATAGACGGTTTGCATCAAAAATATCCGACAACTTTGGTGACAAAATTCACCAAAGTTTTATATATTTGATTCGAACTGAAGTGCTCTTATTTTGATCTTTTAGTATGAATGTTATGAATAAAAGGAAAAAAGTTTTACCATTTTTGGAAGATATGAATTAAAGAAAAAAGAAAAATGAGTGGTGAAAAATGGTTGCTCAGAAGAGATATATGCACCGACATGATCTTTCTCGATGAATTAGTGACAGAAGAAGCAGATGACTACGAAAATAACATTGGAATGTATAATGAAACTGATGGGAAACTACTATAGACCATAATAACAGAGATCACCAAATCAAATATTTTTGTGAAAAATGAGGTGAATGCCGAGACCCGTTTAGCAATAACTTTTTTTAGCAACAGGGAGAATTTATGAAGATTTGAAGACATCGTAACTAGTATCGCCTTAGTAAATCGTAAAGATTTTTCCGGAAACATATTGGGCTTTTTCACAATTCCTTAAAAAGTTATTACTTAAAGGTAGGTACTTGGTTTAGTTCATATTTTATCTTTTTTTATAATGCAAGTATGAGTTCGACAGGTTTTTGTATTATTGTGCCCTTTCCTTATTTCGTTCATCTATCTTCTACAGAAGATGAATGGAAGAAAATCGCAGTCGAATTCAAAAAGCATGGAATTTTGATAATTGCATCGGTACCTACTATGGATGGGAAGCACAATGAAATAATTAAACCACCGGGCAAGGATTCACTGATTATAAAGGCACGTTTAGTATCATATTGCTTGCTGGTGTGGATGCTACGAGTGAGTATGAATTTATCCATACTCATATAAGATTAATAGAAAATTATCAGATGAAGGATTGTTTAAGCAAACAAAACTTTTTGAACAATTAGAGAGAAACCAACTGTAACCGATTAAACATTTACTTTAACCTAGTAGACATTTCCTATAATGTAGTTGATGAATATTATTTTAATTACAGGTTAAGTAAGGCTCGAAGAATAGTGAAGAATGTTTTTGAGATATTAGCAAACAAATCTTGCATGTTTCATACAAGTGTACCTGGAAAACATTGATGCGATGGTATTAGCCAGTTGTATGCTACATAATTACTTAAAGAGAAATCTTGAATTTAATATTGATACAGAAAATCGCAAAACTGGTACAATTACAGGGGTCTGTGGCCATAAATTCGGCAATTGACATCTTTATATGTACCGAGATCATCCTTATATTCTGATCATAACGCAAAAAATGGAAGAGATAATCTAAACGTTACTTGTAGTTAGTAAGGTTGATTTTTAAGAAAAATAATAATTGTATTTTCTACTGATTTATTTAATCATCATTTCCTTCTTATAAACAAATATTTTAAAAATTATGAGTTTGTTTTATTATTTCTACTTATTCGACAATCTACGACATCAACCATTTTCAAATGAAATTAAAACTATACTTCTACACATCATCACCATCGTTAAGTTTTTGAGGAAAGACCAAATATTCGTCCAATCCTTGTGACGAGGTAAAGTTGACATCAGCGCTTAGAAAGAAAGAATAACTGCGAAATTAACCAAACAGACATGCGTAAATCCTGCAGTTTATTGTGACAGAATGACAGTGTTACGGTTTTCATTCTAGACTTTTAGTAGAAGTACCGAAAGAAAATCGTTAACGTCATAGGGCAAATTAAAATTGCACTCATTTTGATGAGATGCTTGTATGGATGGGGCAGCGTTAACAGTATCTGAAGTATACTTGAAAAAACCTTTATATAGCTTGTTTACTTATTAATATAATAAACCACTAAAATGTTTTCCGCTAACATACGCTGTTCATTTCTCAATTTTTCAACGGAAAACCAATCTTAAGACCAGCTAAATTTTCATTACTAAAGTAAGCAGATAAATATTTAGTAGCGAGTATATAAAATTCTTTCTTTCTTTTAATAAAAGTTGTTTTCTTGATTTCCGAAACTTTACTCCGTTGGGGTGACAGTGTCGATGAGAACTCTGGAATTGTGACCGAGGAAGAGTGCATATGTCGATGGAGATCACTTTGAATCGTTGAAGTCGCTTTAGTAATTATTTAAAAACAAACAAATCATTAGTTAAAATGAACGCAACACCCGTAAACATTATGTGCTTTTTTACAAATAAAAACACACACAAAATAGGTACACACGAGTTCCTCTAAGTCGACTCAAAAAAGAAAGAAAAATATGATGACAAATTCTGGACAGATCATAATACGGCTAAAAAATATCTGCTTATGAAATCGCTTTCTTCTGATGTTATTCCAACTCTTCCAATTTCATCTTCAGCTGTAAAAAGCAATAAATCATACTACAAAAGCGTAAGTTTAAAAACTTCGTCCACTCCACTTCCTGTTTTCTCGGATTTAGCAACTTTTCGTAGTTCCCTGTGGCAACTTTTGTGGTAACCTACTTCTCTTGGCAGCCGGGTAATATTCTTTGCTCTTTCACAAGCCCTTCATATGCCGAATTTCTGTTTGTTTTTAAAGTCTGAACTTTGAGCAGACCACTAACACGAATACCCTTCGTATAGTGGCAGGAACTCGGAAAAAAACTTCATTTTTTCCTTCATGTTGACATCTACGCGAGAGCACGTTTATTTTAAAACTAATTAGCTCGACCACACGGACCGTCTCAAACATCAACACTCACATTACGACCAGTGTGACGTGTCGCAAAGTTTGATGATTACTTTAACGGTCCTGCGACATTACCTTGGTCGTACAATATTTGCCGTATACGACCGAAGTCCGTGGGAATGAGCTGCCTGTAATTTACAGATATACTTGAAGATATAAGCCCATTTCTAATTTCCTCGCTATAGGGTAGCAAAATAAGCATTCGCATTGACTGAAAGTGACTTAAGTATCAGTTAAAGTTTTTCATATATGTTGCTTATTGATTTCTTTTTCCTATTTCCTTACCTAAAATATACTTTCTGAATACATCGTTTCGGTAGCAGTACTCTGTTAAGCACTGCTAATATATCACATTTTTTCTTCACATTTTTAATGTCCTATTTTTATACTTATAAAAATAAGATGCTTTAAATAACGCACTCTTAGATATAGGTATTTCTAACTTTTGGCTTAGTGCCGACATTCGATGTTAGCAACACTGATTAAAAAGCATAACATTTGCAATAATTATATATTATATAATTCATATAAGAAGATGCTGTTATAACAAATAATGTTCGATGTACTTTTTTAACAAGTTTATGAGGCTGGCGTAACTTATGTCAAGTCGCCGGTCGCTCATTTTCTATATAAATTGCGAATATATTTATTTATTCAAAAGATCGCAAAACAAATTACAGTCAGCTAGATGTATAATAAACAAAACAGAGTATAAAATCAGACTATAACTCTAATTATGAGTGCACAAAATGGTTAGAGTATTTATGAATACATTTTCAAGGTTTACCCGTGTTACTAAATATATTACAAAATATATTGTCGACATTCGGAAAATACTTGTCGACATTCGGAAACATCCTATCAGAGGCACACCACTCGGCTATTGAAAATAGGTTTTGTTGTAGATTTAGAGAGTCTTTAACGTCATTGTCAGTTGTGTAGATCTTCAGGTCATCTGCATAGAATAAATAGGGACACGTAAGTAATTGTATCAGATCGTTAATGAATATTACAAAGAAAAGCGGTCCCAAATGCGAGCCTTGTGGAACTTCAGATCTTGCTCAATTTTTTTTCGAGTATTACATGTCATATAAAATATGGTAATACATTTATACAATGTGTGTTCTAATACTTTCAAGAGCTTGATAAACATCTTTTTTTTGAGATTTATATACAATTTACCAATTTTCAAAATATACTAAGTTGAAAATTACAGTGTTTATCCAGACCGTTATTTCTTCATAATTAAATAGATCCAAAAATAAACTGAATTCTTCACATTTTTTAAATTTTATGTTAACTACGAATCCAATATCTGATCGAATACGCATTAGCCACAAAGTGTTTACCTTTTCGCGTGTCTTTCTCCCTCTCTACTCCTTAAAATAAAGTTTTTAAATTAACTAAACTTTGTAACTTCCTAAATTTACAAGTTCCATTGAATAAATTATTCTGTTTTTACATTGAATTATATTTTATTTAGATTTACTAATTAATTAATTAGCAACACATTTATATTTGAATTATAATGCTTGTAATTTTGTTATTTGTTATACGTATGTGCCTACATTACAATTACATAACTAGATCGTATTTATACTGACTAAGAGCTTATGCTTTATATCTAATAGACGCATTAACCATTAATTCTATTAGCGTTATTTGCTTTGAGAAAACACCATCGCATTAAGGAAACAAAGGTATAATTGAATTTTACTTTTGGTTCCGTCTTGTGTCTAATGTGTTATTTCGTAACCAATAGCACTGATGTAATAAAAAACAGCCAGCTTGGAATATTTTTTGTAATTCCTCTAAACCAGTGTAAATGTATATCAATATTTCATTTATTGTAGAGGAACAATAAATAATCCAAAACTAATAGATAACATAGCTTAGTTTACAAACAATTTTGTTGGAAAGAGATTAAGTTGGTTCGTGTTTTATGGATGACATTCGAAAATTGTCAGTTTAACACTCTTCGAATATGTTAAGACGCTGAAAGTTATATGAATTTGTTAAGTATTATAATGCTTGTTTATAGTTTGTAATTAGTAATCGATGTCTATTGATCTATCTGGCTTTAGATCAAAAACTTTTTAAAATTTCGAAAATCGTGTGGATGACAATTTTTTAAAATTATTAATTTAGTTTCGAATTTTACATGTTGCACTTGGTACAGTTTTCGTTTATAATTATACTGGAGATTAATTCAAAATAATTTGATTATTATTGAAATAATTTTTTCATTGGCAGTAAATCGTAAGAGCTGCAGGCAGAATAGAATCTCCAAAAGCTTAGAAATGGCGCAAAGTGACGAGTGATTCACTTAAATGCATCAAAGTGATGTTTATTTTATATTAAATCGTTTGTATGATATGAACACAGATATTTAATTATTCGAAAACTATAATGTTGCGAACATTAAAAAATTTTGTTATTATAATTCCTTTTTACGGAATTGCTTTTACGTTTATTTTGGTTTTCTATATATTTCCAGTATTTTACTAATAATCAACATAATAGTATTTTACAAATAATCAAAATACAGTTTAGTAAATAATGAGATAAAAATTATTATATTTCACAGTAGTTATTCTTACTCTAAGCATTCTCAGTACAAGAATGTCTAGCGTCATGTTCGAGTAAATTCGCAGGAGGTCATCAAAATTTGAAATGCCTCTCACAAATTTAAATATAAAAATATTTCGATTAGAACTTAAAGGAGATAAATAAAGAATAAATATATTTCTAATTTCAAACAAAATTAAGAAATATAATTTTTCTGTTCATTATATCCTTGTCCCGTTATGTTAAATTATTGTTTAACTTACGATCTACTTGTTAAAATACTTTCCTACGATCACAATATTTTCTACGATATAATATTTTCTTACGAACTACTTGTTCTAATATTTTCCAACGATCACAATATTTTCTACGATATAATATTTTCTTACGAACTACGTGTTCTAATATTTTCCAACGATCACAATATTTTCTACGATATAATACTTTCTTACGATCTACTTGTTATAGTATTTTCCTACTATTAAAACAAAATTTGACGGACCACAATCGTTGGGCAAGGAGAATCAATAACTTACAAAATCCCACTTGTTTCTCTACATAATATTTTAAAGAGTACCCTGTTCAAATTTAAAACAAATAGGTTTACAATTATTATACATCGATTCTGAAAATGCTGTTTTCAAAAATACGCCTTTAAAGTTTTCATGACAAATGATTCTTGTAAAAAAAGGATAAATTAAATTGTTTCTTAAATTGCAATGCCGGCGCCATAAAGACGACCTTCTGCTTTTGTGTTAAGTTCGTAAGCTGCTCTTCATATCACTTTGCTGCATCACAGAGCTATACTCGAAAGCTTTCGCACGTCGCGCACGGTTTCTTCGTAAAAGTTGAAGCTGTTAGCAATTTGAGCTAATAGCGATGTTTCTTATGTTTCACCATTCCAATCACCACTATGTTTTTAGATATGCCATTGAAATTAAAAACAGTAGCTGTCAATATAAAACGACTAGGTACGATATATTCGAAACGACTATTAAAAAATTTAACCGCACATCGCCACCTTCATCCCACATTATTTCTTAACTTAACAACAGTCACCATAGCTTATTTATAAAAAAAAGTAAATTCTGCCTGGACTTTTATTTAGATCTTTTTAAGACTTGTAATTGTGTCATACATATTAATAATTATTTGTGATAGTCCTACCAGCGTTCGTCACGAAAGCGCGTAGACCAGCACCTTTTTCACCAACCCTTTTGAGGTCGTTAACTGTACGTCAAAAATTATACAACATGTGTACACTGTGTGGCCAAAAGCAATATGGGATCAATAAGCTATCATAATTTTACATCGATAGGATTAGTATTTGTACGTGAAAAACAAAGAAACAAAACTTTCCGCTTTATTAAAATATTAGGATTATCCAGGGTTACCCCGTATAACTTTTTCAGTATTATAATTACGTTTTCTTTTGCCTTTTACTTTTAATTCATCACGAGGAACTTCAAAAATATGCTACACGTGCGACTCATATATGCAGCATCATATTAATAAAAAATCTATCCATGCTACAAATATTAGGTTCATTAAAAATTATTTTTCGACACATCCATACACGAATTTTGATAGCAACGTCTATAATGCTCAGCACGATCCCGAATTAATACAATAATATAACTTTAATAGCCTGATTAGCGTTATGAAACAATTTGTTTATATGTATAATTTTGAATTAACTATTGATATAAATAAACATTTTTTTTAAAATCTTAAGCATAGTTTAACTCTGACAAGTATAGTCTGACTTGATAGTAATACGCGTTTGTTTTAATTAATTCTCCACTAGATGGCGTATTATTTAATTTATAATAAATGTTTTTATTTTATCTAATAATGTATTTATGTGCTAACTATGTTGATTTAGTTCTATTACTTGTAATACAAATTGTGTGTCTTAAGAACGGTTGTGTCCTTTCAGTTTATTAGTCGTATTAGAATGACTTTTACTGACTGATTTCAAACCGATTTTTCATTCGATAAGTAAGTATTTTGTAGTAATTGACTACCCACAACAAGTAGCTTTATGCGCAAATCATGTTTAATCTTCCAACAAAACCGAACTACAGTTTGTCTTTCTCACTGGAATTTCGATTGACTCGGAGCTCAATTAAAAGTCAACCGTGACCGCTTTACTAAAGTTCATATCTAACAGACAATTTTCAACGTTAATTACATTTATTTTCCGAACAAGTTCTGACTGCTTTTTCTTTATCTAATGATGGCGATAATATAATCAACACTAAACTTGATTACGGGATTCACAATTTGAATCACGTCTAAGTTTATGAAAGGCTCATACAACATCTTTTAGCACAGTGATGAAAAATGCAAATCCCGGCTACTGCTAATTTCTTAAAATAACCAAGGACGGGATGATTGTTTGGACGTTAAGAGTATTTGCTATGATATTTGAAAGTCTTCCAAATTTAATGAAAAGCAAGAGCAACGCTTAGCTACATAAGATGATACTATTAAAGTATTTGCGAAGAACGAGAAAACTGCATACCTCTAGAAGAGAGCGAATTCATGCGATTAATAAGTATTACATAACTCGAGTCTCGCCTAAGTACAAAGTAACTTCATGATTTTCTTAACAACGTCAATATTCTCCAAATATTCAACGGGATCTTACGTGTATGAAGTTAGAATTGATGAACTGCCGTAGTTTTTTTACAATAATAAAATTAAATATATACTAGCGTGGAAGGAATTGATGAGGTTAGTTGATAGAGAAGTTGTCAAAATTATGCACTGTTCTACTGAAAACTTTACTGACCGAAGACCATCAATACTATGAATACTTTTGGAACTTGTACATCTGCATAATAATGCTTTTGATATGACCTTCTTCGGTGCAGAGAAGTATCACAAATATCATTTATGGCTATTTTGAATATACAAGGATAAATCTATCATGGTATTGGCTATTTTTTATTTATTAATTATATAAAATTAATATAAGTCTATCTTGTTTATGATTACAAAGGAAGAGTTGAATATGTATAATTAAGTTTAATTGGAGCGTAATAAGGGAGTTATAAAATGATGTCGGGCCAGAACAATGCCGATCTAAGCAGTTTAAGACTCGATCTCTCAAATACTTCAAACAACAGAGACTTCGGAAGCAAGTGTGTATAATAACCGGTTAGTATAAACAATATGGTTAAGCAAACAATACACTTATTACTGTCCTACTTCTGTTAACCGACACAAATTTCAATTTGAATATTTAGAAGTTGTAATTACTTTATTATAAGTCTATTAATATATTTCCATAAACAAGAAATACAACATTTTTGGCTAAAGGTATTTCGCTGTGGCAAGATTGTTTTTTTTCCTTTGGTTATAATAAGCGCTTAGATAATAATCACATATATATCACAATGCGTACATTACATGCTTTTAATACATAAGACTATGGACGAATTTCTTATAAGGCAAATTACTTGTTTTTTGAATGACGCTTGATGGGGCTTAACGTTTAATCTCGAGAGCTCTCGTATCCCAAAGTTTTTGAACTAATTACGCATTCGAAATGAGTAGCTGAATCACTATGTGCTTGCCCCAATTAATTTCATTAGTCATTCACAAGCTATTATGAATTGTTGCTTTTTCTGAAGATATAGTTTTGTGATTTTCCTAACATTTTGATGTTTATTATGTGTTTACTCCCATTACGTAAGATTTCGTTTTCTTACTGTCTTTACCTTAGACTAATTAAAACATGAAATGCCAAGATTGGCGAAATTGTATTTAATTTCACAATATGAAGGGAACTTGCATATCAGGGAAAACTTTATTTGGTCTGCGACTTTCTAACTCACCAATATCTATTCCAAAACTATGTGTCTAGAAAAAATATATTTATATTATGACGTAGACACAGATCAAGAAAAAGATTTTTCGTTTCCAATACCTTTAGCGATTGTATAATTTGTTTGTAAATTCCGTTTGATCTTTTGAGTCCAGTATAACAGGCACTCGATTTTTGCTTACAAGAGCTGCCAAAGACAATATACAGAAAAGTATTTATTTTAAGTTTTATTTTTACGTTTTATATCTAGAAACAATAAAACGAAGAAAAATATTTAGTAAAATACATTATGAAGTAAAAACTATACGAACATTTTTATCATATAAGATTACAGGATAAACGCAACATTTAAAAAATCTCATGATAAACAATCTGAAATCTCAAAAATCATTGAGGGTTAAAAAAATTAACAACTCGAATATAATTCGGTTCTGATGCTTTTATGAAGGAATTACTTTTCTTTTAAATTTGATAAATTATATAGTTTTTAATCGCTTAAACAATGCATACAATTCCATATTTGGCACGGCAAGAAACACTGAACTATAGATATTATGTCACTTTGTTTATCATTTTCGAATGTCATTAAGAGTGAAAAATGTATTATAATATTTCTAAAACAAAAATTTGAAGTTAAAATTTACAAAAAAAAAATTGCGAACATTCTCTTACCGTATAATATAACATAGACCTATTTAAAACTATAATTATAACATAACATAACATAGATCTATTTTAAACTACTTATTATTTTTAAAATACTCTCAAATGCCATCCTTTTATTTTCATATTGTAAAATGTCTTGAAAACTTTTCTGTTCATTTTCAAAATCCATTTCTTCCATACATAGAATGAACAAACGAATATGTAATAAAGGAAATCCTAACTACCATCTTAGGTGAAAAAACCGATGAAACATAATTAAAATAAATGTATTAATTGTTTGAGTCACTGTACGCGATTGCAATGGTCAAAAGTTTGTACTTATGAAGGAAACAACTTGACGTAAGTACAGACTTCAATAAGAAGAAATTATTCAGTGAACACTGATGGCCCTAAGTGTGAGTAATTTTCATTATTAGTAAGCCTTATCTGATCATATATGTTTACTTATCTTAAATTATGTTTACTTTACAATATAAAGACTGACTTTCCAGTAATTAGTATTTGTCATCAGTTTATATGTGACATCGGCATCTGTAAAATTGTTACAAATCAGTGCAGAATATAATAACGTAATGCATTGCATTTAAATAAATGATTTTTATTTTAGTAAATAATAGTGACATCTGATAACCGCAACAAGTTACTATATTTAAAAACAAGATCATTTTTTTTTGCTTCCTACAGAAACTACGATTTTGCTGATCTAAAGAACAATCTAGTCCGACATTAATTAATACATCTAGACCGATGTTATTCACTTTTAGCAATAAATCTGATGGAATTATTTCTTAAAAGATAAAAAGAGGATCAATGGATATCAGAGACGATGGATTCTGTATCTGAATTATTAATGAAATGCTATTTGTTTATATGACTTAGCACTTTATTAATTTTATCAAACTTAAATAAATATAACACCTACCTACAAAGTTGGCCGAGTCATTTAACATTCATACTTGTAGTAACTTTTTATTGTAAGTTAACTGCATTTCTATTTTGTTGACGGGTGTCATTACAATTTATCTTTTAATTGCACTTCTTTATTGTTTTCATAGAGTTACTTTCATTATTCTTGCTTCTGATTTTCTATATGACATGTCCACATCCTCATTAAACAAGATATACTGGCCTTATTGCCATCTTTGCCAAAAGATCAATAGGGTAGTACAGTAAGATGAAGGTGTAAAACTGCCACTGCACATATCCTCAAATGCAGTTCAAGTTTTGAACTGCATTTTTCAAAAATTTATATTTATGTGTAACCTAATTATAACTTGATGTGCGAGTATGTCTTCATTTTTTTTCATTCTTTCCAGTTTCTACATGAGATAAGATGTTCAGAACCCATATGATAAAAAAAGCACACCATCTCGAAGATGTATTTATATATTCCACATTGTTTAGCAATATCACGTAAACAATATGATGTTAGTAGGTGCAATATTATGGAAAGTCATAGTTTAGATAACAGGTAACCAAGCAAACCATAATATTTTCACTGAACAACCTATGCACATGGTGAAATAGAATAAAAGTTTATGACAGCTTGGGAATTTTCGATTATTAATAAAATTTTACATCACACATATACAAAATTGTACTGAGCCTGAAGTAAATTGTCGACTTGGTCATTGAAATTCAATTGTCATGTGGTAAATGGAAAATTTGTTTCAATTCTCTATGTTAGAAGTGATTATGAATCCAAAAATATATCCCGTGAATGACTTGTGACACAAAATTTTAGGAACATAATATTTTTGGAAAACTGGGTATCAGTTCAAAGATATAAAGAAATAGCTACATATATATTTAAACTTGGGAGTCAAGTGAAAATTAAAATTGTTAAAATTGATAAAAACATTTCATGTTTAAAAATTGATTGGCTGATAATTTTCAAGGTTACTATTTGAAATAAAACGTCAGGTATAAACAGTATAAAAGTAATTTAATGTTTTTATTTAGTTATTTGTTATTTACTTCTATTTTAAATTACAAAATTTTACTATTGTTATATTTGGTAAACAACCATAACGTAACATGATAACATGAATTATGCACTCATACAAGAAACAGTTTTATTAAAATTTAAATTTGACTTGCAACAAACTATTTTACTGACTGAACTTGCAAATTAAAAAACATTAAATGACAGTTATACGATAATTAACTTCAAAGGCAAAAAGGTGCAAAAGTTAAAAAATATCAATTTTTCAAACTTAGCTTTTGGAGATATTACTGTTTTTGTAATGGTGTTTTTAGGCTTGTGAAAATCTTTAGATCAGTGAATTTTTTGTTTCAAAATTTATAAATACTAAGTAGTTATTAAATACCATTTCCGTATTAAAAGTAGTTTTACTACTGATGTTTCTGTTTGATTAAGTGAATATAATTTTTGAAATAAAAAAACGGATTAATTGATAAGGACTAAGCCATATTTTTCAAAACCTTGCATGAGCTGTAACTTTTACAAAATTGCGAAATAAGTAATAAGTTGCAAAAATTCTTTTAAGTTATAATATTTTTTAATATTGTTTGACTACACTCCTAACTAGTCATCAAGATAAAATCAGTTTGTATGAGATTTATTAATTTAAAAAGCACAGAAATTAATTAGAATATTTTTTATTATTTTGTCCTATGGATGCTATGTCGGGTGAGGGCTTGACAAAATTTGTTTTGTTGGTTTTAGAGAGAGAATAATAAAACATGAACATTCTGTTATGATTATAAGAATGGAGCAATTACAGGTGTCCAAGAAGTGGCACCCGAAAAGCAACACTCATACTTCTAGCCCTCAAGTTAAAAAGTTATGGCTTTTATTATTTGAGCGTTATGAAACTCAAATTCGAGTTTGAAGAGTTACGAAAAAGTCATCTTAGTAAAACCTGAATTCATCTTATACCACTCATAACTTATAAGTTTTCCCATCACTTATTACAAAAAACATCCATAACTGTATTAAACTCCACATTCGCTGAAATTTATCTCTGAATAGTGCCCACTAATATTCACTAAATTGTTCCATCTCTCAAATAGACTCAAGGATTTTTAACAAATTTAGTTCGCCAGTTGTATTATATTTAATTTAGATAATTGCGCCTGTATCAATGTGTAAACGTTATTCTTCTAATATTGTGACCTCGCACGCAATATTTAAATACAATTAATTATTTACATGTGCATGGAAACATATTGCTACGTTATCGGTAGACAGGAAGTGCATGGAAAGAATCACATACTTGATAAAACACCAAATTAACAAAAATGTTGACCATGTTTGATTGGAATTTCCTGTAATGTATATAATCAGCTACTGTGTGACGGTCAATTTGACAGGTTTAGCATTTATTTAGCACAATTAGATATTAACATCTAGTAATCTGCAGAAAAAAATTAATATAAAAATAATTATTTTCAATTAAACTCTTAAATTTATTGACGGAAGGACTTTGTCTGATGGAGAAAAAACATTGGAGAAAAGACACATTAACGAAAGTAAATTTTTCACTATCTCTACTTATTTAATTAAAAGAACAATTATTTTATGCATTGTTTTGGATACTTAGAAACACCACTCACTTATAATTTTTTTTATTGATTTACGAAATGTGTGCCGCAATTCAAATATGTCCATTTTCCGTTTAGCGTTTTACCCATGTATAAAGATTAAATTTAATTATCTATATAAAACAGCTATCTTATCTGAAGCAAAAGATAGTCTTCTCAATTTGTCTTAAAAAGTCAACAATCTTTTTCAATTTTTTCTTTTTTTGGTTTAATTCCCATAACATTGAGTCTTTCTTGAGAATTTTTAAAACATATTCACTGCATCAGGTCAAGTTATAGAAACAATATACCTTCTCATTTAACATTTTCATTAAAAATATTTAACTTCCATATTTCTCATTTTCTCTCAGCTTATATTCAACAGCTACCACTATTTAGAATTAGGATGTTATTTTTAATATGAATTTTCAGTTTTATTTCAGAAAAAAGTAAATTATTCATTTTCTATATATGTTTTATAATGTTGTTTCCTCATAGCATAATATTTTCGTATTATTTCTAACTCCCACTGCATCCTATTGCAAAAATATCAGACTATAATAGGCAGAACATTCTATATTAAAGACAGTATACTGTAATCACTATTAATTCTAACTCCCATTGCATCCTATTGCAAAAATATCAGACTATAATCGAGAGAACATTCTATATTAAAGACAGTAAACTGTAATTACTATTCTGAAATATCAAACTGACTATCATTCGTCCTGGATAAAGTGTGTTAAATTAGGTAAATTTTGAGAATTTGTTTACATTAGTATATATATATCATAAAAAATTTCTAAATACATCCAGTTGAAAATAATTGCCTTTAATTATTATAACTATTCAAATATATATATCATCAATATGCATTTAAGTAAGCAGTTTGGTTTTTACTTTGTATATTTAATTTATTTAACTGTATGCCGATGAATAACATTAAAAAAATAATATATCATAAAAATAGTTAATATTTTCTTTTATGATATATTAAATACTTAAATTGTTTACATATTACCTTGTGTGTTCAAGTATACCGTTTTTAAAAAAAACTGTGATAGTGGCCTGTACATTTATAAAATATGTGCTTTACGGTTAATGGTATTATTGAATTAATATAAGAAGATTGAGGAAAAAATGTACTTCAGAGTAAATTTTATTTTAGGAGTAGATTTTACTTTTTTTGTATTAAATTACTTCATTTATTCATTGTGTCTTCAAGCTTATCATTTTTTCTTTAAAAAACTGTTATAGTGGGCTGTACATTTCTAAAATATATGCTTTACTGTCTTATTGAATTAATATATGAAGATTGAGGAAAAAATGTACTTCAGAGTAAATTTTATTTTAGGAGTAGATTTTGCTTTTTTTGTATTCAATTACTTCATATTCATTGTGTATTCAAGTATTTTTGAAAAATGTTATGCCTGTGTATATAATTTTTTTTTTAAATTAATGAAAAAATTTAAAAAATATTAATATATGAAGATTGAGGAAAAAATATATTTTGAAATAATTTTTATTACAAGAGTAGATTTTGCTTCTTTTTATATTAAATTACTACAATTGTTAATTTCAGATTTACCTAAAATAAAATTAAAACTTCACCATGGAGTGGAGTAGCAAAATATTGCTTCTAGCGTGCCTAGTATCCTTAGGATCTGGACAATTTGTTGTAAAATTTATGAGCCAAAATCCATGTTCTGCGAAGGCCACATGCAGTGAATGTATACAGACCAAATCATGCGCTTGGTGTAATGAACCCAATTATGTCGGAGAGAGGTGCTTCCAACCATACCAGATGTCTACCAATGGCGGATGTTCAGAAGAATATATTAATGATCCACAGAATGTATTAATCGTAAAGGAAAAAAGGGAACTTACAAGGGGTAAAGTTAAAAAATATTCTTACTAAATAATCTGTATATATATTTTTTACAATGATTAATTTACATCACCGTGTAATTTATATCACAGATAATATACAGCACCATTCTATAATTATATCATAATAAATCATCGAGATGACGCAATTGAATTTGTGTATCTAGTGTTTATTTCATTTATTGCCAGTTGAATGTTTATGGAAAACCAATGTATTACTTTATTATTTATTTTTATTTATAAAGAGGAAAGTAAATGATTTGTCAATCCATATTTCATTTGAGGTTAGGTTTAGAATAGATATTCAAATTATGAATTTAAGTATTGTTCTCGTTAATGACAGTAATAGATAATATGAATAAAAAGAAAGTATTGAAAGAGTGTGGCCAGATAAATTTTACAAGATAATTGACGGCGTGTAAAAACTTAAACTTTAATGAAAGTAATCTTGAGAACCTTGACAAAGATGTTTATAATGAAACTTCTTTATATGTGTCTTATAATTCCAAACTATATTAGTATATTCTTGTTCCTAACAATATTAATATCAAAACAATATTGTTCCGAACAATATTAGTATCAGAACAATATTGTACACACTTCTGTATGTAATTTGAAGTCTGATTGGAAGTCTTTAATGATTTTATTGCTTTGAACCTTATTTAATATGCTCAATACAGCTGTAGCTGCAGTGACCCACAACTACCAGCATTATGAACAAAAGCAAGAGGTGTAATGCTTTTATACTTCTTTACGTCACTGCAACTAGCAAAAATCAGAGGCTAAAATAAAAAATTGGAAAAATCAATGCAACTGAAAGGTCATATCTCTTCTATTTGAAGAAAACTATGTATAGGACTGTGCAGAATTTCATTATTTCTTTTTAGTTTACCTCTGTGGGAAACAAAGAGATTTAGACTTACTAATAGCAATCAATTCAGAATGTAAATTCTCATACTATTAATTACGTTATTATTATTTTAATGCATAATGTTTCCAGGTCATTGTAAAGGTCTAAACTTATTGTGTGATTATCAATCGAACCATTTGAAACAAGTATTCTTTTGTTGCAGTTCGAGGAGGCATGACCAGTTCAAGTGGTTCACTTTACAGCTCGACATGGGCAGATTTCTCATCTTCAGTTTCAACATCAAGAACCGCAAATAGAACCGCTAACGCTGAAGTTGTCCATATTAGCCCTCAGAAACTTGATCTACGTTTGAGGATAAGTAAGTCGCTATTATTATAAATGGTTACTCACTACTTCTAATGACTATGAATAGTACAGCCAAATAATGGAAAATAAAGGCTGAACTTCAGAATGAAAGGAGGAAAGGTGAAAACATGCGTAGGCCTTTTTTTGACATTCCAAAAATGGGCTGAAAAATCTCATGATATATCATATCCACTTGTCAAGGTATCAAAGGTCAGAAAAATTTATACAGGAGGATCGAACGTACTGTAGGGTTTGATATACACTATGATGGGTATTTCAGCTACTAAAATGTAACTGCAAACATGTTATTTAATAAAAAACATTTATTATAAATAGAATAAATACTGTCTAAGGAGGATTAGAAAACTATGATTACAACGGTTACTTAAAAAAGAAACAGAGGTTACTATCAAAAAATAGGCAAAGCGTTTAAATTATGGGTTACTAATGTATAATTTAATGGCTCAACCTCTAATGGTTTCTATTTTAAGTATTGCCCAATGCTTTTGGATGTAAAAATGCATAGCTTAATTACAATCTTTCTCATCTGCACAAACATGGACTTGTAATTTTATTGTATATATAGATTACAAATTCATCATACATGAAGTTCCTTGCACTATCGACAAACATGTAATCGAGGAATTCAACAGGATTTTTGTAATATTTTCCTATTTTCTTTATAAGTCAGTTACATTTCTAACTTTTGTTGCTTCAAGTTCCCTAATTTGCAGCACATTATTCATGTAACTGGGATTCTTAACAGTTGATCTCTCACTGTTGAGTACCAATGTCATTATTTGAAATTCTTCAAAGTGTTTCTTCACTCTACATGCTGTTTCCGAATGGGATCTGAGAACTAAATAAAAACTTTATACATTTTGCAAAGATTAAGCTATAAACAATTTAAAAGTGTTTTTATTTTTTTCCATAACAGATGAAGCTTACAAACTGAGCGTATCATATTCGCAGACCAAAGATTATCCATTGGATATATATTATCTTATGGATCTCAGTAAATCTATGGAGAATGACAAGGACAAGCTCAATAACTTGGGTGATTTCCTCTCAGAATATTTGAAAAATATCACTTCAAACTTTAGATTAGGTTTTGGTACATTTGTTGACAAAGTTTCAACGGCACCTAAAAAGTAAGTACAAAATTCATTTGTCATATTTACTAAGTTTTTATTTTATATACTTTAAAAACTTATTGTTTTTTGCACATTTTACTGTTTAGTTAAAAGTGAAGTCAAATATTTTTTTAAATCTTTTATAAAATTCGCAATTAAATGAAACTACGTGATGTATTATTATTTCTACTTTCTTTAAGTTCTTTACCACGACCTAAGTTTCGTTGTATTACAACATCTTCAGGTGGGCTATTAGCAAAAATATCTTTGCTAAAGAACTTAAAGAACGTAGAAATAATACTACATCACTTAGTTTCATTTAATTTTGAATAATGAATTTCTACAAAATTAACGCCAAATATATTCAACAGTTTTTATATTCATTAATTTTGAAAATAGCTCCTGTATTTTCACAGTCGTCGTGTTGTTTTATGTTGTAATATGCAATATTTCTTAAGTTAAATTAAATTGTAATACTTTGAGTTCCAAATAAATTACAATTATACTTACGTAATTAACTGTGTCTGTGACTCCGTTCCCGTGTACCTTTGTAATTACAAAACTTAAGAGAGCACTGAAATGTTCCAACCAACAAATCCAAACTACAAAATTTTCCAAAGAGAGTCTGTATTAATGACATTTAAGTGAACTCAAGAGCAGAATAGGGGAATCAGGGACATAAAATTAAAATTGTATTTTTGCAACACAGTTTTGTGTAAAATTGTTTTTTTCTTATATACCATTCTCTTGATTGTTTTAAAAACAAATAGCACCATGTATTAAATATCAGAATAACATTATTATATTGGCAGACAAAAATTAATCCCATTAAATATTATAGACAGAAAACCAGGATATTGAAATCACACCCCTAAGTATATTGCCGTTGCACATTTGAAAAGCATCTTTGTAAAGTTCTAGTAAGAACTAATATTGCGAGCTAAAATATTTGTTTTTAATTTTCTGCATCCTATACTGTCGATTAAGTACCATTAGAATATTCGTAACACCATCTGCATTCATTGTAAAAGTAAATTGTTTTCAAGTAGATTGAAAGCAGAAGAAACAAATAAGAAAAGGAATACAGAAAACCTCATTAAAAATTCCTTCAGTGGTTCTTGCATGGCATACGAACAGATAAACTCAATTTGTACAGCTTTATATAAGTAGATATGCTTACTTTTTTCCATAAATAACAAAAAAAGAGCTACAAAAGAGACATAGAATTATCTTAGATCATAAATTGGAAGCTGTTATTTCTCATTTAATTTATTTCATTGTTCAATTTCAATTATTTCCTCTACCAACTCACCATACTTATTAGCAATTTAAAATCTTTCTTTAATAACTCTAATTTGGTCAGCTCGTTTATATCGGAAACTTGTGAAGTTTTATACAAAACAAAATTTTTTAGATCTTCAGAAAGCGTCGAAGCGTAGTAATCGGTAACAAGTCAGTATGTCTATTATACTCTAAAATATTTTCGAACTGAATTTGAAAATCTGAAAATATTTTAGTGTGGCAAGCCACTTACATATCTCACTTCCTCTAGACACTTACTTATAATCAATAATCATGATTTATTCATCTTGGCTTTTCACACAGAGGTGTAGTTATCAAACACGCATCTTTTTCAAGAAAAGGATAGAGTTCCAAAAATCTTGATTCAGGGTGGTCATCATCTGGTCTAAAAAAGGGCATCTTCTTCAACCTTTACTTTACTTGTACATAATTGTTGTGTCAAAAATAGTAACACACAATGGGAACAAATTTTACAAGATTTCTGAACTTACGCACTTTTGTATATTGCTGGAATAAAAAGTAGAGATTTTTTTACAGACATCTGGAAATTCCATTACAAATCATTAAAGCTTTTTGGTTATTGATATTTAAGTTATCAATAATTTTCAATGACATTATTACTTTTTACGATGAATTGCTGATTTTTTATTCATGTTCATAATCAATAATAATTTCGTCTAAAACACTGCCGGTTCCTCTTGTATGTTTCATGTCTCACTTATGTCTCACTATATTAATCGTATCACCCTAGATATTCTCTAATGTTCTTTTTAAAGTCTTGAGTAATTTTCATACCAATCATTAGTTTATTCCAATTCTTATTTTTAATAAATATAGGTCTTAAAAATTCGTGAAGCAAAATGGCCTATCATCAAAAAAAGTCATTTACTCCGAAATAGTTTTGAAATGCCTTCTTCATCAAGATTGTCAATGTTCTCAAAGTCAATTTGAGCTTTTCTTTTGGTACCCTATTTGTACATATAATTTATGTCCAACTCGTGTACACTATTAGTCTTATAATAATTACGGATTATTTAGCGGGACTGAATCGTGTACCAACTGCACTGCCTCTTATGTCTATCACAATATAATGCCTCTCAGCAAGGATATCGCTAAGTTCAAGGTAAGTCATCATGTCTATATTGCAATAAATACAATACAAAATGTGGCCAATAACTTGGTATTTCAATAACACAATATCATCAACAACAATTAAATGAAACTACGTGATGTAGTATTATTTCTACTTTCTTTAAGTTCTTTGCCACGACCTAGGTTTCGTTGTATTACAATATCTTCAGATGGGCTATTAGCCAACATTCAAATCTTGAGAAGATAGTCTTCTAATCTTGAGAAGATAGATTCCAATCTTGGCTAATAGCCCACCTGAAGATGTTGTTATACAACGAAACCTAGGTCGTGGCAAAGAACTTAAAGAAAGTAGAAATAATACTACATCACGTAGTTTCATTTAATTGTGAATAATGAATTTCTACAAAATTAATACCAAATATATTCAATATCATCAACAACCACGGTTACTTAATAATATGACCTATGTATAATTTTTACTGAGCAAATGATACCAACAATCGTAGGTAGAGGTACCAACAAACTTAAAGCCATTTAGTAAATCAAAATGAATCAGGTTTTTTAGAGACCTATAGTCAAACCAGAAACCCTTGTAATCTAATCAAATCTGTCCTTCAATCACAGCTTTATAGTTTCAACTATTTTAGAACTATGTTCATGAAATATTTTATAATTGATATGTACCAAAATATTAGAAAAGCCTAATCAACTCCATCTAGTAGTACATCACTGGACAGATCCCAAAAATGACATTTAGGATCTAGTCATGTCACAACCTAATAATTTTTATAAATTTATGTACC
Organism: Druceiella hillmani; assembly: GCA_039881145.1. Taxonomy (NCBI): domain Eukaryota; kingdom Metazoa; phylum Arthropoda; class Insecta; order Lepidoptera; family Hepialidae; genus Druceiella; species Druceiella hillmani. Next base: position 45,146,287 of record JAYKKI010000003.1, read on the forward strand.
TATATGCATGAAATTATGCAAGATGCAGACGCTTTTAATAATAAGGAATTAATTTACAATTTGACAAAATATAATAAAAGCAAAATGAAAGTGAAACATTCTTTTCCGCACACCCCTCGAGCAGTGTATTATTGGGGAGGTTTTTCAAAACGAAATTAGGGTTCTATTTACCACTTTCCATTTTTAAATCACAAATATTAAACTTCAAACTATTGTTGTTGTTGTGATATAGTTATTTTGGAATATAGCCACATTACAGAAGAACCCTGTGTGAAGTGTATCCAATACGCACTTGGCCTTTTTTACCCTTTATTAACTTCAAACACCGAAATTAACAAAATCAAATAAAACAATTTCTTCAATTGCAAGTACACCTAAAAATAAAAAAATTTCTTAATTTAAAGTTTTGTTAATCCTCTGTACGTAAGTAGTATGATCAATTCGGACAAAAATCTCAGTAAAAATCTTGTCCTAAATATTTTCTTATAATACAACAATTATGTTTTTAAACATGTAATTTATTAAGAAATCGTTCAATATAAATTTAGGAGGGAGTAAGGAATGTGGCTGTATCTGGTAATTTAGATTCTCCAGAAATAAGTTTGGATGCTATCTTGTAAGCTATAGTGTGCCACCAACAAATCGGATGGAGAGCAAAGGCCAGACGTTTGCTCCTGTTCTCAACAGATGCTGGATTTTTTCATGTTAAAGATAGTAAGGTATGGAAACTAATTATTTGTAAAAATTTATAAATTTTTATATTAAATAGTGAACTCACATATTGTATTGAACTCTTCGAAGAAGATTTTCAAAAACATTCCCTGATTTCCCCTATATATTTTTAATAAAAAGCTTGATATCTGATAAAGCTATGAAACGAGAAATGATAGTAATAATAGTATTAATCATATATATTTTAAATGTGAACCCTTTGAACAGCTTGGTGGTATTGTTGAAGCAAACGATGGATTATGTCACTTGGACCACAGAAACATGTACACGCATTCGACTCTTCAAGACCACCCGAGTATTTCACAGATCAACTTGAAGGTAAAAACATGCCAATTATTTTGTTTTGTAGCTGAAATTATGCTTAAACTGGGTTTTTAATTGGTTGTTGTACGGATTTCATAGAATGACAAAATTTATATTAAATATTAATATATATACAGTTTATTCGTAGAATGACTGTTTTAGTGTATCTGTAATTAATTTGTCTAATTTAGTGTATATGTAATTTGTGTATTAATCATGCCCACAATTAGAATAATGTATATTTCTCATATTTGTTTTAAGGTGCAGCGGGTGGCTTAAATAGTTACTCATCAGTTTGATTAAATGTCATAACCCTGTAGTGCAAACTATGAAAAAAAATGTTCAATGATGTTATTTTGATAACATGGTCTTTAAAAAGGTTAAATTATGATTTTAACATGGACTCTATAAGGCAGAATATTTTAAATTTAATTCTTTTTTGTATTTACAAACAAACACACATAATATTTTATGAATAAAACAATCATTATTTTTGTGTGAAAATTTTTTAAAGGTGTGTGCATAAATATATATTTGCAGTGTGAAATGCAAATTCATTATTGTGAATAGTTTTAAAAAACAACTTGAATATATTTGCAGGTTAAACAATATGCTATCAACGTTCTTTTTGCAATTACTAGTAGACAATTTGGTGTCTATGGACAGCTCGTTAAGCATATTGAAGGTGCCGATTTTAGTGTTCTCTCTGAAGATCCCAGCAATATTATTGCCCTTATCGAGGAACAATATAATGTAAGTAATTATAATTTCCACGCATACATTATTTTATAGATTTAATAAGTAACTATATTAATCTGTTTGTATTAAAATTGACAATTTAAATGATTGTGATATCAATTTTTAATTACAGTATTATTGTGTTTTTGATATTCGTTTTGATTATATTATTAGACCCACACTTTACACTGCAAAAACCTTGTCTGCAAATGGCACTACAGCATATTTATATTATCAGTATAATTAGCAAATTGAAAAAGTTGAATTTCTTATCGAGGATTTGTATGCAATAATGATAACCTGTAAATATGAAATAATCTTACTGGAAATTTTTATGAAATTTGCTAAGTATTAAGAAGAAATTGATAAGTATTATGATTTTCAGAAAATTTCATCATCTATAGAAATGAGAGACAACTCTACGAGTCCTGTGCAAATTCAATATTACTCATCATGTGCGGGTGTTGGGCCAGCAATGCCCACCAACAAGTGTCATGGTTTGAAGGTGAGTAATTAGTTTGATTGAAAATAGTTTATATTTAAATATATTCATAAATTAAGGTTAGCTACACCTAACATTACTGAAAGAGAACATATATTATATTACTCAGTTACCGTACTAACTAAAATTCAGAAATTTAACCTGTTAAAGGTCTAGATGAAATGTTTCATTTTATTTACTTGTATTAAGAAAAGTATTTTGTGAGTTTATTTGACAATTAATTTCCTAATTAAAGCTCAGCTTAACACTATGATTCATAATTAAGTACAACTAAATGGATTGACTGAAAACATCTTAATGTAACAATTTTTATCACTTCTGTATTATTAATTAAATCTTTCTATGCTATCTCAGTCAGTAATATTTAATAAATATAAACTGTTTATAACTGTTTTAATGAATTCAAGTTTAACCACCAGTCATTCTAGAAAAAAATTACTATACAAGAGAAAATTCAATACTTATACTCAATAAGATACTAGAAATTCAAGAAAAAATTACTATACAAGAGAAAAGTATAAGTATTGTATACTTAAGATTTTAACTAATCGTAACATATCTTAATGAATAGTAACATATCTTATTTCTGATAACCTATAGAAAGTGTTAATTTGAACTGTTTTTATTAGACTTAATTAAACCATTACATATATATTGTAAAATATTTGTTTATTGTGTCCTGTTGTTCAGACTAATCCCAAAAATGTTTGAGGGTAATGCCATTCTCTTGATCCGAAAAAAAAGAGTAATATTGACAACTTTTTTCATAAAAATATGTAAATGTGACACGAAATCTATGTAACGGCATCTATTGTACATGCTTTGACGAGCAAACATGGCTTTTTATTCAATTTTTTTTCAAACAATGCATTAAATTCATCAAAAGAAACCATTTTTTTATATTTTTTGTGCTATAATTAAAGACCAAAAATTTCAACCTAGATTTTTCAAATATAAATAATAATAATTTAAGGAAAATGAGGAACGCTAAAAATTAAATTTCCATTTTAGATAAAAAGTTATTTATAAAAAAGTGGTTTGTATAATGTTTATATACTTCTATAGCCAATTTAATTTTGTGACACCAAGAAAAGTGAATCAAGCACAAGCTCTGTTTAAATTACGTTTCTGACCAGTTTAAAAAATATAATTATTATTATTTTATACTGCATAATATGGTAAGCTTTTTTATTGGCTGTCCATGTTCACGTTCCACCCTTCTTCTTCGTTTCTGGTTAATTTTAATAATAGCTGCACTTCTTTTGCTACATCAGAAAAAGATTACTCCGAACACATAATGCAATGTTCATCACACACCCAATAACAATTCGATCTGATTATTACACCCAACATATCCATAATCCTCATTTGATGTTATATCTACGATAATATTGCCACCTAAAATAGTTTTTGGAGCTATTGATCAAACTAAAATTGAAACTATTTTTGCTGTCTTGTGCAGTGCATATATGCTATGTAAGGAGATTATCTCTACTCCCTTCCTAGCTGATTTGTTTCATTATTCCGAAAATATTTTGCACAAGCATTATGCAAACATATGTACGTCCAAGAAAATAAACATTTTCGCTCTTTTCCATGAACATTGTGAATTTTCAGCTAAAGTATATTTGTCACGATATATCTTACAATTTTTTTGAAAATTATCGTACTTTATTGACCAGATTTTGTCCATTTTTTTTATACAAACATGATCATGTTGAATAGATAGTACGTAATAGACCGAAAGTTCATCATAAACTTTCCTTTCCCTTCCTGTTCATAATTTTTGTATGTAACCAACGTATATTTCTTATTGACTATTAGACTTTCGAATAGATACGCATTTAGAATAATTTTCAAAGACTTAGTCTCAATATAATTTGCATATTTCACTACATCGGTTCAGGAATCCCATATCCAATATAACTAGCGTTCTAAACATTGAAACAACTAGTGCATTCACTTTCATTTTCGCAACGGGAGCTTAGTAATTTGATCGACATTTTTGTGCATGAGTCGATAACCATTCAGCATAATCTGCAATGTTTTTTTTTTGTTTTAAAACTCCTAAGATCACAGGATGCAGATTTAACATTATATTATTCGTAAGTTTTCCAGGATACTATCGAATAAGCAAAGCCAATCAATACACAAATGATATACCACATTTAGCATGTTCTGTCTCCTAAGACTGTTAACCATATTTGTTATTTTTAATAAACTGAACCTTTTCTTCTCATCTTGTTCTCTTCATACTATGTTGATGAAAAAGCTATGTTGCCTGAGATATTTTATAGACAATTTTGTTCTGGAACGAGAAATAATTTGTGTGCAAAACACGCATAAAGATGCAAAAAATTTCAAGTTCACTTACACAAATTCTTAATAAGGATAACTTTACTATTAACTTCATATGCTTTATGACCAAATAAAAAATGTAAAGTGACAGTTTGTTAACACTTCTTACAAGAAATAACAATTTGAAAACCTAAACCAACCTTGCTATTTTCAATGAATATCACATTTGGTCCACTCATTTTACGCATTCCAACTTCAAAAATAGTGGTAAAAAAACAAAAGTCAATAAATAATAACTAAATACACAACAACAGTCTTTCCTTTAACTCATTAATCAGAATAATTTCTAAATACAATTACAAACAGCAAACTGAAGAAAAAAACAAACTCGAAAATAAAATGTCACATTGTCAAATAAGATATGTGTTATAGGTTGGTGATGTGGTCGAGTTCTATGCTGAGGTAATGGTTACACATTGCCCAAAGAATCCTGCTCAATGGAACGAAGTGATCGAGATATACCCAGTCGGCATCAAGGAGAGTCTCCTTATAAATTTGGAGATGATCTGCGACTGCCCTTGCGAGAAGCCAAGCCATTATGTCAGTATACGTCATGCATTTATCAAGTTAAATTTATACTTTATATAAATATGCTTATAATTGTGAAATTTTCAATTTGTGAAACCTTTTTGTTGGCGCTAGTTTTACTGTATGATAAATTACATATAAATTTACAATCATGACATTTTCATAGCAGTTTCTTCAGTGTCAAGAATATTAATCAAACAAGTTCTCATGATTAATATGATTTGTGATCAGTTTCCTCTAAATATTCTCCAGCAATTTTGGTTGAGTATTACCTTTAGTTATAAGTGTTTGTGCTCCTTTAATAATTGTCAGGTTAGTAGTTAATCCTAAACGTATAGTAGCCTTTCTTATTACTTATCAATTGCAGCCTAAAAAGACTTTTAATAAATACGGTAACTGGAGCTGGTGAAAAAGCTTTTTTTATAAATTTTTCATAATATAAACGTTAATGAGTATAATCATAATAAAACTTATCTTTAGATTTAACTGAAATACATTGGTTTTTTAAAAAGTCAAACTAATATGTACAACACTTTATTTAAACTGTATTTTAAATACATATAACATAACAATGATACCCACAGAACTATGAGGAATACTCACCACGCTGCAATAATGTTGGAACCTACGCATGTGGTGTGTGCATGTGTGGTACTAATTATTACGGACGCAACTGTGAATGTCATGGGAATGAAACTAGCAATGTTTGCCATATGCCTGGATTCAGCAGTGAATTCAAATGTTCTGGTAGAGGCAATTGTCATTGTGGACAATGTGAATGTGACAAAAGGCCTGATCCCAATGAGGTATGATGGACTCTTATTATTCAAATCTTTGTATGTCTCTATATTATGTTTTAGCTGTAAGTATACACAACTGTAAAGAGATAAACCTGTAGCAACTGGTGTATATGTAATAAACTATGTGTATAGTTTATTGTAATGATATAAACCTATGGCTACTGGGATTTTATAGCTCAAGGATTTCTAGATAGAATTCTATGTGAATGAAATATCATCATAGATTGTGATTTAAAAACGGCTTTAAGCAATCTAAAATAAATAAGAAGAATATAAATGAAACATCATTATAGATTTTGATATGAAAGCTGCATTAAGCAATGTGGAAAAATTAATAACAGTATTAATTAAAAACACAAAAGTACAAAATACAATAATCTTTTGAATGCAGATTAGGGTGTTTACATATACAGATATGGTCTCTGATATTTAAAGCAAAATGGGAAAACTTATAATTAATCAATTGTTTATCCAAATTCTCACCATACATGACCGTAAAGTGTTTTTGATGTTGAAATTCTTTTGTAGTTTGCAGTCTTAATTCAGTACGCTTTAAGATTTTATTATATATTTCATGACAATGAAAGAGTAGTAACAGCATTTTACATTTCATTGAGCAACACTTTAATATTGTTTTACATAGTACTTAAATTTTATTGCAACTCATGTAATCATGATAGAGATAAATTAAAAATAGTAATTGAAGTAGATATATACTGCATAATTATGTATCTTACGAATAAATTTCGGCTGCTTTCTAACAAAAAAACGCACTGTGCAGGTTTCAACGTTGTTTTTTGAGACCCACAATAAAGAAGGTACAGGGGGTAGTAAGAGTTCTCTTTGCCAGTATTGCATTACTCGCCAGTCTGAAAAAATTCAGTGCATGACTGCACTGAGATGCAATTATATTTTTTTATTTTTTTGTTGTTGTTTCTGCAAAAAAATAGTACATTTACATTTAATACATTATCATTGTGTAAATCAATAATTTAAAATAGAAAGGCAACAAAACAAATATGTTTTTTATATTTTTAATATTTTTTCGATTTCAATTTGAAATAATTGTTTAATTACATTTTCAAAGTTTAGTCAGTCTTTCATACTTTGTATAAAACAAATTTAATTCTTTTTATAAAAAATTTTCATCATTCAATTCAATTTAATGTTTTTCAAAAGTAATGTTTAATTTTACTTTCTTTTCTTATATCTATCTGGCATCATATTATAAAAGGCAGCAATTAATTTAATACTAAATTATGTAAGGTGACTGACATCAATATACCATCAAACAATACGAAACATAACATTGGATCATCCAACACGCGAATGGCTGTCATGATATCATTTAAATTTCTACGTAAATCAAATTTTTTAGAGGAAAATTGAGACTCTGTTACTGGTCAAAATGGCCGCTCTGTCACCATAGTTATTTAATTTATTTGAAGATGCACATAAATTTAAACAGCTGTAAAAAAAAAATACATTACGCAGATTTTCTAAAATTTAGTATCATAAATATATAATTTTAAACAGACTGATAAAACTATTCGATAATATTTTGTAAGAACATATCTATAAGCATCCAAAAATATAACAGCTCATCCCGCGTATAAACTATTAATGGGTGCTAAATATATATTTCAATGATTTTCATAAACTAAAAAATTTCAGAAAATTTATGGTGCTTACTGTGAATGCGACAACTTCTCTTGCGATCGGCACTACGGTCTGTTATGTGCAGGGCCCACAAACGGACAGTGTGAGTGTGGGCAATGTGTTTGCAAGGAGGGATGGATCGGTTCTGCTTGTGGCTGTAGACCCGGCAATAAGACCTGCATACCACCAAGTATGTATTGTTGTTATTCCAAATTTATATTTTATTTTGAGGATAAATGGGATTTCAGCGCTTTTATTAAAAAAATACTGTTTTTCTAATAGTATGCTTCAAAATTTTCCTATGACTAGTTACAAAGAATTTTGCAACTTTATGTTTGCTGATAGCAGTGATGTATTTCCTATAGTTTTAAATTAATTATAATTTTTCTTTTTTTAACATTAAGACATCAGAATTAAATTGCTTAGCCTTGCTTTACAGTTAGATGTAAATGCACCGAGATTTTTTTAAAGAATTTGCTTATAAAAGCAATTTCTTTTAAAAAAATAACTAATGAATATTTTAATTACTTTTCTACGTGTTGTTAACTAATCTATAAGGAAAACTATAAATTCCTGATTTATTATAAGTGAAAGTAAAGATAAAATTAAATATATACAAAGGATTGTTAAACTAATTCTTCAAATTATTTAAGAAATTTAATATTTCCCTAATGTAAACATAGATTAAACATTACTTTGATATAATAATTTTTTTTTTTTCAGTTGGTGGTGAATTGTGTAGCGGTCATGGACAATGTGTTTGCGGTCAATGTATATGTGATCTTAGCAGGCCCTACTATGGTCGCTACTGTAACAAATGTCCTGTAAGTAATTTAAAAAAATAGATCCTGGAAAAAGAAGGTTTATAACGTAACATATAACTGTTATGAGATAAAAATATATACGTTACAAAAATTTTGTTTCTGAAATAAGAAATTAATTTTATTTCTCTTTTTCCATTCGTTCATTTCTAAAATTCTTTTTTAGATGTTTCATCGCATGTTATTTGATAATTTATCAGGTGTAAATTTCACAGACCTGCCCCGATCAATGTGCAGAGTTTAGAAACTGTGTGCAATGTAAGATGTACCAGACCGGACCGCTTAACGAAGAGGATTGCGAGAGAAACTGCACTTTCAAACCTGTACATGTTGATACCATTGTCGGTGAGTTATACTTAGTTTAAAGAAAAATACAAAATACTCCTCATTTGTAGAAATCATTCATTTATTATGGCATTAGAGGCTTACATTTGATTTGGGTATGAAAATATAAAAAAATGGTCAGAGATTGAAAAATGAACTTATAATAAAAAATCAATAAATGTGCAAAAAGTCTGTATTTCTTTTAACTATAGGAAAATGCAATAAATACGCCCTCTGAAAGTAATATAATTAAATTAAATGTTATTTTTTATCTCCATAAATAATAAATATGTGAAATTCATATTAAAAAATAATTGTAAATATCATTTACAATTATTTTTGAATATTAATTTCACTGAAATATTCAAATGAAAATAAAAAAATAATACTAAAAATTACGATAATTAAAATTTGGCACCTTTTGCTGTTGAAATATGTCTATATAGGCTAACTTGTAATTAATATTTTTTTTTTAATAGTTTAGTGTATTGAAATGTTGGCTTTTCTTGTAGAATCTCCATTACATTCATAATTCAAGTTTCAACTGAGGATATTTCTCAAACGTGGGAAGTATTGTGTTCTTAAGATTCGTTTTAACATTTTTATTATCTGTAAATTGTCAGGATTTTAGTGCCAAAAGCCAATTTCATTTAATTATATTACATAATTAAAAATCATGATTATTATTGTTATCAGCAAAACATGTAAAATTAGTGTTTCGGAAAACAAAGCCTTACAAGTTATCTCATAACACTAATTAACTTGTTTAATCAAGTAGAAAATGAATAACTGAGACGTTAACCTTTATGGGCAGGTTGCTTGTTATGTGCTATCTCACTTAGATGATCTAGTTTATATGCCAAAAAATGCACACTTATCGACAGAACAATCTTTTAAATTATCGAACAACTTCCAATTCCACATGTAATGTACCAAAACATACAACCATCTTTTATGAAAAGTCCTTCACTATCCGAGCCTTGAAACTTTGGAATGAACTTTATTCGCATACCAAGAACTCGCCCAGCATAAATGTTTTCAAAGGCATCTGAAAAAGTCCTACATTTCATAATCCGCAAATCCTACCATTCCTTATTTCCATTAGGTTCCCTTTTTCTTCTTCGCAATGATGCCACCTCAATATTTGTAATTATTGGTTAAATTTTTGATATTTGTTCCAGTTTTTCCTTACTTACTTTTTATGTCAGACATTTTTCTTGTTTACTCTTTATTAATATTTCAATTTATAAAACTTACAATAGAATAGGTTGTGAATGTCTTTTACAGTCATTCACATTACAAAATTTTCATATTTATCCCTTGTATATAACTGAAAGAGATTGCTCATGTAGAAATAACTCTACCAAAGCATGTATTTGCATGTACATCTCAAGGTCTGAAATAAATAAATAAAATTTCAAAGCGATTTTCTTAAAAAATTTGTTACTCAAAATGACAAAATTTTTATGATAATTTATTTTATGTTAAGTGAATGAAGAAAAAGATGAGAATCTATGTGAACACTACGATGAGGAAGATTGCCGATTTGTTTATGTCTATGCGTATGATGAAAAAGGCCACTTAACTATAAGAGCTACACATGAAAGGATATGTCCACCACAGGTAAAAATTAACTTAGTAAAACCACTTCATAATATACTCATCAATTGTTGAAAAATACATGTAATTCCAGTGGCATAGTATGTATCATTAACACCCAACGTGGTTCTCAAACTTGCCGCCTCCCATATTCTATTGCAAACTAACACCAACAATTTGAGGTGTACTAAAGAGATGCTACATAATCTTCATAACTTATTAAAAAACATTTTGTCACATCTATTACATGTGATATCATATGATGTTTTACTAAATTACTTTGCAACTTTATTCTTTAATTCAAACAACGAGAAGTGAAAAAATAATAGAGGGGATATTTTGTATGATAACATAGACCAAATGAATAGAAATTAATCAAGAGTTATTCACATAACACAGGTATCAAGAGTATTAACAAAGTATAACAGGTATCAAGAGTATAACAAAGTATCAAGAGTATTAACAGTACAGTACCAAGGAAAATCGAAATCTTGCATTTAACATACAATTTTTTATAATTAATACTTTGTAAGATGTTATAGCGACGTAGAGGAGGTGGCAAAGAACCTAGTTTATTTACATTTGCAACTGTGAAACTCTGTAATCATACTCACTCAAGATTAAACTCCTCTTTGCCAACATTCCCAGTAGCATGGCCTGGGTTGCATTCGTGGTCAAAATCAAACAGTTTAACAGGTGTAAGAAAATTAAAATTATCCACCAAATCATGAAGCTGCTGAAGTCTTACCTGAATCTTAAAAATATGTTCAAACAAAATAACATTGTTCTCCTCAAGTCTCTTTTGGAGGACCATGGTCAAAAATTCACTTCTTTATTGTGCATCAATGAAATTCCTTAGATTACTATCAATTTATCCCATTTCTGAAGTAGTAAAGGCTCCAGGTGCCTACTTTTTGAGTACACTACTGCACATTGAAAACATTTGCTTCCAAATCATTTTGAACCTTATTAAATTCATGAAGTATTTGGTCCCAAAAAAATCCAAGATAATATGAAACAAAAATGACTGAAATATGACAAGCGAATTGTTGCAGCTGGTATTCAATATATCGTCTGATGGCAAAAGTTTTTCTAAAGTGATTAGAATTTCCCTGTTACATTTACGTATTATTGTTACTCTATCAACTCTTGTATTCATTCCATCTGATACCTTGAACATTCTTTAAGATTCCACCTGTAGCAGTAAGCAGTAATTCCAAACAATGAATAAATGTGGAAAAGAGAGCATAGCAGCGCACTAAAGTGCCATAAAGAAAGTCACCAAATTCACTTCATATGATAAAGCATTAATCCTCGAGCATGCAAGGTCAAAATATTTAAGTCACACTGAGTATTTAAGTCACATTATGACATGTGCGCACCACCCAAACCAGACTCAATTAATAGTTTGTTCAAAGTGCTCAATTAATAGTTTGTTCAAACTTTTTTAAGCTTGAATTCGATTTCACTTAATCAACCCTATTTAAGGTTAAGTAAATGAAATCATATTTGGTACAAAATCATTTTCATTTATATGAAATAAAAAAATACAAAATTTACTTTTTTACATAATTTTTATTTCAAAGTTTCCTAGTTGATATTTTTGAAATTTGCCGCCCCCAGTACAATGCCACCTGGTACAGACCGCACAAGCCGCATCCTCCCCGCTGTACCGCTGGTCATAAAAAAGCTTTATAATGAACTTACTAAAGTAATACCCCGACTTATGTAAACCTGACTTCAAAAATTCGACGAGTTATGTAAACCTCACCTTTCTCCTACACACCACTTGACTTTCCAAAGACAAACACACTTTGGTGTGTTTGGCTTTGTATATATATGTGTATGAGTTTGTGTGTGTGTGTATGTGAAAGCATGCACAATCTTGCGTGTATGCGTATATATCAATGATCCTTACAACATAAATACCTTACCTAGCCATCTTTTTGTGATAGCATTTCACACAATTAAATTTAATTTTAAGATTTTTTTATTGAATTTGCTATTACTACTCAACTTATTTACAAGTAAACACTTTTTTCTCGTATATTTGTACATTATATCTGCAAGTAAATTATTATTAATATCATAATTGTTATTATTATTATCATAAATGTATTTGATAGACTAATGATACCACAAAAAATATATTTTGTGGTATCATTAACCATAAAAATTTAGGCAATAGTTGCAACGAGGAATGATGAAAGCCCGAGGATACAAATCCCATGGGCCATTATGTTTACCCTGTATATTTGCTCCATTCTCATGAGTTTTCTAATGCTGAATAATAAGATCTGGCCACAGTTATTATTACTTTTCTCAAATAACTTGTTACTAGCTACTTCCACAAAAAGCTAAATTGTGCTAACCTAAAAATATATTTCAAAAATTAATTTTTTGTGCTAAACTATGCCTGGATATGTACTGAAAATCTATAAATACTAATGTAAAATTAGGTAAACATGTAATAAATAAATTATATTTTCTTAATTTAAACAAGTAACATTTGTATAAAAAAAAATTTAAATAATCATGGCAGTGAAATTCAAACAAAAAGGGTATTCAGTACCCTTTGTGTCAATACAACTTGTGCGCTTGACTCGTTGACCATACGGCTGTTCTTCAACACTTGCAATTTTTAGACCTACATGCTGTTAGTGAAATGTTTCAAGTTATTATTCATTATTGGATGCTGTTGTGTATTTATATTATCATAAACAGTAACCTCCTAAATAGTAACCTCAGTCTTTCCAAAAACAAATTATGAAAAATTCAAGTCACTTAGATGAAATAAAAATAAAAGTAATGACTATATAAGTTGTCATTAAATTGGTATAGCAAGCCCAGGAACCCATAGAAATCGATCTATGGGTTCTTGAGAACAAAATGAAACGAATCTAACGTATAAAAAATTGTCTATATCTAATCCCGCTCCGAAGATATACTATATACACATTAATGAAAGGACTAAACATCCTGCAGTGTATGAACAGCAAACTAAGCGTGGCTTTATCAAAGAACTCCTTATTCGGCCTTCAAAAGTGAACAATACGGGTATAATCTAGTAGAAGAAAGACTACACTGAAAATTCAATGGTTTTTTTAAGTTTTGTTTTCCATGGAGGTTCCATTTTTGATAATGATTTAAAATTTATTGTGATAGAGGAAAACTTGAAAACAAAAAATACTTTTTATTGAAATATAAATTATTTCTCTGTAAAAAAGCCCAAATCAAAAATGTTATTCATTACTTTTGTCTTATATTTTTTACAAAAATTCGAAAAAAATTCTTGTTATCCCAATTAACCAAAAATATGATTGTATATAAAACTATAAAAAATAAAATTTAGTCAGTTATCAGGAGTCGCAAAGGATATAGTTTTACTCTGGCAATAAAATCGAATCAAATCCTTAGTTCTTTTTTTCTTTGTATGGTAAACTTCCATTCATTTTGGGTGTCAAACTTTGCCCGTTATCGTTTTTAAACTGTCACAATGAATATTGTTTTGGCTTTTCCATTAGAAGGGAACTCGTAACTTTATGTTTATGTCATATCAATTATAATAAGAATATTATTACCTGGAAAATATATTGTAACAATAAGTAATAATAAGTATTAGTAATGGATATGTGTATTGATGAAGTTACGAAAAAAATATAATTGTAAATAGGGAATTTTCTCTGATCGTAGCATACTGATTTAAACAAAAATTTGTGTCAAAAGTTAATTATCTTTACCTTTCTAAAAGTCTTACTTTTACTCATTAATAAATCTTTTTTCACAGGCCAAAAATCCAATACCCAACCAATCAACATCTACATCCAAGGATCCAATGTAAGCTGGAAAATACAATGAGAAAATTAAACTTCGAATGGACTAGTGAAAAGCAATGTACACCATAAAAACAAAACTTACCAATCAATAAACTCCATTAGATTCTCTTAATTCGAGTGTTACAAGATCAATTACAAGTGTACTAAAGATTTATACGACACACACATTTCTATTGACTAAAACTTTTGAGTTCACTATTAGTAAAACAATACAGGGAAAATGTCACATCTAGTAGAAAAATTCTTTGTTCACTTTGACAATAATATATTTATTATAATTGCTATAAAAAATATTAACAAAATGAGTTCCTAATATTTTAACTACTAAATTTGCAACAAATATAATTATTGGTAAATTAAATTCTGATCTAAAACTTTTATAAATATGAGAAATTTATTTTTTAGGAAGCCTACCAAAAAAAGCACTTACCTTTTATGCTTGATGTATATAATAAATACAAATTTATGTATAAAATTATGACAATTTATGGAAGATTACTGACAGCATGCAAATGATATGTTTATCCAGCAGTAGTTATTTATAATAAAGAATACACCTTAGAAAACAATAATTACCACTTCTGCCTATACAATAACTAAAACTATAATAACTAAATTGTAAAAAAATGTGGTTTTAAGAAATGTGTTCATGTGTAATTTCCAACTGATTGACACATTTAAGTTTTGTAATATACAGGCCAACACACACTAGTAAATGCTCCATTCTTATAATATATCATAGCTCATTTAAATAATGTTATATTCAATAGGCAAATTATATTTTCTTAATATGAATGTAACATACAGTGCCAGTTAGTGAGCACGTAAATACTACGAAATTTTAAACATACATTCAAAGATTGATAAACAAAGACAGAAGAAAGAGACGTTAATTCCAAAAAGGCTATAAAGATAGTTATAATTAGTAGTGTCATAAAAACAACTAAACATTGCTCTCCCACCATGGCCTTCTAAACAATTGTAATTTAAAATAAAAATCAATTTCATAAAAAATTTCAATGTTATTTGCATGCATGTACTTACGAATGAAGTGTTGCTCCAAGGCTACACTTACAGAATAATTAAAATACTTGTACATAACGCAAGAAGGCATTTTTAATTGAAATATTGACAACCATAATTCCTATACCAAATCATAATTCATATACTAAGTAAAGTTGTAAAAGATTACTTGAGTTCTAAGGACCACTTTTAGCATACTAATAACATGTCTATATGACATAATATCATTGTTATAGCTCTAATTTATGTGTTCATGTCTGCCTTTAAACACATTGATTAATGAAGATTATAAAAATAAAAAAATAGACATTTCCAGCCCTGGTTGCATTTCCAACAATTTTAGGTTGATAATAAATACATTCTGCTATAATACTATACCCACACTATTTCTAAACAAAATAAGCAACATTTATGTCTGTGGACGGTTCATGTCATTGGAATTAGAAAGACAAGATCCAAAAAATTTAACAATGAACAGATTATTTGTTAGAGTTATTTTACAACTTAGAAATTATAAAAAAAGAGACCGAGGTATTCGCCACTATTTATAGTAATTAGAACATATAAATAAAAAACTTATTTAAAAGCGAACATGAACACATGCTTTTAAAATTTTTTTGCAATTTTGAAATAAAATTTTACAAAAACGCAACACTACCTAAGTTTGCTAACTGATTCTTTCTGTCTTCTATACTTACACTTCATCCTCCATCATTATTAAGGATGAACAGATTAAATGCCTTTTTCGCCATAAGCTCCTGAGCTATGAGTTATGATCAGTAATATTTACCTTACCTGATCCAATTACAAAGTATTCTAGAACTTTTTGTTTATTCTGTCTTGTTTATTAGCAATAACATATCAGAAAAGCATTAAATATACGAATTTTAGTATAATATAATAAGCCATGTTATGATTAAATGAACATATATTTTAATTTTTTATTTTTCCAAGTATCTATTATGTAGGGACCATGCAAGAAATCTTGAGGTTGTTAAAAAACAACAATGTCAGTATAGTATTTAATAAGAAAAATAGTAAATGTAATTTAATAGGAAGAGTTTGTTTTGATGTTACTATGTCACTGAATATAAAGAGGTTATGTTATGAATTAATACAAAATTCCATTTTTGAAAAAATAAGTAGGTACTGTATTTATTTGTAACAACTGTTAAAATTGTTTTTTACAATACACTACACCACATTTAAACATTACAAATGAGTCTAATTGATTACAATATGTACACTATACGGACTTCCATGAAAAATGCCAGCAATGAAACCAAAAGTTTATTAATTTATCGCCAGCTGGCACTAATAGCATATTACACAATCCCTATACGTAATTACTTTTGAATTATATAGATTTCTCAACTCTTTTATTTACATGGCATGTCCCTTTTTCCCCATAATTACCCTGGTGATCCCTTTTCATACTATTATCTTAACAAATCAACAAAGATAATGTCTCAGTAGAAGTATAATTTTTGATAAAATTATATTACGTAAGTAGTATAGTTAAAAACAAGAATATTTATGGTTCTCATAAATCTTAATTTTACAACAGAATCTTTTTAAAATATTTTTATTACGTCATTTATGGACAAAATGTAGTCCACTAGATAGTAATATTTCAAATATTGGTTACCAAGAAAGTAATTTTATATTTGTAATGTGAAATAAAACTCTATTTTTTGTACAAAGAATGAAATTTTTTCAAATGTAAATTTTTCATTTTTTTCTACTACCTTTAGCCATTTTTCTGACAACTTCGTGATTCTCACAAAACGTCTTCATCTTATCAGCAAAAAACTAAACCAAATGTGATTTCAGGTCATAATCATTAATAAAAATTTTACCATTCAAAGAGTTTTGTATATTACATAATGAATAATAATCTGATGGTGCAATACCAGGGCTATGTTGGGGACCATAATTTCACTTCCCAACTAATTGATTGTTTGGTTCCTTGGAAGTTCCTTTGATATCATTCTATACACAAAATATCAAGCTTCTTGATATGTTCAAGACATAAATGCCTGTCCAGTATTGTGTGTGATATGTTTAACACCTCTACAATCTTTCACACAATTGTATGATGATCCAATTCAATTATGGCCTTAATTTGGTCATCATCGACTTCAGTAGGTCAACCAGAATATTGGTCAGATTTAAGTGAACAATTTCTGGAAGGGAATTTTATTGTGATTTCTGTTAAGCAATCAAGACCATAAACTTCACGTATCTGCAGGCTACAGCAATTTTCTTCCTTTTACAGAATAAAAATAAAACGTGGCAGAAATATTTGTTCTTCACTTCATATTTAAATTCTCCCTAAATAGCTCTAAACGAAATTAAAGTAAGCTAAAAGTGACAACTATCAAAGATTATAAGAAAAACATCATAATGTTGTCAGAAGTCTTTCACAGTCTTCACTCCTAACAATGTGTTATAATATTATCTATTTGTGAAAATCAAAATTATGTTCTTGCTAATCTAATAGCGTTAGCTCCCCAAAGAAATTCAAATCATGAAATTTTATGTAATGCACATATAAAATACAAATTATGCTTGTGTTCAAATGAGAAGCATGTGATACAAACTCATGAACAGTCTTCGAGGATAAATAAAACAATCTTAAGTACATATTTTTTGTTGTTACTGTAAAATAGTCAAAAACACAATTTCATCTCTTTTGTATTGAAACTGTATTATTTAACTGTATTATTTTATAGGATAGATACAAATTGGTAAAAAATTTAAATAGGTTTGATTATATATAATTTTCATTGTATATTGGGAAAAATTTTACAAACTCTTGTGGTGTTTTTTATTAGGTTAGTTACAGTAAAATTTGTTGTATTTACATAACAATATATAAGATTTTTGAAACAACCATTTAATTAATACATTTTAAAAATATTGACATTATGAAAATATTTTCATGTTTTTAAATCTGTTAAAAACTGTTAATTAAAAACAATTTTTGAAACATGGTAAAGAAGAAATAACTTCTTCTAATCTATATTCTGGCATTGTAAAAACATTATTTAAAAATAAGTATTGCATATTAATTCACTTTATCCTCTAATTTACAGTGCACATTTCACACTTGCAACCTACATGTAAGTTAATATTAATGAAGATATTTTAAATTAATTAAAATATATTTTAATGATACATAATTAGTTTAAATAAGAATTAACAATTTTTTACAAGGTGAAATAGAATTATGCCTGCTTGGTTTTATTTGTATATCATATAATATTAATTTGTAATATTTCTATCCAATAAATTTTTAAAAAATAAATATTTTTATTGAAGCCTTTTTTATTAAATTAATAAGTTTTTATGAGCCTTTAAATATAGAGTTTATATGTAAAACTTGATTATAGATTTGTGCAATGTTATTAGATAAAACCTACAGTTTACAAGTCCAATGCTGTTTGTATGCTCATGGGGCCCCAGAAATCATAGAAATTGTAGTACATGTGCTGAACTTCGCACAATGTTTTATTCTAAGTCTCGATCAATTTATAACTTTACAAAATAATCCCCCTTAAATACAACAAACTTTTACTAGCGCTTAAAACAAGTCAGAAAAAAGAAATCCAGGCGTACTTTTGGAAAATTCCATATGTCGCGCATCCATACCTTTCAGAAAGTCAAGATTTTACTCAAATTGGTTTCCTATGTCTTTCATCACTAGAAGTAACTCAAAGCAAGTTCTAGGTTTTATAGAGAAAGCTGAGGATCGATAATATTTTTTTTGTTACAAAAATTGTGATTCGATAGAATTTTTTTACTTTCTTTTCCTGGATGTTTTTTTTCAGAAGAGGGATATAGCACACATTTTATCCATGTTTCATTCATATTTTTTCCATAGTAGATGACTTATGATTATGATTTTCACAATCAATCATTGACCCTGACTGATTGTAATGGAATTCTCACAGTAGGCAGGGAGATATTTAGTTACACATACATATACAAGGTTATTCCTTAAGGTTCTTCTAATTTTGTCTAAAAAATCATTCTCATAATTTTTTGTCAACCCTCATATATTTACTTGATCTAATATATTGTTACTAGATAAGTAGGAATGATTGTAGGCACAATACTGAACCCCATGGGATCTCTTCATTCTGAAGAGACAAAATCTTTGTTGCAAAGACTGTTTATGGGTTGATCTCAGTACTATATAGTAATTAATTCGAATATCTTTTGAAAATTATGATTAAATAAAATTGATAAGTTTTGGTAAATTATAAACTTACACTAATGCCCTGCTTTACAAGACCCTATTTAACACAACTTTGTCATTACACCTTTATTTACCGAGAAATAAATAAAAAGGAACCATTCAGCAGAGTAGATACTATTTTAAGAATAGTTAGGAATATGTGTATATTTCTGATTAGGTATTTGCTGATTTTTATTAATAACCAAATATTGTAGAAATACAGACATATTTTGATTTATGTTCAAAATAATTTTGATTTCGTATTGTTAATTTCTGGTAGATGAATATCTAAATTTTCAAGAAAGTGTGTGTTAATTTTTTTTATATATTTGTGTATACAAATTTTTACTTAATATAATTGTCTCAATAATATGTCTACTGTATTAAACGGATTAGTCTTCTATTTTCTCAGCTATATATTACATAATATAACAATCTAAAACCAATTTTCTAGTTACCGCTTTACCAGTTTTTTAAAGGTAATGGAAATATAATAACAATGGAAGCTCTATGATCCTTTAAATTAATTTTAATAAGTCCCTTTAATTTTTTGTAATTTTAGTTGCAAAGAGTTAAATTAAAATTGTAAAATGGATAATTTTGATATAGAGGCTGTATTCAATGGCTTAGTAATATTAAAACCTTTATTGCTTTTAACAGTATAAAAGAAAACATTTTAGTTTGTCAGACAGCAGGAACACAATAATAAATACTTATAGATAAGTTTCCTACCAAAAGAAACAGACTTCTCCTGTTATAGTACCCTTTTAATGTTTATAAACATAAGAAACAAAAAAATATATCCACAAACTGTAGAAAGTAAGGTGTGAAAGAATTTTAAGTAATCATGGGAAGAGCAACCTGCAAGATGTACAAGCGCAATTTAGGCAAGGAAGGGTTTGCAGTCTTTAAGAAAGTTTATGACAGAATCATAAGACAAATAATGATGAGGAAAATATCTAATCTAATTAGGCATTAAATTTGTTATATTATATATTTATCTTGTTTTGGAGTAATTTTAGCAAAATATGAAGTTCTTTGGCCAAACATTGAGGTGCTTGCTGTGTTTTCGTACATAAAAGAAATTGACGGTCTTTTTGTATTTATTATGATGTTAGAATATGATTTCATTAATTATATTAAGCATGTATTGCATGTAATTGCTCTAACAGATCTAACTGTTATAACGTCACTATCAATCTCTCAGTAATATTGTGGATTATGTGGCTAAAATCAAGGGTCAAAGCGAGTGCTTATTCCATATACCCAGAGCACACTGGAATCTTCTGTTTTCACCTCTCTTTCAATATTTAAGCAGTGTGTTAACATTTTTGTTTTAGTTTTTATGAATGTTTATATAATTATTAAATTATAGTCCATTGATGTATTTATCTATTTATTTTACGGATTCAGTTGAAACATTAAAGTCAGTAAAACATTTGAAAATCTTAACATTTCTCCGTAAAAAGAAAAAATAAACCACATTTTACTTTTACTCTGTCTAATTGTGCATAGTTTTTTCCATGACTAGAAGTCTTTAATTTTTGCTTTTCTAACAATGCTCCGAAAGAGAAATCTAACAACTCAGGAGATTTGGATGTATTAAAAAATTGGCCATATGACAAAGGTGATGCGCTAACAGAATGCTGAAGAATGAATGAAGAAGGAGTATTAAATGACATACTATAGCCAGCTTTTTGTAAAACAGAATTTAAGGACGCAATATCAGAATAAATCCTTCGCGGTGGTATACAGAATGATGATGAGTTATGTCAAAATCAGACATAACTCATTTATATCTACCAAACGTACACCCTATCATGGGCTATACTCCACAGCAATTAGGTATAGTCTAGAATCTATTTTCCTACTTTTCTACAAAAATCTGGATTTGTTAGTAAGAAATTCAAAACTCTAGTTACACCAACACGTTTTGTTATTAATTTGGATTATCAAGATATAACTATATATCAAGCAAAACTAGTAGTTAAATATACCAGAAACAAAAAAATTAGATTTATGGGTTTCTGGAGTTAAAATTTCTTTTCGATTAAATACTGGTCATGAGATATTTATCCTTATGTAAATGTGATCCTGCAAGTAATGATATATACCTTCAAATATTCTTAAGCATTTACCTTGATGACAACAATCCTACTTCTGCAAATAACAAAGATAAAGCATAAAAGCTGAGATTATTTACCACACATTTGGATGAAAAATTTGATAAATTTCAATTACCTCTTAAATTTCATTTCATTGATAAAAGAATAGTCTTTTCTATACAAGAAGGGTATATGAACCCAAGACCTATGAAAAGTGGTATCAAGCTCTGATACAGAGCAGATATATTTAGACACACAAATAAATTCAATTTGTTATATATGTGCTTTCAGATAATAAGGGTATGTATAACTGTATGATGAAAACTCGAAAAGAGGCGGCTTTGATTACCAAATATCTTATCATACAGTCATAGTTACATCATTGTCAAAATAGATAAGATTCAAGTTTAAAAGAAGTAATGGACACATAAAACATTTATAAAAGATGGGTTCTATGGTAATCCATGCAGACTATCATAAAAATTGTATTAGGAAATCCAATAATGGAAATTTGGACCTAAAATCTTGCAATCCCTCTCCAGGTTCATTTGATTTTGAAAATATGTGTTTATAACGAAAAATTTTAATGAAAAAAGGAAAACAAATATTGATCAATTATCAGAAAAGACTGTTCTGAAAATTTGATGTGAAAAATGGACTGAGATTACGCAGTTTAATTTTGATTTTTTTTACCCAAATAATTTCTTGATATTAAACACTGTTAAGTGTTTAAAAAATATCAAATAACCAGCAATATATTACTAGTTTTATATATACTATTCTGACATATGGCTTAATGTTCTCAACATTGGTTCTGATAGTAGTGTAAAGTAACACTTCAATAAATTCCATTGTTTTGCCAGGCCATATTGACAATCATTTTTTTTTCAAGAAAAAGGAAAAAATGTATGTTTCATTTTTTATTTGGCGGTCACTGTGCTAAACATATTTGTTAGAGTACTTTATATAAAGCACAATATCTACAACATAAATTAAATTATATAAAGCACGTAAAGAAAATAAAATGTTTTCAAAATGTTTTTTGTAATTAAAAAATAGTCTTAACTATGTAACCATTTTTAGTGGTTGCAATTTGCTTTGACAATCATAATAAAAATATCAACCCCCAAATGCTCCTAACGGTGCTAACCCATTCTCATCGCATAATGCTCTTTAATATGCAAAATTTCTTATTTTTAATGAAAATACATTGAATTAAAACTGTTTTTCTATTTCAAGTATTTCCTTACATTTAAAAATAAATCATTTTAAAAAACAATTGCCAAAAAAATAACTGGCCAAGTACATGTCAGAACATAGAGTTGCCTACATTTTTTGAAATTATTGATCTAAATTAACCGAAATAATTTAATTTCAAAATTTTAATCTAGAATTTTCTATCATAATTAAGAATACTTTTAAATTTTTTAAGCACATAAATATTAAACAGGATTCACATTGCATATCACTTTGAAGTTTAGTATTTCACAAATGGAATTTAAAACTAAAAAATTATAAAAAGAACTTTAATTTCCTTTTAAAAGACCTATCCAATTTTTTTAATGAAATTCCTTTTTATTTTTTGGTACATATTAATGATGCAGGCTTTCTCTTTAATAGGTATAAAGTTGAAGAGACTATGAGAATATGATAGGCAGACAGACGGACAGGATGAAGTCGGAAGGGTTTATTGTTTTTATAGGCATCCATAAAGCTTTGGGCACATTAAAAATTAAATTTCTTAATGGTGAGCACTGAGATCCTCCTATCCCGAATGTAACTGAGCTCATATATAATGGTCAACCCTTATTAATTTGAATAGACCTATGAATACTGTACCATATTTGAATAAAATCCATATTTGAATAAATTGTAGAATAAATATTTCAAATTTCATCTATTTCATTGTGATGCAAGGTATATGGTAATTATAATTTAACAATTGTTTTGAATACTTTTTTCTATTGTGTTGATGTATAAATTATCGACTTAGACTTTCACACACATCTATTCTGAAACAAACGTCAATCCCTTCTTGTTATAAGTATGATTAGCCTTTTTAACTGGATTGCAACAATGATTATCCCATCAGGTACATGTCACATAAAATTGTTTAAAATTGTTTTTGTTTTTACCTAATTTAATTGCATTAATTCATGTTTATACTTTTATATATGTTAAGTGTGTAATGTCTAATGATAAATCGATTGTGAAATTATTAAAAAAAGGTTAGGAATAAATGAATTTGAAGACATTTCTCATGAATAACTTTTTTTTTCTTAAACTTATTTCTCACAAAAGTAGCGAGCGGTAATTTTTTGACAAATTCTATTCAGCTACAGTGACCAAATTATTACCGAGTATTTGTCACAGTCGTTTGGACTACTTTATTTTACTACTTATTTTGTTTTATTATACTCCGTTGCTTTACATTGTCACTTTTGGATCAGTAACATGAACTACTATAAAAAAAGGTTAAAAATGAAAAACTATTGATCACCTAAATAAATGCTGTTCAACGCAAACACATGACAAGAACACACACAAACACATATATTAATATACAAGTATGACACTCTTAAATTTAAATTATTGACATTTTGATGACGTTCTTTCTTTTGAATTGATTAATAAGTTCTGAAATAGGTTTACTGTATACTGAAAAAAGGGATCTGATGTTTATAAGAAGTAGAATATGATATAGTAATGTATATAAAACAAATGGAATTAAAGAGCATGTGAACATGAGATGGTTGAGATCGCCTTAACCTGTCCTACAACCACGAATAGGAGAGTCTCAGCCAAATAAACGTGTAGCCTAGCCAAATGAGCAGGTGTAGATAATGTTCTAAACGCACGCGGGATACCAGCCTTCTAAAAAATATAAATCCAGAAAACGAAGATTTTGATGGGATGTATTATGGAATATGTTAGAAACTATCAAATGGCAAACCAGGGGAAAAGGTCTTCAATGAAATTAGGATTGTAATGTAGATTCCCTTCCAGGGTGTTTGGTCAAATATTTCTTTTACATACTATGCTACAGTAACTTGGGATCCGTGCAGGCAAGATTTGCAATCCCAATCTCTCCAAGTCACATATAAGTTGCTTGATTCGAAGAGTCAGGAAGCTATAATTAGAGGAAAAAATATTAGTGAGAAGAAACTACAAGGACCTTGAGGAGTTGGAGAGGATTAAAACCTTAGTGCGCAGAGCATATTCCAAAGCCCTAATATTTCCCAGAGAATACAGAGCAGTATTTTGGTAAGCGAAAATATGATGTAATTGGGCAATAAAACGAAACACCAACATAGTTGTTGGGCAGGTCGTTTAATGTATTTGTGTAAATTCACATCCAATTCGGCCAATAGACATTCGCAATGAAAATGAACAATGAATTAGCATATAGAAATCTCTGGCCGACCCCAAAACACAAACATAAGTTTAGTCTGTGCGTTACTGAAATGTATGGGGTGGTATAGAAAGAAAATAAGGGATTTTGATACACAGGATTTGAAAGGATTTGACTTTTTGGAAGCTAGGTGATGAGGAGATGAGGAGAGTATGAGGCTTAGAATGCCAAAAGGGGCATTATTAACAAATCTGGTGAGAAGAATCAATTTTGGGAATATATGATGGGAAGCTACCTTCAGGAGACACAGATCAGTTAGATATTATCGAAGGACAAATAGAATAGGAACAACACACTCTACTTGTAAGACATTCATGGAATTGGATTTCATCCCACTTACCACAATCTTCAGAGCTTGAGACTGAAATCAAGTCAGTTTGATGGTGTTTAATTTGGATATACCCTATATCCAAGGAAGAATAACCCTTAGTTCAGAAACAGCTGGAATTATTCTATTTCTAGCAAAGGTCGCCACACACTCTTAAATGGGGATATAGATGCATACTGTGAGTACTTACCAATTTTTCTCAAGTCAAGGACAGAACTTGCTAGAGGTATAAAAAAGCAGATCATCAGCATGCCGAAGTATCTGACAGAATTGAGTGAATTTTATGTAAGTATGTATTAAAGAGGATGTGGCTTAGCACTGAGCCTTTGAGAAGACCATCCCAGAGAGATCTTGCTCCAAGTGCTCAAAAGATGATTGTGATCTGTCCAAAAAATTGAAAAAGAAATTTGTTATTTTTTCCAGAACCCTCAGCTCTTACAATATTTTCTTGACGCTAGAGAAGTTTACATTATCATAAGCTGTGAAAAGGTCAAGGAAAACAGCTACAAGGGATTCTTGTCAGGAAATGGAAAATGGTATATCAATTGTCCGAGCGCCGAGGTTATTTATTGTGCTTTTAGCTTTTCTGAAGCCTAATTGATGACATAGGACAATGGAATGGTGTCCTGCAAAACTATTCCAACTGTTTCTTAACCAGGTGTTCAGTGATCTTAGATAAAAAAGGGGATAGGTTTATTGGTCTATGGGATTTACTCACATTAGGGTCTTAAGTAGCAAACTTATTTAAAAACCGATCCATCCAATATCCAGAGATCGTTTTGGATAGATCAGGTTGAAAAATAGACTGAAAGCACTTGATGGACAAAAGCCTACATAACAGAAGGAGGAATAGATCCAAACCTCCCTCCTTTTTAAAAAAGATGCACTTTATGTGAGATTGGGTTTTATGAAACAATCTCCTGTATTGTACCTCGCTTCAACCTCTTTACGGGTTTTAACCACCACCAAGCATTCTCCATCCCGCTAAGGAGAAGAGGGCCTGTAACGGTGAGAATTCTTTTTCGATAGGATGGAGTTATTAGCATCCAAGTCAATACAGTTTATAAAATGATCGTAGTATGATTAAGTGGCATCCAGGTCCACTGATGGGATCCACTTTCTACTTACTTACAATCTTTGACATATAGCTTCTTCTTAACCCACTTATTGCAGGATATACTTAAAGTGATTGTCCTTATTTAATCCTTATTAAATCATCATTAAGTGGTTTTCTTTATTTAATCATAATTTAAACTCATTTGAAAAAAAATTTAATGGAAATAAATTCACTCGCATAAAATCGAAATTCAATTAAATCCATGCAGCAACACTTTCCAGAAGAGACGTGTATTGCCCCTTTGAGTTTCTTTTAAGTTATAACTTCTTTTGGAATAAAAATTTATTAAAAACACAACTATAGATATGTGTTGATATTATTCTCTTTGTATATTGTTCTACATATCATACTTAAGTAAAAATATTCAAAACTAGCTGCGCCACTTCGTTCGTACGGGACTTTAGAAAATATGATTAAGTTGATTGTGAGATGAATACATTTAAAACCATTTATTATGATACTTATAAAGCTTAACTTCTATTTAAACAAGAGCTATTTGTATTAAAATGTCAAATTACCATATCTCCTTTTTAGTCGGTACATTATGATGAAAGATATGTCTTATATTATTCCAGATTCAACCAAATTTACCTGTAATAACTTCATTTATATCCCTTTAACTATTCTTGCATGATGTGTGAATAAATAAACAGGCTCACAGACAAACGGATCAAAATTCCAAAAACAATATTTTCATGTTCTTTTATTAGGTTGGCTAATAAATAATGAGCGGTCATTAATGTTATAATTTTTTTATTATATTTCCAATTTAAAATTAATTAATTGTCAATATAATAATCACCATCATTTTGTACTACATATCTCCATCGCACTGGCAGGGAGTGGATAGCATCTGCGTAAAATTCAGGTTAATTACTTAGAATGAAAAAATTTACCTATGAACTGTCGTCCAGAGCATAGTTGATAACTCAGGGAATAATCGGCACTAAGAAACCACTAAAACCATAATTTTGCAGTAGCTTCAGGTATTGCTTTAGGAGCTACGTGTTGGCATATATTACGCATAGTTTTAACAGCAGAGTAATCAAATTAGTACTCTAAAAATAAACAGTGTTATTTCATGTGTATTAACCATACAGCGTCTTAGTTAATACTGAATCAGTAAAAGGGTGCCGTGCTCTTTATATACCATCTATCATGGAAGCTTCTGGAACATTCCCATATTTTCCAGATAATTTTCGAAAAAAACACTTAATACTTTTTAGTCAACCCAATACTTTTGTTATGTTCCAAACAAATTAGGCTAATTCTACATTTATCTAATATGTACAATCAATAAAGTATATAAAACAGCCTAATATTAAACCTGCCAAAGTAATCAAATTGCAAATTCTAACAACAGATTCAAATTTTAAACAAATTGCGGAAACAAAGTAAACTTATATTAATTACACAGAATATCGAAAAATTTCGTACACAGATGATGACAAGACAACCTCGGACGTCTATCCGCATTCGGACTGCTTAATTAAATACATATCATTTCCGCACCACTCCAAACTTCAATACTACCCATTACATTTCGTGATTATATATCTGTGGGGAAAACTTCATTGTGGGATTTAAAATACATGTAGCTCCATCCATTAATTTATATGAGTACACTATACATTTGTATAATTACTACGTGTCGAGTAGCTAGGCACTTTATATTTTGATTATATCTTTTGATCGAGCGAACTAATTGTGATGGAATAAAAACCAAAAATTGCTTCAAATTAATTTCTACATGATGATGATTTTACTGGCAATTATCACACATCAACAATAATTTTTTCAACACTTTTATGAAAAGAAGAATGGTCTCCGATTGCCTTTATTTTCTCTTGGAAAAATATTTGTTCCATTACATACATTGCTTCTTTAAATAAAATCAACAGAGAAAATAAAATCTGATTTTAAATACTTACAGGACATTTGTGCACATTTATGCACTGACCGCATACACATCATCCATGACCCCTGCATACTTCACCACCAACTGCACAATTACAAAAATCGTTTTAACAAAGTAACCCTGTAACTATAGTGATATTAGAGAAAAATCCAAATGTTTTACACTACTTGGAGAATAATTTAAACCCAAAAATGCTTCCAATTAATTGAGAATTCATAGTTTGCCCGGGATTAGGCCTACAAGTAATTGAATCTGTCATTTCAAAAACTATATAAGTGACAAAATTGAAATGTTTCATGATTACTTAAAAAGAGTGCACAACTTTTTAGTTACATTTAACAAATCATAATTTTGCATTGAACAAAGAAATGCAAAAATCTTCAAGCACTTTTTGTGCTCAGCATCAGCTAAGTTTATAAATTTTTTACCGATTATTTGTTTTAATGAAAATAAAAAAATGTTCAGAACTTTTGATTAATTGCGGGTTTTAGTTAATGGAAATGATAAAACATATTAATGTTTATTATTTAATATTAAAAAACCAGTACCAGATTGAAAACTCAAATTTTCTTTTTATTTTTAACTCAAATATTTTTTGGTTTTGGTTAACAACCTTTAACAAGTTTTGTTAAAAAATCTAGTGGCTACTGTTGTTCAAAATGTGTGGATATTTTTTATAAAAACAACCAAACATTTAATATTTAAACCTTCTGTGCTGAAAATGTAGGTGGAAAGTTTTAGCCAATATACTATATGATTTAAGTGGTGAGTTTTATTATGAAAACAGCCAATTTGAGGACAGTAATTTCATATAAGTATTTCATGTAAGTGATTGAAATGATTCACAAGGAATATTTGTCCTGTTTTTAATAAAATGAACTTAATAAAACACGAAAAAACTTATCAATAGGGAGAAGTGGAATTGGGAAGCATTTCATCAGAAATGGTATGTGCAAATATGTATGTTTTTATTGATAGTTTTGCTAGGAATGATGGAAGGGGTTATGCATATGAATGGTAATATATTGACATTACAGTATTTTACTTGCTGAAAGTGGTGAATAAATTACTTATTGCAATCTGTAGTAATACATAATTTATGACTACATATGAAGCCATGGGAAATTTATTTTATGATACAACTTGTATACTGGTAGGGTGCAATGAAAGTAACTGTCACAATATAAATAAGCACTAGCAAACCACTGTTAGATATCACGCTGAAATTATGATTTACTATAAAATGTATACTGAATTATTTTTCTTAAATTTTAAACAGACAGGTACTGGAAAACTCACTGAAAATTAAAATAAAAGCGTGGGCCATTTTTGCTAATTTTGTTGCATGATTGGCAACGTTCAGTAAAATTACGATATCTTTAGTTTTACATATTTTTTTCAATGAAACTTTTTGGGATTTACTATAAAATGTATACTGAATTATTTTTCTTAAATTTTAAACAGACAAATACTGGGAAACTCATTAGAAATTGAAATAAAAGCGCATGATATTTTTGCTAATTTTTTGCACAAATACCAACTTTCAGTAAAATTACGATAACTTTAGTTATGATGTAAAAAAAATTTAAAAAACAATTTATAAATATGTACAAACCAACAAGTTCCTTTTTGGTTTGTACACATTTATAAATTCATCAGAAAAACAGTTGATTATAGGCAAGACTTTCACTAATCTTCCCAATTCTTCTGTACTGTCTTCTGTAATGTCTTTCATAAAAAAATGGAATTTCCAAGCGCGGGTCTATTAATCAATAATCACCACGCTGATCTTTGCAAACTTGTCCCATAAAAATTACTACACCCAAAAATTTCTTCATTTCTGCGATTGTAATATCTCGCCATTTAATAGTTTTGTGGGATGTTTGGGATCATTCAATATTTTCATAGAGATATCTGTTTGATTCATCAAGTAAATAGCATTCGAAGTAGTAAAAAAGAAGTAAGAAGTCAGTAGAATGAAGAGGTAAAACAATACGAAGGAAAAGTACGAAGAAGTAACTCCAGGATGACTCATAAAATCTTCAAGAACTGGAGGTTCGTCAGTTGAGGACCATTCATCTTCACTTTCATCAGAAATTGAAGATATAGTTCTGTGAGTAAAATTTGTAGGTAGGAGAAGATCTTCACTGTCGCTTTCCAATTCTGAATGATATCGATATCACTATCACACGAAAGATTCGTTTATGATCAACATACAATTTTTCGTCACTTTCATCGCCAAATTGGCTCATATCTCTAGAAGCAATATCAATTTGTTCAAAATTACAAAAATTTTGTGAAGTGTGCACACTTTTTGATTGTTAGACATGTTAGATTTTATATAATGTTAGATTTTATCATACTGAATGCGTGGTGAAGCAAAGAAATGTGTGAAGCGATGACTCTACACAGTCGAATAGATTATCGTTATACCTGGAAGTACATACCTAATTCACCATTGTATGGGTTAAGAAACCCAAATTTTGTCCTTTGGTATTCTTATATCTGCATGTGAGCATTTCTTTAGAGCTATGAAAAAGTATAAAAATAAACATATTTATGAGTTACCCGCATTTTACCACTAGTCTATAAAAAACGTATTAATATGTGTCCCGTGCTGTACTATCAGTTAATGTAAAACGAATAATTACGTTTCCCGCATACAATGTGTTAAATTCAAATTTAATAAAACATTCATTTATTAATAAAACATTCACTATTTTTATCATTAATATTTTACTTAACTTTACTTCATAATTTATGTTTTAAGTATTTGCCTTCCAAATAATACATGCAAACAATCAGATAATGGTATAGCGTATAAAAATTAATTTTGTGATAAACTTGTACAGGCTTAAGTTCCAGTGAGGAGCCA
The DNA here is from genome assembly GCA_039881145.1 of Druceiella hillmani. Classification (NCBI taxonomy): domain Eukaryota; kingdom Metazoa; phylum Arthropoda; class Insecta; order Lepidoptera; family Hepialidae; genus Druceiella; species Druceiella hillmani. The sequence goes on from JAYKKI010000003.1 coordinate 45,177,508, forward strand.
AAATGTCTTTCGAAGTTTCCAAATTCCAGTTATACTAAAAATGTTTCAAATATATGATATATGGAAATTCATATAAGATTTTATAATAGAGTTAGAGAATGGATAATTTAATAATAAAGTCTTATGATATTTGGGATGCTAAAATAAACACAAATTCTAAAAGAAAGCATATCATAAAATACTATGTTCATATTTCATTACAAAGACGAGAAAGCTTTCTCTCATGTTAACAAAGTTTCTGTGAAGCTTTCAATATTAAAAAAGATAGAAAAGAAGGTGATATGCATTGTAAAAAGAAATAAGACAGTTCAAAGTTTTATTGAGTAGTTTTCGACCGAAGAGAACCATTGTTGTAGATCTAAAACCAAAACAACGTGTTTACCAGTAGAATTTTAATAATTTACTCAAAATAAGTACCTACTTGTTTGCAATAAATAACCAAGTTACTTATTTTTGAACTTTGTGACAGCACCATCGGCTAACTTAAACAAATTTATTATTTAATTTAATATAGAATGTAAATTTAAAACCATAACTTCTAATGTACTCACAATATGAAATAGATTTCTAATGCTATATTTATAATATAAAATTTTACATTTGTTTAAGTTGATCGATGGTGCTGGCACCAACTTCAAAAATAAGTAACTTAGTGATTTATTGCGAATAAGTAGGTACTATTTTGAGTTAATTATTTTTTACTTTCTATTATATCCTATTTATTTGAAATTGGTTTTTTAAGTTATTTTATTTTAGAATTTTTAGTAATTAATGATAATAATCATCATACTATAAATAACATTCAATTATTTTCTTTCTTAGAATATTGTATAATTATTAAAGTCATTGGCAAAAAATAGTATGTAGATAATTTCCTCTTTGTCTAAAACTGGTTATCAACCACACAGACATAAATCAAAAGTAAAAGACGCCAGTGGTTAGCTGTTAGCCATTGAGGAGTTCCATTCTCCATACCTAAAATCCAATATCAGATTATACAAAATCATAATTAAAGTAACTCATCAGTAGAAAATATATTGATTCACAATTGATTTACTACCATCCATTAAGGAGTTGCATTATTCATCTTCAGTACTCATCATCAGACCCTAAGTCTCTATCTCGTCGATGGTGCAGTTATTTTGCAAATTAACAACCATCAGTTGCAAATATTTTAAATGAAATTTAATTTATGACTATCCATTAAGGAGTTCCATTGTTCATCTCCAGAACTTATTATCAGGCTCTGACCTGATCGACGGAGTAATTATTTTGCAAAGTAACAAATGTATTTAATCACGGTCGATTTACTAATATCCGTTAAGGTGTTCCATTGTTGAAACAAAGAACATTCCGACGAATTGGGAACCTTCTCCTTTTTTGAAGACGGTTAAAAAAATAGGCAAATGTATAAATGGCTGTCATAAAATTTACAAGAAAAATTTTGGTGACCAATTACAATATTGGGATTGGATAACTAAGAAAATACATTTCTTCTACACTCATACAACTTTTGGGAAAAATATAAAACGAGTATCTAATCCGCAGAAAATATACAAAATATTCTTAAAAAACTACCACTTAGTGAAAACACATTACACTTAGAATAATAACTAATGGGTGTTGTGGACAAAATTGTGGATATTTGTCATTGTTGCTTGTTAATAAAAGAATAAACTATACAATAAAACAAAAACTAAACAAGAAGTTGGCTATAATTAAACAAAAAGAAGAAAATGACATTATAATATACAGAGAGTACAAAATAAGTATATACAAATATACAAACATAAAAAAAATAAACATGAATATAAATATGAAAAATTCTATATTTTTAAGGTGGTTAACGAAGCGGTTGGCGGCATCAGCAGGTGAAAATTCCACCAAAACCCTGTTCCTGCCAATTTGTTTCACATTTGAAATAATCGGGCTGGAATTAGGCTGGGGTTCTTTTCTCTGCTCGTGGACAATAAATGGTCCAACGTCGCCAGGGCTTTATAAACTGCCCTCAAAAGAATTCGGAATAGATGAGGTCAGTCTTGAAGGAAGTAATTTCGAATTTGCTTCTGAAGGAGGAGTGCGAGGGGCCTTGCGAGGGATTGTATCCTATGTTTCGGTACAAGGAGTATTTTTAGACTTATTTTTTTACAATTTGTTCTTTTACAATGTTTATTTTTCGTTTTAATTCCTGTTGAAAGTCCACAATGGTAACAAAACTAGCAGGGGATGTTGGAGAAGCAAATTCATTATTAGAAATAGGAGAATTACAAGGGTCTGGAGGTTTAGGAGGAATAACTAAATTCTTTTTTACAAAGCTGAAGCACAAAAATTAATAATTAAAAAAATAAACAAAAGAACAAACTTACCGGATACAACACTGATTAAAACAATAGATGGAATATAGATACGGTCAAAAATTAAATGAAAACAGATTTATAACAAAAACTAAATAACTTATTGCAACAAATTAGTCTAAATAACACGAAAATAATAAAGAAATAATCGGGCTGTGAAAAACCTTTCCATTTCGTTTGACGGTTTCTATGGCAATCCACACACACAATCGTACAGCATCATTGTATTATCCGTCAAGAACAGCTTTATGCAAAAGTACTTGAGCTGGAACATGTGAGGGATAAAATAGTGCAGACCGTTAATTTGATATGTGCAAGATGATTGAATCACAGACAGTTTCAGGCTTTTCAATCTGATGTAGGTGCAGATCATGAAGACATTGTGTACTTCGATCGCATTGGCTGGCTTAACAAAGCAGCCACACTGGAGCGATTTTATTCTTTGCTCAAAGAAGTAAAGATTTTTCTTGAAAAAAAGGGCAAGATATTAGTTTTCTAACTGATGAGCAGTGGCTGACTGATCTAGCTTTCCTAATTGACATAACTAAGTATCTTTCTGATATTAACCTAAAACTGCAAGGAAAAGATCAACTTTGCACGCATTTATATAAACTTGTTCAAGCTTTTATAAAAAAAGTTCGTATTATTGGAAAAACAACTGGACCAAAAAGAGTTAGTATATTGGGGGACCTTATCTTCAAGAGATCAAGAGATTTATGCAAGTATGCGACTTTATGCAAATACGCATCGTTGTTACAAAGTTGAAATTGAATCATTTAATGTTGAAATTGAAAGCACCGAGTTAAACCAACAGTTGGAATTGATTAACATACAAAACAATTCTCTCTTAAAAACAGTATATGATGATTGCCTCCCGAACTGACTAATTAAATTTTACAAAAAGCATATTAACCACAACCAATACCCAAACTTTACCAAATTAGCATTTCAACAAATTTCCTTATTTGGTAATACATACACTTGTGAACAGCTTTTTTCCCGCATGAAACATAACAAGTCAAAAACAAGATCATCTTTATCAGAAATCCATCTAACATCCATTCTGCGCATAGCCACATCTAAAATATCAGCTGACATAGACATAAAATATCAGCTGACATGCCATTCTTCTCATTAGTGCGATAATTTGTAAACCTGAGGCTTCCTTTTTACAATAAATAATGCATATTGAAAAATTAAAATTGATGTTTTATTTACAATTTAAATTCACTATGCTATTGGCCCTCTACGACTTCAAAAATAATAAACCTGACCCTCCACACAACTATGTTGAACACCCATTACGTAAGATTTTTTCGTTTTCTTACTGTCTTTACCTTAGACTAATTAAAACATGAAACGACAAGATTGATGAAATCGTATTTAATATCACAATAGGAAGGAAAATTGCACATCAGGGAAAACTTTATTTGACCTGCGACTTTCAAACTCATCAATATCTATTCCAAAAGTATGTGTCTAGAAAAAATATATTTATATTATGACGTAGACACAGATCAAGAAAACGATTTTTCGTTTCCGATACCTAAAAGGGCTTGTATAATTTGTTTGTAAAATCCGTTAGATCTTTTGAGTCCAGTATAATAGGTACTCGATTTTTGCTTACAAGAGCTGCCAAAGACAGTTTACAGAAAAGTACTTATTTTAAGTTTTATTTTTATATCTAGAAATAACAAAAAGAAGAAAAATATTTAATAAAATATATTACGGAATAAAAACTTTACGAACATTTTTATCATATAAGATTACAGGATAAACACAACATTTTAAAAATCTCATGAGGTCAAAATCTGAAACCTCAAAAATCATTGAGGGTTAAAAAATAACTCTAATATAATTCGGTTCTGATGCTTTTATGAAGGAATTACTTTTCTTTTAAATGTGATAATTATAAACTCTTTTGCAAAAAAACGGGCACTTATAGGAATAAACCATATTAGAGTTATTTTATTATTATTTGATGCATTTTATATGGCTATATGATGAGAATATTGTTATTTATTATTGAGATATCGTTTTTACCTACTTCAGTCATTAAAAGTGCGAATAAATAAAAAAAACAATGTAAAGTCTACAGACGAGTGTTTTCATACTGGTACATTAAAAATGGCTAAAATTTATATCTGAATATTTTTTATTAATTTAACATAAAATTTGAAAATTTAGTCAAAATAACAATGTGCTTAATCTGCTAGGCATGCTTTCGACGATGTTTTTTATCATTTCCTGACAAATACGCTTCCATCACGTATGTGTTCTATCGGATTGAGGTTGGAACTTCTAGCTGGCCAGTCTAACTGTCGAATTCCGACCTCCTGCATATACGCATCAACATCTCTAGAGCGAGCGTTGTCGTCCATAAAAATCGATATACGAGCTTGATCGGAAGATAAAACACTATTCCAGACTGGTTGAGTCCATGATGAAAAATTTTGAGCGAATCTCAATCTAGCAACTCGATGCTCATGGAGCAATGTAGGGCCCTGACCTGGGCGATAGCTACATATATTGATGGCCTGAAGTCCTGTTCTGACTGTCCATAGGCTTACTCGTGTACATAGGCTTACTGTTTGAAATCCACGTACGTAACTTGACGATTTCGTAGCACTTGGCTGACTATGAAGCAGTCGTCCCGTGGCTCAGTGCACCGTTTTCTATCAGAACCTGGCCTTATACTGACGGAGTTCATTTCTTGGTAAAATTGCCAGGTCCTTTGGACGGTGGAACGGCTCACATTACACTGCTGAGACACATAACATTGGCTACAGCCTTCTTCAAGCAGTGCAATAATTTTACTAACTCTTATCGTTTTTTCAACCATACTGAGAACAACAAACAGAAGTGAACTAATGCATCAAACAACAGAAATTTAATTAAAATTTATTTGTTAAAATAAAAAACGTAACAAATGAAAAAGAACTTAATAAGAAATGTATTTCATTTACCGCCAAAAAATACGTTTTTGTCAGTGAAAGAGAATTTTCATTAAAAAAAATAAATTTCAAATTTAGAACGTTCGTTTTTATGTGCCACAATACACTATACCTGCCAGTAACAATTACAATTAATACAACCTCTTAATAAATAATATTTTGTTAATAATATGACAAAACCAAGACCGCCCGTTTTTTATGCAAAAGAGTGTAAAATTTTTAATCGCTTAAACAATGCATACAATTTCATATTTGGCACGGCAAAAAACGCTGAACTATACATATTATGTCATTTAGTTTATCTTTTTTGAATGACATTAAGAGTGAATAATATATTATAATATTTCTAAAACAAAAATTTGAAGTTTAATTTTTGTGCGTGCCCACGTATCAGTATCCAATTGTTACATCCTAGCGCAGAAACTACCTAGGTCATTAACTCATCTTTCTTAAATGATACCGGCAAGAGCCCTAATGCTGTGGGTCCAGATATATCTAGAATAAAAGTGTTATTTTTATATAGGGAAAATGAAATAATAAGCTCTTAAAAATTTTATTTACATCGTTAATTCATAATTAAAAAAGCAAAAATTGTACATTTGTACAATTGTAAAATTTTGTGCTTTTTATATAATTTTTTATAATTTATTTTTTTAAACTGGAAATAAGATTCTCGACTATTTGCAATCATATTATTCTAACAGTTTATTTTTACATCATTTGGTATTAAAAACACTTTCAGAGACGATCAATATTGAATATATTTTTTTATTGCTTCTGAAGAATTATTACATTTTAGGTGGTCTAACGTCTTATAAATTTTTTGCTATAAAAGTTTGTTTTTTTTCAAAAATGTCCCCAACAATTCTACTTAAAAAATTATGGGCAGTACAAATCTTTAGTAATATTTTAGAAGTAGTTATAATGAATGCATAGGTTTGGTACTAGGAAATAACGAATAAACATGTGTAAGAGATTTCATTTTGCGATTGGATGTTTGAACTAAGTAACAGCTCAGAAAAGCCTACTCTTTTGACATCTTTTAAAGATAACACAATCTCTGCCTTGGTTGGAAATAAATGTTATGAAAAGTGTGTTTGTAAAAAATATTCATGTGGGAAATGCAACCAGACAAAAACTTTTCATTAATGATAATAAATAATGTACTATTTACTAACATCAATAAAAAAATTTGTCAGATTGCCCTTAGTTTATAAAATAAATTCAATTTAAAATAATTCAAAAGTACATTAATGAAAAAGAAATACTTCTTTCATCTTTATTTCAATAGATATAGTGATATTTGATTTCAATAGATTTAGCTTCTTATGTAGGAGCCAAATAAATATTGAGGTTGTATTTATGTTTCTTATCGATGACCTCAAAAATTCTGAAAAACTCATCGATTTTGAAAATTGTTTGACTGATAATTTACAAAGTTACTATTTCAAATAAAGTGTATAACTAACTATAATTATAACATAGATCTATTTTAAACTACTTATTACTTACTACATATTATGTCTTGAAAACTTTTCTGTTCATTTTCAAAATCCATTTTTTCCATACATTGAATAAACAAAGAAAAATGTAATAAAGAGAATCCTAACTACCAACTTTCGTGAAAAAAACCGATGAAACATGATCACAATATTGTTAAAATTGATAGAAACTCCGAAAAACATTTCATATTTAAAAATTGATTGGCTGATAATTTTCAAGGTTGCTATTTGAAATAAAACGTCAGGTATAAAAAGTAAAAAAGTAATTTAATGTTTTTATTTAGTTATTTGTTGTTTACTTCTATTTTCTGAAAGTGGGAACCGAATTACATATTTCAAATTACAAAATTTTACTATTGTGTTATTTGGTAAACAAACATAACGTAACAAGATAACATGAATTATGCACTTTATTGAAATTTATTGAAAAAAAATTTTATTGAAATTTGAGTTTGACTTGCAACAAACTATTTTACTGACTGAACTTGCAATTTAAAAAACCTTAAATGACAGTTATACGATAATTAACTTCAAAAGCAAAAAGGTGCAAAAGTTAAAAATATCAATTTTTCAAAACTTAGCTTTTGGAGATATTATTGTTTTTGTAATGGTGTTTTTAGGCTTGTGAAAATCTTTTGACCAGTCAATTTTTTGTTTCAAAATTTATAAATACTAAGTAGTTATTAAATACCATTTCCATATTAAAAGTAGTTTTACTACTGATGTTTCTGTTTGGTTATGTGAATATAATTTTTAAAATAAAAAAACAGATTAATTGATAATAATAGATGGGACTAAGCCATATTTTTCAAAACCTTGCATGTGCTGTAACTTTTACAAAATTGCAATATAAGTAACAAGTTGAAAAAATACTTTTAAGTTGGAGACATTGAAACATTTTAGTGAATAGTGTTTTTCAAAATTTTACTTTCATGTTATAAATGCAGACTGTTGGTTAACTGGTACAATGAGAATTTTTTTCTGATTCCTTTTAAAAATCTAACTCTAAAATAATCCATAAATTTTCTTCTTTTATAATAAAGATTATTACTAAATAATAAATTTTTTTTCATAATAAATAATTTTTTATTGTCAACGTTTTCCCAATTACAATTATATTTATATGTTCTCCATTAAAAAAAACTTAAGAAAAACACTGAATTACCAATATAATCAATTTTTCTTTCTGCCAAATAATACTTGCATCTCTCAAAATTCACATATAAACTCTGTACATGAAACAAAGTAAAACAGTGGAAAAAAACTCATCTTCAGGAAGTTGTATCATTGACATCTTAAAGTGCCACTGATAATGCAGAATGAACAATTACAAAAGTTAGAAGGAAGTTACAAAAAACATAAGTACTTTTTCAAAATTTCGCACTGTGATCGAAAATATGTCAAATATTAATAAGAAGTGATTCTTCTTACTATCAAAAAGAAAAGAATGTTTCTCTAAGAAACAGTTTAGAGCTTAGGTTTTCAAATATTCTTTATAATTCTACTTAACAAGAAAAATAAAACCATTTTTACTATTGTGTTCCGAAATCAAAAATTCACTATTATATGTCTATTTCAAAATGTTTAATGACAGCGATTTGAAACCTCTGTGATGAATTTGGCTTCAATGATGGACAACATTTAAGTAAACATTTTGAACAATGAAAAGAACAGAACATTGTAATTAAAACAAACGGAATGATGAAATACTAACAAGCTGCTAAGAGAGAATTTTTAATTATTTCTTAATTTGTAGATGAGATGTCTAAGAAAACTTCCAATGATGATTTCCAAACTCCCCCTGATTATTTTGGAATTTATAAGTCTCAAATAAAAGATCACAATAGTTATTTAAAATTCAAAACGACAAGTAAGTAGAAGAAGAATTATTAAATCCAAAATTATAGAATTTGCTAAAAAGGCAAAATATTTTTTAATATTATTTGACTACATTCCTGGCTCTAGTCATCAAGAATAAAATCAGTTTGTATAAGATTTATTAATTTAAAAAGCACAGAAATTAATTAGAATATTTTTTATTATTTTGTCCTATGGATGCTATGTCGGGTGAGGGCTTGACAAAATTTGTTTTGTTGGTTTTCGAGAGAGAATAATAAAACATGAACATTCTGTTATGATTATAAGAATGGGGCAAATACAGGTGTCCAAGAAGTGGCACCCGAAAAGCAACACTCACACCTCTAGCCCTCAAGTTAAAAAGTTATCTTGATTTTATTACGTTTCTTTAAAATGCTAACGTAACGTATTAAAAATAAAAATAGTCATCAAAATTAAACTGACAGAGCTGTTTTTTTTATTTTTTTGGAGACATAAGACATAAGGCTTTATGACTAAAACACAGACATTTAGTTAACTCTCATGAGGCAGTCACAAAAAAGGAAGTTTTACCAGAATTACATTTGACTGATAATTTTTGCCCAATTTTAATCAGTGCTGGTGAAGAAAAAATGTACTGAAAGTTAAGTGCCCCAGTTTTTCGAAACTGCTTTTTTCTCCAAATTTCAAATAAAACTGAAACGTAATTAGCGCGATCAAAAAGTACACAAATAAACTGGGTAAACATTGTAAGTAAAACAATTGTTTTTAAAAAAGTAGCATTTATTAAAAATTACAATACATTCAGTGTTCAAAATGTCCACCTCCAGCCCTTAAGCAGAGACGACTCGTCGTAAAAAGTTTCGTTTTAGAAACCTTAACGAACGGTGGTTTTTTACATGTTCCATCGTCACATTTACTCTTCTTCATAATTCCTGTAATGTTGATGTAGGTATCAGGCCTAGCATTTTTGCAAGATACATGGTAGGCCTGATGCCTACAAAAATTAGGATTTGATTCTTAGGACTTTCTTTTTTCTTTTTGCAATCACAGCTTTTAATGGTTAATGGTTGTAGCTTTTAATAATTAACAAAATCAATTAATTTAACCATAAATTTTTTATTTCAGGATTTTCAGTATGGTTTTTCAGATTCAACTAGAAACTGGTTAATTTCAAAATTTAATATTATAAATTTATTTTTGGTGTAAAGGCAATAATTTCTTCAAGACATTTTTCAATGGTGAATATATACTCCATTATAGATGATGAAAAGAATTTCCTTATTGCTTTTATTATTTGAACGTTATGAAACTCATTGAGTTCGAGGTTGAAAAGTTACCAAAAAGTCATCTTAGTAGAACCTGAATTCATCTTATACCAATAATAAGTTATAAGTTTTCCCATCACTTATTAGAAAAAACACCCATAACTGTATTAAACTCCACATTCGCTGAAATTCATCTCTGAATAGTGCCCACTAATATTCGCTATATATCCATCTCTCAAATAGACTCAAGGATTTTTAACAAATTTGGTTCGCCGGTTGTATCTGTGTAATCTATGTGTAAACATTATTTTCTTAATATTGTGACCTCGCACGCAATATTTAGATACAATTAATTATTTATGTGTTCATGGAAACATATTGATATGTTATCAGTACATAGGAAGTGTACGGAAACGAATCACATACTTGATAAAACACCAAATTAACAAAGATTTTGACCATGTTTGATTGGAATTTCCTGTAATGTATATAATCAGCTACTGTGTGACGGTCAATTTGACAGGTTTAGCATTTATTTGGCATAATTAGATATTAATATCTAGTAATATGCAGAAAAAAATAAATACAAAAATAATTATTTTCAATTAAACTCTTAAATTTATTGACGAAAGGACTTTGTCTTATGGAGAAAAAACATTGGAGAAAAGACACATTAACGAAAGTAAATGTTTCACTATTTCTATTTATTTAAATAAAAGAACAATTATTTTATGCATTGTTTTGGATACTTAGAAACACCACTCTTTCAATTTTTTTTTATTGATTTACGAAATGTGTGCAGCGATTCAAATATGTCCATTTTCCTTTTAGCGTTTTACCCATAAATATAAAGATTAAATTTAGTTATCTCTATAAAACAGCTATCTTATCTGAAGCAAAAGATAGTCTTCTCAATTTGTCTTAAAAGTCAACAATCTTTTTAAATTTTTTTTTTTGGTTTAATTCCCATAACATTGAGTCTTTCTTGAGAATTTTTAAAACATATTCACTGCATCAGGTTAAGTTTTAGGAAAAATATACCTTTTCATTAAAAATATTTAACTTCCATATTTATATTTTCTCTCAGCTTGTATTTAACAGTATTTAGAATTAGGATGTTATTTTTAATATGAATTTTCAGTTTTATTTCAGAAAAAAGTAAATTATTCACTTTCTGTATATGTTTTATGATGTCGTTTTCTCATAGAATAATATTTTCGTATTATTTCTAACTCCCACTGCATCCTATTGCAAAAATATCAGACTATAATAGACAGAACATTCTATATTAAAGACAGTATACTGTAATCACTATTCTGAAATTTCAAACTGACTATCATTCATCCTAGATAAAGTGTGTTAAATTAGGTTAATTTTGAGAATTTGTTTACATTAGTGTATTTATATCATAAGAAACTTCTAAATACATCCAGTTAAAAAACTATTCAAATATATATATCATCAATATGCAGTTAAGTAAGCAGTTTGGTTTTTACTTTGAATATTTAATTTATTTAACTGTATGCCGATGAATAACATTAAAAAGATAATATATCATAAAAATAGTTATTATTATCTTTTATGATATATTAAATGCTTAAATTTTTCACATATTACTTTATATATTCAAGTATACTGTTTTAAAAAAACTATGATAGTGGTCTGTACATTTCTAAAACATGTGCTTTACAATTAATAGTGTTATTGAATTAATATAAGAAGATCGAGGAAAAAATGTACTAATGAGTAAATTTTATTTTAGGAGTAGATTTTGCTTCTTTCTGTATTAAATCACTTCATTTATTCGTTGTGTATTTGAGTACATCATTTTTTCAAAAAAATCTGTGATAGTGGTCTGTACATTTCTAAAACATGTGCTTTACAGTTAATAGTGTTATTGAATTAATATAAGAAGATTGAGGAAAAAATATTCTAAGGTGTAAATTTTATTTTAGGAGTAGATTTTGCTTTTTTTTTTTATTAAGTCACTTCATTTATTCGTTGTGTATTCAAGTACTTTTGAAGAATGTTATAATTGTTTACTCAAGTACTTCATTTTAAAAAAAAAAACTGTGATAGTGGCCTGTACATTTCTAAAACATGTGCTTTACAGTTAATAGTGTTATTGAATTAATATAAGAAGATTGAGGAAAAAATTTACTAAGGAGTAAATTTTATTTTATCAGTAGATTTTGCTTCTTTTTGTATTAAATCAATTCATTTACTCGTTGTGTATTCGAGTACTTTTGAAGAATGTTATAATTGTGTATTCAAGTACATCATTTTTTCAAAAAAACTATGATAGTGGTCTGTACATTTCTAAAATATACGCTTTACAGTATTATTGAATTAATATATGAAGAATGAGGAAAAAATATAATTTAGAATAATCTTTATTATTTTCAGGAGTAGATTTTGCTTGTTTTTTGTATTAAATTACACATTTATTGATTTTAGATTTACCTAAAATAAGACTAACCCTTTGCCATGGAGTCGAGTAGCAAAGTATTGTTTCTAGCGTGCCTAGTATCCGTGGGATATGGACAATTTGCTGAAAATTTTATGAGCCACAATTCATGTTCCGCGAAGGCAACATGCAGTGAATGTATACAGAACAAATCATGCGCTTGGTGTTATGAACCCAATTATGTCGGAGAGAGGTGCTTCCAACCACACCAAATATCTACCGATGGCGGATGTTCAGAACAGTATATTAATGATCCAGATAATTTATTAGTCGTAAAGGAAAAAATGGAACTTACAAGGGGTAAAGTTAAAAAATATTCTTACTAAATAATCTATACATTTTTTTAAATGACTAATTTACATAACTGTATAATTTAAGTCACAGATATCATACAGCACAATTGTATTAATATATCATAATAAATCATTACAATCATAAAATAATTAGGGAAGATGACGCAATTGAATTTGTGCATCTAGTCTTTATTTCATTTATTGCTAGTTGAATGTTTGTGGAAAGAGAATGTATCACTTTATTATTTATTTTTAATTGTAACGTGGAAAGCAAATGATTTGTCGATCCATACTTCATTTGAGGTTTGGTTTAGAATAGATATTCAAATAATGAACTTTATTATTATTCACCTTAATGACAGTGATTATCTATTAGATAATATGAATACAAAGAAAGTATTGAAAGAGTGTGCCGAGATAATTGTGACAAGATGATTAACGATGGGTAAAAACTTAAACTTTAATGAAAGTAATCTTAAGAACCTTAACAAAGGTGTTCATAATGAAACTTCTTTATGTGTCTTATATCAAACTATATTAGTATATTCTTGTTCCCAACAATATTAATATCAAAACAATATTGTTCCGAACAATATTAATATCAGAACAATATTGTACACACTTCTATATGTAATTTGAAGTCTGATTGGAAGTCTTTCATTATTTTACTGCTTTGAACCTTATTTAATATGCTCAATACAGCTGTAGCTGCAGTGACCCACAACTACCAGCATTATGAACAAAAGCAAGAGGTGTAATATTTTTATACTTCTTTACGTCACTGCAACTAGCAAAAATCAGAGGCTAAAATAAGAAACTGGAAAAATCAATGTGACTGAAAAGTCAGATCTCTTCTATTTGAAGAAAATTATGTACAGGACTGTGCAGAATTTCATTATTTCTTTTTAGTTTACCTCTGTGGGTCACTAAGAGATTTAGACTTATTAATAGCAATCAATTCAGAATGTAAATTCTCATACTATTAATTACGTTATTATTATTTTAATACATAATGTTTCCAGGTCATTGTAAAGGTCTATACTTATTGCGTGATTATCAATCGAATCATTTGAAACAAGTATTCTTTTGTTGCAGTTCGAGGTAAAGGAGGCATGGTTAAAGATGGAGCTTTCATGACCAGTTCAAGTGGTTCATTTTACAGCTCGACATGGGCAGTTTTCTTATCTTCAGTTTCAACATCAAAATCTGTGAATAGAACTGCTAATGCTCGAGTTGTCCAGGTTAGCCCTCAGAAACTTGATCTACGTTTGAGGATAAGTAAGTAGCTACTATTATAAATGGTTACTCGCTACTTCTAATGACTATGCATAGTACAGCCAAATAAAGGAAAATAAAGGCTGAACTTCAGAATGAAAGGAGGAAAGGTGAAAATATGTGTAGCTCTTTTTTTGACATTCCAAAAAGGCCTGAAAAATCTCAACTTGTCAAGATATCAAAGGTCAGAAAAATTTATGCAGGAGGGTTGAAGGTACTCTAGGGTTTGACATACCATGATGGGTATTGCAGTTACTAAAATGTAACTACAAACACGTTATTTATTTAAAAACATTTATTATAAATAAAATAAATACTGTCTAAGGAGGATTAAAAAACTATGATTACTTAAAAAAGAAACAGAGGTTACTATCAAAAAATAGGCAAAGCGTTTAAATTATGGGTTACTAATGCATAATTTAATGGCTCAAACTCTAATGATTTCTATTGTAAGTATTGCTCAATCCTTTTGGATGTAAAAATGCATAGTTTGAAATTAATCTTTCTCATCTGCACAAACATGAACTTGTAATTTTATTGTATATATAGATTACAAATTCAGCATACATAAAGTTTCTTGTACTATTGACAAACATATAATCGAGGAATTCAACTAGATTTTTGTAATATTTTCCTATTTTCTTTATAAATCAGTTACATTTCTAGCTTTTGTTGCCTTAAGTTCCCTAATTTGCAGCACATTATTTATGTAACTGGGATTTTTGACAGTTGATCTCTCACTGTTGAGAACCTTTGTCAATATTCCAAATACTTGAAAGTATTTCTTCATGGTACATGCTGTTTCTGCATGGGATCTGAGAACTAAATGAAAACTTTATACATTTTGCAAAGATTAAACTATAAACAATTTAAGTGTTTTTATTTTTTTCTATAACAGATGATGTTTACAAACTGAGCGTATCATATTCGCAAGCTGAAGATTATCCAGTGGATCTATATTATCTTATGGACCTCAGTAAATCTATGGCAGATGACAAGGAGAAGCTCAATGCCTTGGGTGATTTACTCTCAGAATCTTTGAAAAATATCACTTCAAACTTCAGACTAGGTTTTGGTACATTTGTCGATAAAGTTTCAACAGCACCTAAAAAGTAAGTACAAAATTCATTGGCCATATTTACTAAGTTTTTACTTTATGCACTTCAAAAACTTATTGTTTTTTTGCACATTTTACTGTTTATATAAAAGTGAAGACAAAAATTTTTCAAAATCATTTTTAAAATTATTAATGTTGAAAGTACCTCCTGTATTTTTACAGTAGTCGTGTTGTTTTATGTTGTAATATACAATATTACTTAAGTTAAATTAAATTGTAAAACTTTGAGTTCCAGATCAATTACAGTTATACTTATGCAATTAGCTGTGTCTGTGGCTTCGTTCCCGTGAACCTTTGTAATTACAAAACTTAAGAGAGCACTGAAATGTTCCAACCAACAAATACAAACCACAAAATTTTCCGAAGAGAATCTGTATTAATGACATTTAAGTGAACTCAAGAGCAGAATAGAGGAATCAGTGATGTAAAATTGTCTTGCAAAATTGTATTTTTGCAACACAGTTTTGTATAAAATTGTTTTTTTCTTATATACTTGATTGTTTTAAAAACAAATAGCACCATGTATTAAATATTAGAATAACGTTATTATATTGGCAGACAAAAATTAGTCCCATTAAATATTATAGACAGAAAACCAGGATATTGAAATCACATCCCTAAGTATATTGCCGATGCACATTTGAACAGCACCTTTGTAAAATTCTAGTAAGAACTAATATTGCGAGCTAAAATATTCGTTTTTAATTTTCTGCATCCTATACTGCCGATTATGTACCATTAGAATATTCGTAACGCCATCTGCATTAATTGTAAAAGTAAATAGTTTTCAAGTAGATTGAAAGCAGAAGAAACAAATAAGAAAAGGAATACAGAAAGCCTTATTAAAAATTCCTTTAGTGGTTCTTGCATGGCACACAAACAGATAAACACAATTTGTACAGCTTTATATAAGTAGATATGCTTATATTTTCCCATAAATAACAAAAAAGAGCTACAAAAGAGACATAGAATTAGCTTAGCTCATAAATTCGAAGCTGTTATTTTTAATTTAATTTATTTCATTGTTCAATTTCAATTATTTCCCCTAACAACTCATCATACTTATTCGCAATTTAAAATCTTCCTTTGATAACTCTAATTTGGTCAACTCATTTATATCTGAAACTTGTGAAGTTTTATACAAAAAAAAAATTTGTTCGGCCTTCGGGAAGCGTCATTATTTCTATAATACTCTAAAATATTTTCAGACTGGGTCTGAAAATCTGAAAATATTTTAGTATGGTAAGCCACTTACACATCACACTTCTTCTAGCCACTTACTTATGATTTATTCATCTTTTGCTTTCCACCCAGAGGTGTAGTTGACAAACATGTGTCTTTTTCAAGAAAAGGATAGAGTTCTAAAATTCTTGATTCAGGGTGAATAGTCTGGTCTAAAAAATGGCCATCTTCTTCAACCTTTACTTGTACATAATTGTTGTGTCAGAAATAGTAACATACAATGGGAAAACGTTTTACGAGATTTCTGAACTTACGCACTTATGTGCGTTGCTGGAATAAAAATTAGAGATTTTTTAGACGTCTGTAAATTCCATTACAGATCATTAAAGCGTTTTGGTATTGATATTTAAGGTATCAATAATTTTCAATGACATTATTACTTTTTATGAAGAATTGTTTAGTTTTTTTCATATTCATAATCAATAATAATATTGTCTAAAACACTGCCGGTGCTTCTTGTATGTTTCATCCTTATCTCATATCCTAGATATTTTCTGATGTTCTTTCTAAAGTCTTGAGTAATTTTCCTAACGTCATTATTTTATTGCAATTCTTATTTCTTATAAATATAGGTCTTAAAACTTCGTGAAACAAAATGACCTATCATCAAAAAAAGTAATTTACTCCGAAATAGTTTTGAAATGCCTTCGTCGTCAAGATTGTCAGTAAATTTTGAGTATTTGTTTCGATACCCTATTTGTATATATAATTTATGTCCAACTCATGCACACTATTAGTCTTAGTGATTTTTCTGACATAGTGTGATATTCTTAGTGAATTGCATACAATGCAATTGTTTTGTCTTTCTATCTTCCTACTTGAAAAGACCACATCAAATAGCAAAATAAAATAGCATCGTAGCCTGAATAACCAATTCAATATTAGAACCGCAAAACGAAATAAATAACCTTTTTTCTCTTCTTTGCCATGAATTAAAAAAATAAACAAATATTTTTGAAACAGGTAATAAACCACTCTTAAGTGCAGACCTTATTTTTGGCCACGACCATACATTGACCCTAACTGGGTTGGTCCCAATGTATGGTCGTTATGGCCAAAATCTTTGCTTGTTTTCCTTTGAAAATTCACGTGTAAAAAGTTAAAAATTTATGATACTTAGGTCTTTTTCCCATTTTATCTACTTTTAATAACAATTCATTGACTGTAACTATTTTAACCCTAGAAAGATAATCATATTTAGTTGTATATAAAAGACAAGCACGTGTAAAAATGACGCAAACATGACTCATGAACATTATATTATGAAATATTACGATGTGAAAATGTGTAATAGGTATTATATTTTACTTATCGTTAAATAAAACAATATATACAAGCACCGTACAGTTATTAGGTGTTATTTATAATTTAAAAAATTAACGGTAAGAAGAAGTAAATAAAACATTTTAAAATTTAACTAATTAAACATTTCCCTTGTTTTCATCACAAATCAAATAATCTAACATTCATCAGTCATTTATCTCATAAAACAGATAATAAAAAACTATATTACGTAAAAAAATCGGACAAAAAATTATTACAAACAGCTTTGGCATAAGTCAATATTATGTTCTCTACATATCATTTTTGCTTAACTTTCGTTTTATTTTGGAGGGGCAAAATGTACAGTAAGTATATATTTTGGGTAAAAGCTCTCCTGGAATGTCTTCTTGAGCATTAGAGGGCTTCTTTAATAACAAATTAGTTATGTCATCTCTTAGATATCTCTTCAAAGTTGGAACTTCCAATTATTTTGCATTCCAGTTAGAATTTTGCTCAAAATTCTCGCTTTTTCATATAATTTTTTCAGTTTAAGGGCTTATCACCTCTATTAGAAACATTAAGGGAGTACATTACGTAAGAATTAATGGAAGCTATATTTATCATTCCATAGTACAAAGCTATGGGCGTATATTGTTTTCGTGCCCCAGGGCATGAGAGAGCACATTTGGTCTAAGGTCTCTCCTTTAGTGTGATTATGATACATAAACATTTCGGGTTTGCTAATAATTTAATTGTCAGTGCCTTCTTCATCACATGACGATAATTGGTTTATCACCTTAGAAAGTTTTGGCTCATAAGAAGAAAGACTAGAAGATCCATTTCCAAGATATTTCAGTATTAGTCTACTTTACGATTTTTATTAATAATTTCATCAGTAAAAAATAGATTGAAACGTAAAATGAATTCATACAGATTACAGCGTTAAAGTGTTGGACTCCTCACGGTGCTAACCATATTCAAAGCTGAAACACCGCCATGTCTTGTTGCTTCTGAATTCAACCAGTAATATCTGTTCTTACTTCTAATCCTCTTCATTGGCAAAGTTAATTTCACAATGCGAAACCAACGATGAAGATTGCTCTGCAGCCATCTGCTTTCCGCGGAAACTTCCTCTCCGCTAGGCTCTTCTACTACCTCATCTATAAAATCATCTTCAATATCACTGTGGATCTCATCCCCACTGTCAAGATGTTCCACTTCACTATACATATTGAGGCTGACATGCTCGTCATCATACCTTAAAAGAGTGGATAGGATTTGATCTTCATCTAGGTTAAAGCTATTGCAGAGTGTTTTCGGAATAGAACCTAATAAAATAAATATTATTCATAAAAAACAATAACAAACAACAAAATACTACAAAAGCATCACAAACCTGGAAAAAGTTAAAAATGTGAAAGTCACTTTAAACATAATCATGCGTCATTTTGCCTCGCATGGTCGTTATATTTCAAAATTGGTGGGACTTACCTCAGTGACGCATATGCCTTCTGAAAGCACGAGACATAAACTGGGATATAAAGAAAGCACAACGCATGACTTACAATATTTAATAAGATAGAGCTGTATTTACCTCGCTCTTGCGACAATTTTTTGCTGACTATCTATCTAGGATTAATCAGATTAATTAGGATTAAGCAAATTATTTCTCTTTGTCTTTTACCCGATGAATCAAATTTTAATTGATATCTCAAAAATTGCATGAATTTTAATAAGCTGTTAGATTATAAATTAAGAAATTTCTATATGTATACGTCCATTCGTTACAATTTTTATATGTAACGTTTTTATGACCTATTATTATAACTATGTTGTTAATTTGAAAATACTCTAATGCAATACCAATTTGATTTAATTTGACATAAAATGTTCAACATCTTCCTATCAATTTGCAATATGATAGAGAATGATGCGATCTGTTTATATTTCCTTTCTGTTATGGAACATATTATAAAATACTTTAAGCTAAATAATTTCTTTCACTATTTTATAGAAACTAATAAAAAATGACAAATAAGTAAGGAAATTATTTCACAAACTCAATCTAACACTGGTTACACAAACATAATTGTCAGTAACATATCCAAATTATCAGAAATTGATGGATGTAAAAGTGATTATTCTGAACGATATCCATGGCAAAATAGATAAAAGCGAAGATGAGATAGTTAAATATATAAAAAGAGCAAATTCTCACTACACAATTTAGAGAACCGTACTCTATGACATAAAATAGATTGGACAAAAATATACAGAAAATACTTAACTGTTTGTGGCCATTTGTTACAATGACAATATGTACTTTTCAGAATCTTCACATTGCCAAATATTATAGTTTTATGTCTTTAAGAAAAGTGATTTTTCATCGCTTGAGTAATTATTCTGTTCCTAACAGTGGTCAAAACCCTTGTCAATTAAATCATCTTCATTTGGTAAAGCAGTTGAAATTGAAAATTACCTCTTATAAATCAGCAAAAGATTACTAAATCGTTGATGCCTATTGAATTTAACGTTTTCTTTACACATTTTAATGTTTTCTCTTTTTTTGCCCACTTTTACAACATGTACCATACTTCAGTAAATTAAAAATACCATATAATGGTTGCAAAGCCCTATTCAGTAAGTCTAACATGGCGATTGTCCTATCATTTTTTTTTACCAATCCATATATTCCGTTAAAATCTGCAATATTCTTAAAATAACTTTTATCATTTAGCATAAGTAGTTTGACGTTTAATTTTTATTTATTTATTTAATATAATATTTGTCTTAATGATTTTTTTTGTATTAGTAAATGATATTTAAGTCAGTAACGTAATTATACAAACTTGTGATCTCAAACTAGTTTGTCCCTCTATTACATAAATTTTAAGAGTATCCAAATTTATATATATGTAAATTTAGTCTGTCTATTATTATATATATTATAAGGTCTATTATTGTATAAGAGTAATAAGAGTTTCATAGTAGTAATACTTTTTTATTCAGATCAATTAGTTTCGGGAAGTCTGAGAATAAAGACAATGTTTTACATTTTTCAGTTTTCAAGTAATTATAACAATCAGCATTACTCTTGCTACTTTTCTTGTTTTTTAGAGCACATGTAAGGTAACATTAAAAGCCTATTTAAGATAATAATGCATGATCATAATAATTACGGATTGTTTAGCGGGACTGAATCGTGTACCAACTGCACTGCCTCTTATGTCTACCACAATATAATGCCTCTCAGCAAGGATATCGCTAAGTTCAAGGTAAGTCATCATGTCTATATTGCAATAAATACAATACAAAATGTGGCCAATAACTTGGTTTTTCAATTACACAATATCATCAACAACAATTAAATGAAACTACATGATGTAGTACTATTTCTACTTTCTTTAATTTCTTTACCACAACCTAGGTTTCATTGCATCACAATATCTTCAGGTGAGCTATTAGCCAAGATTCAAATCTTGAGAAGATAGTCTTCTAATCTTTAAAAGATAGATACCAAACCTGGGTAATGGCTCACCTGAAGATGTTGTTATACAACGAAACCTAGGTCATGGTAAAGAAATTAAAGAAAGTAGAAATAATACTACATCACATGGTTTCATTTAATTGTGAATAATGAATTTCTACAAAACTACTGCCAAATATATTCAATATCAACAACCACGGTTGCTTAATAATATGACTTATATATTATTTTTACTGAGTATATGATATCAACAATCTTAGGTAGAGATACCAACAAACTTAAAGCCATTTAGTAAATCAAAATGAATCAGGTTTTTTAGAGACTTATAGTCACACCAGGCACCCTTGTAACCCAATCTTATCAGTTACTATTTTAGACCTATGTTCATGAAATATTTTATAATTGATATGTACCAAACTATTAAAAAAGCCTAATCAACTCCATCTAGTAGTACATCACTGGACAGATCCCAAAAATGACATTTAGGATCTAGTCATGTCACAATCTCATGATTTTTATAAATTTATATACCTATATGCATGAAATTATGCAAGATGCAGACACTTTAATAATAAGGAATTCATTTACAATTTAACAAAATATTTTAAAAAATCTGTCTAAAGCAAAATGGGAGTGAAACATTGCAGTGTAATATTGGGGAGGTTTTTCAAAACGAAATTAAGGTTCTATTTACCACTTTCCATTTTTAAATCACAAATATTAAACTTTAAACTATTATTGTTGTTGTGATATAGTTATTTTGGAATATAGCCACATTACAGAAGAACCCTGCGTGAAGTGTATCCAATATGCACTTAGCCTTTTATACCCTTTATTAACTTCAAACACCGAAATTAACAAAATCAAATAAAACAATTTCTTCAATTGCAAGTACACCTAAAAATAAAAAAATTTCTTAATTTAAAGTTTTGTTAATCCTCTGTACGTAGTATATATAAGTAGTATGATCAATTTGGACAGGAAGTAAAAATCTTGTCCTAAAAATGTTTTCTTATAGTACAGCAATTATGTTTTTAAATTATTAAGAAATCATTCAATATAAATTTAGGAGGGAGTAAGGAATGTGGCTGTATCTGGTAATTTAGATTCTCCAGAAATAAGTTTTGATGCTATCTTGCAAGCTATAGTGTGCCACCATCAAATTGGATGGAGAGTAAATGCCAGGCGTTTGCTCATGTTCTCAACAGATGCTGGATTTTCTCATGCTGAAGATGGCAAGGTATGGAAACTAATGATTTGTAAAAATTTATACATTTTATATTAAATAGTGAACTCACACACTCTAGTGAACTCTTCCAAAGAAGATTTTCAAAAACATTCCCTGATTTCCCCTATATATTTTTAATAGAAAGCTTGATATCTGGTAAAGCTATAAAACAAAAAATTATAGTAATAATAGTCTTAATCATATATATTTTAAGTATTTGAAGCCTTTGAACAGCTTGGTGGTATGGTTGAACCAAACGATGGATTATGTCACTTGGACCACAGAGACATGTACACATATTCGACTCTTCAAGACCACCCGAGTATTTCACAAATCAACTTGAAGGTAAAAACATGTAGCCACTTATTTTATGTAGCTGAAATTATGCTTAAATTGGGTTTTTAATTGGATGTTCTACGGATTTCATAGAATGACAACATTTATATTAAATATTAATATATATATATATATATATATATATATATATATATATATATATATATGTATATATATATATATGTATATATATATATATATATATATGAATATACATAGAATGACTTTTAATTTAGTGTATCTGTAATTTATGTGTTAATCATGCCCACAATTAGAATAATGTATATTTCTCATAATTATTTTGAGGTGCAGTGGATGGCTTAAATAGTTACTCATCTGTTTGATTAAATGTCATAACCACTTAGTGCAAATTATAAAAAATTTTTTTCAATGACTATTTCGATGACAATTTCTAATTCGATAACATGGTCTTTAAAAAAGGTTAAATTATGATTTCAATATGGACTCTATAAGGCAGAATATTTTAAATTTACAAACAAACAGACATACTATTTTATGAATAAAACAATCATTATTTTTGAGTGAAAATTTTTTAAAGGTTTACAAAACATGATCTTTTCTTTGAATGCATATGTGCATAAATATATATTTGAAGTGTGAAATGCAAATTCATTTTTCTGACTATTTTAAAAAAACAACTTGAATATATTTGCAGGTTCAACAATACGCTGTCAATATTATTTTTGCGATTGCCACTGAACAAGTTGGTGTTTACGAGAAGATCGTTAAGCATATTGAGGGTGCCACTTTTGGTGTTCTCTCTCAAGATTCCAGCAATATTATTTCCCTTGTCGAGGACCAATATAATGTAAGTAATTATAATTTGCACGAATACATTATTT
This sequence comes from Druceiella hillmani, assembly GCA_039881145.1. NCBI lineage: Eukaryota > Metazoa > Arthropoda > Insecta > Lepidoptera > Hepialidae > Druceiella > Druceiella hillmani. The sequence goes on from JAYKKI010000003.1 coordinate 45,200,993, forward strand.
TATAGATTTAATAAGTAACTATATTAATCTGTTTGTATTAAAAATGAGAGTTTAAATGAATGTGATATCAATTTTTAATCACAATGATAACAATATTATTGTGTTTTTGGTTTATGTTTTGTTTATATTATCAGACCCACACTTTACAATCCAAAGACCTTTCCTGCAATATTATCAGTCTAATTAACAAATTGAGAAAGTTGAATTTCTTATCGAGGATTTGTATGCAATAATGATAACCTGTAAATATGAAATCTTACTGGAAATTTTTATAAAATTTGCTAAGTATTAAGAAGAAATTGATAAGTATTATGATTTTCAGAAAATTTCATCATCTATAGAAATGAAAGATAACACTACGAGTCCTGTGCAAATTCAATATTACTCATCATGTTTGGGTAATGGCGTAGCAATGCCCACCAACAAGTGTTATGGTTTGAAGGTGAGTAATTAGTGTGATTGAAAATAGTTTATATTTACATATATTCATAAATTAAGATTTGCTACACCTAACATTACTGAAAGAAAACATATATCATATTACTCAGTTACCGTACTAACTAAAATTCAGAAATTTAACCTGTTAAAGGTCTAGACGAGATGTTTTATTTTATTTACTTGTATCAATAAAGTATTTTGTGAGTTTATTTGACAATTAATTTCCTAATGAAAGCTCAGCTTAACACTATGATTCATAATTAAGTACAACTAAATGGATTGACTGTGAAAAAATCTTAATGTAACATTATTTATCACTTCTGTATTATTGATTAAATCTTTTTATGCTATCTCAGTCAGTAATATTTAATAAATATATACTGTTTATAACTGCTTTAATGAATTCAAGTTTAACCACTAGTCACCTTGATGACAAAATTCAAGAAAAAAATTACTATACAAGAGGAAATTCAATACTTATACTCAATGATTTTAACTAATACAAATGTGTCTTAATTATAGCGAGGATTGCTTTAAAAATCCATAGAATTGCAACATATCTTATTTCTGATAACCTATAGAAAGTGTTAATTTGAACTATTTTTACTAGACTTAATTAAACCATTACATATATACACTCTTTTGCAAAAAAAACAGGCACTTATAGGAATAAATTACATCAGTTATTTTATTATTATTTGATGCATTTTATATGGCGATATGATGAGAATATTGTTATTTATTATTGAGATATCGTTTTTACCTACTCTAGATATCGTATTTTCATTAAAAATGCGAACAAATAAAAAAAACGATGTAAAGTTCACAGACGAGCGTTTTCATACTAGTACATTAAAAATGGCTAAAGTTTATTTTCGAATGTATTTTATTATAAAATCATTGCGCTTAATCTGCTAGGCAGGCTTTCGGCAACTTTTTTTATCATTTCCTGAGGAATACGTTCCCATTCAGCGACGATCACATTTTTAAGGGCCTGAATGTTTAATGAAGACTCGCCGACGTCGATCCTCACCACTAATCGATATACGAACTTCATCAGAGAATAAAACACTATTCCAGTCTTGTTGAGTCCATGATGAAAAATTTTGAGCGAATCTCCATCTGGCAACTCGATGCTCACGGAGCAATGTAGGGCCCCGAGCTGGCCGATAGCCACGTATATTGACGGCCTGAAATCTCCTTCTGACTGTCCATAGGCTTAGTCGTGTACCTCTGACGTCCTCGAAGTTTTGTTTGAGATCCACATACGTAACTTGACGATTTCGTGGCGCTTGACTGACTATGAAGCGGTCGTCCCGTGACTCAGTGCACCGTTTTCTTCCAGAACCAGGCCTTCTACTGACGGAGACTGTTTCTTGGTATCGTTGCCGGGTCCTTTGGACGGTAGAACGGCTCACACATTATACTGCTTAGACACATAACATTGGCTACAGCCTTCTTCAAGCAGTGCAATAATTTTACTAGCTCTTATCGTTTTTCAACCATACTGAGAGCAGCAAACAAAAGTGAACTAATGCAGCAAACAGCAGAAATTTAATTAAAATTTATTAGTTAAAATAAAAAACGTAACAAATGAAAAAGAACTTCATAACAGTTGGATTTCATTTACCGCCAAAAAATACATTTTTGTCAGTGAAAGAGAATTTTCATTCAAAAAGAATAAATTTCAAATTTAGAACGTTCGTTTTTATGTGCCAGAAGACACTACACCTGCCAGTAACAATTACAATTAATACAACCTCTTAATAAATAATATTTTGTTAATAATATGACAAAATCAAAGCTGCCCGTTTTTTATGCAAAAGAGTGTAATGTAAAATATTTTTTTATTGTGTCCTGTTGTTCAGACTAATCCCAAAAATGTTTAAGGGTAATGCCATTCTCGTGATCAAAAAAAAAGGGTAATATTAACAATTTTTTCATAAAAATATGTAAATGTGACACGGAATCTATGTAATGGCTTCTATTGTACATGCTTTGACGAGCAAACATGGCTTTTCATTCAATTATTTTTCAAAGAATGCACTAAAATTAATCTAAAGAAAGCATTTTTTTATATCTTTTTGTGCTTTAATTAAAGACCAGAAATTTCGATCGATTTTTCAATTCTATATAATAATAATTTAAGGAGTACGTAGTGAAATAAAAAAAATTTTGTTTATTGTAAAAATGAGGAATGATAGAAATTAAATTTCCATTTTAGATAAAAAGTTATTTATAAAAAAGTGGTTTGTAAAATCCTTACATACTTCTGTAGCCAATTTAATTTTATAACACCAAGAAAAGTGAATTGAGGAAACCTTGTATAAATTATGTTTCTGACCAGTTTAAAAGATATAATTATTATTATTTTATGCTGCATAATTTGGTATGCTTTTTGATTGGCTGTTTATGTTAATGTTCCTCCCTTCTTCGTTTCTGATTAATTTTATTAATAGTTGCACTTCTCTTGCTACATCAGAAAGAGATTGCTCCGAACACGTAATGCAATGTTCATCACACACCCAGTAACAATTCAATCTGATTATTACAGTCAACATATCCATATCATTGATGTTATACCTCATTTGATGTTATATCTACGATAATATTGACACTTAAAATAGTTTTTGGAGCTATTGATCAAACTAAAATTGAAACTATTTTTGCTGTCTTGTGTAGTGCATATATGCTATGTAAGAGAGATCTTACAATTTTTTTGAAAATTATCATACTTTATTGACCAGATTTTGTCCATTTTTTTATACAAACGTAATCATGATGAATAGATAGTACTTAATAGACCGAAAGTTCATCATAAGCTTACCTTTCCCTTCCTGCTCATAATTTTTGTATGCAACCAACATATATTTCTTATTGACTATAAGACTTTTGAATAGACATGCATTTAGAATAATCTTCAAAGACGTAGTCCCTAATATAATTTGCATATTTCACTACATCTGTTCAGGAATTCCATATCCAATATAACTATCATTCTAAACATTGAAACATGTCAACTACTGCATTCACTTCCATTTTTCGCAGCGGAAGCTTTGTGATTTAGTCGACATTTTTGTGCATGAGTCGATAACCATTCAGTACAATCTGCAATGTTTTTTTATTTTAAAACTATCAAGCTTACAGGATGGTGATTTAACATTACATTATTCTTGAATTGTTGCTAACATGTTACATTATTCTTGAATTCTTTGCTAATATCCCACCTGAAAATGCTGTAATACAACGAAACCTAGGTCGTGGTAAAGAACTTAAAGAAAGTAGAAATAATACTACATCACATAGTTTCATTTAATTGTGAATTACATTATTCGTGAGTTTTCCAGGATACCATCCAATAAGCGACCCCAATCAATACAAAAAAAATATGCCACATTTAGCATGTTCTGTCTCCTAAGACTGTTAACCATATTTGTTATTTTTAATAAACTGAACCTTTTCTTCTCATCTTGTTTTCTTTATACTATGTTCGTGAAAAATCTGTTGCCTGAGAAATTTCATAGACAACTTTATTCTGGAACGAGAGATAATTTGTATGCGAAAGACCCATAAAGATGCAAAAAATTTCAGTTTCACTTATACAAATTCCTAATAACCGTATAGCAAGGATAATTTTACTATTAACTTCATATGCTTTATGACCAAATAAAAAATGTAAAGTGACAGTTTGTTAACACTTCTTACAAGTAATAACAATTTGAAAACCTAAACCAACCTTGCTATTTTCAATAAATATCACATTTGGTCCACACATTTTACGCATTCCAACTTGAAAAATAGTGGAAAAAAACAACAGTCAATAAATAATAACTAAATACACAACAGTCTTTCCTCTAACTCATTAATCAGAATAATTTCTAAATACAATTACAAACAGCAAAGTGAAGAAAAAACAAACTCGAAAATAAAATGTCACTTTGTCAAATAAGATATGCGTTATAGGTTGGTGATGTGATCGAGTTCTATGCTGAGATAATGGTTACACATTGCCCAAAGAATCCTGCTCAGTGGAACCAAATGTTCAAGATATACCCAGTCGGCATCAAGGAGAGTCTCCTTATAAATTTGGAGATGATCTGCGACTGCCCTTGCGAGAAGCAAGGCCATTATGTGAGTATACGCCATGCGGTTATCAAGTTAAATTTATACTTTATGTAAATATGCTTATAATTGTGAAACTTGTGAAACTTTTTTCTTGGCGCTATTTGTACTGTATGGTAAATTATATATAAATTTACAATCATGGCATTTTCATAGCAGTTTCTTCAGTGTCAAGAATATTAATCAAACAAGTTCTCATGATTAATATGATTTGTGATCAGTTTCCTCTAAATATTCTCCAGCAATTTTGGTAGTAGTACCTTTAGTTATAAGTGTTTGTGCTCCTTTAATAATTGTCAGGTCAGTGGTTAATCCTAAACGTATAGTAGCCTTTCTTATTACTTATGAATTGGAGCCTAAAGAGACTTTCAATAAATATGGTAACTGAAGCAATTGAGGAAGCTTTGGTTATAAATTTTTCATAATATAAACGTTAATAAGTATAATCATAATAAAACTTATCTTTAGATTTAACTGAAATACATTGGTTTTTTAAAAGTCAAATTAATATGTACAACACTTTATTTAAACTTTATTTTAAATATATATAACATAACAATGATACCCACAGAACTATGAGGAACACTCTCCACGCTGCAATAATGTTGGAACCTACACTTGTGGTGTGTGCATGTGTGGTGCTAATTATTATGGACGCAACTGTGAATGTCATGGGAATGAAACTAGCAATGTTTGCCGCTTGCCTGGATACAGCAGTGACTTTAAGTGTTCTGGCAGAGGCAATTGTCATTGTGGACAATGTGAATGTGACAAAAGGCCTGATCCCGATGAGGTATGATGGACTCTTATTATTCAAATCTATGTTTGTCTCTATATTATGTTTTAGCTGTAAGTATACACAACTGTAAAGAGCTAAACCTATAGCAACTGGGATACACTTAGTTTATTGTAATGATATAAACCTATGGCTACTGGGATTTTATAGCTCAAGGATACTCTGTGCTCTTCCATGTGAATGAAATATCATCATAGATTGTGATTTCAAAACGGGATTAAGCAATCTATCAAAAATTGTAATTGAAGTAGATATATACTGCATAATTATGTATCTTACGAATAAATTTGGCTGCTTTCTAACAAAAAAATGCACTGTGCAGGTTTCAACGTTGTTTTTTTAAGACTTACAATGAAGAAGGTACAGGGGGTAGTAAGAGTTCTCTTTGCCAGTATTGCATTACTCGCCAGTCTGAAAAAATTCAGTGCATGACTGCACTGAGATGCAATTATATTTTTTTAATTTTTTTGTTGTTGTTTCTACAAAAAATAGTACGTTTACATTTAATATATTATTATTGTGTAAATCGATAATTTAAAATAGAAAGGCAACAAAACAAACACGTTTTTTTATAATTCTAATGTTTTTTCGATTTCAATTTGAAATAATTGTTTAATTACATTTTCAAAGTTTAGTCAGTCTTTCATACTTTGTACAAACCAAATTTAATTCTTTCTGTAAAAAATGTTCATCGTTCAATTAAATTTAATGTTTTTTCAAACGTAATGTTTAATTTTACTTTCTTTTCTTATATCTATCTGGCATCATATTATACAAAAGGCATCTATTAATTTAATACTAAATTATGTAAGGTGAGTGACATCAATATACCAGCAAACGATACGAAACGTAACATTGGATCATCCAACATGTGAATGGCATTCACAATATCATTTAAATTTTTACGTAAATCAAATTTTTTAGAGGAAAATTGAGACTCTTTTACTGATCCCAGATATCATTATCAAAATGGCCACTCTGTCACCATAATTGTTTAATTCATTTGAAGATAAAGCACCGAAACGAAGCCATAAGCATCCAAAAATATAACGGCTCATCTCGCACATAAACTGTTAATGGATGCTAAATATATATTTCAATGATTTTCATAAACTGAGAAATTTCAGAAAATTTATGGTGCTTACTGTGAATGCGACAACTTCTCTTGTGATCGGCACGATGGCCTGTTATGTTCAGGGCCCACAAACGGACAGTGCGAGTGTGGGCAATGTGTTTGCAAGGAGGGATGGAGCGGTTCTGCTTGTGCCTGTAGAACCACCAATAAGACCTGCATACCACCAAGTATGTATTGTTATTATTCCAAATTTTAATGTTATTTTGAGGATAAATAAGATTTCAGCATTTTTATTAAAAAATACTGTTTTTAAAACTGTATGCTTCAAAATTTTGCTATGACTGGTTACAATGGATTTTGCAACTTTATGTTTGCTGATAGCAGTGATATATTTCCTGTAGTTTTAAAATAATTATAATTTTTCTTTTTTTAACATTAAGACATCAGCATTAACTTGCTTAGTTTGCTTTACAGTTAGATGTAAATGCACCGAGATTTTTTTAAAGGAATTTGCTTATTTAAGCAATTTCTTTTAAAAAAATAACAAATGATTATTTTAATTACATTTCTACGTCTTGTTAACTAATCCATAAGGAAAACTATAAATACCTGATTTATTATAAGTGAAAGTAAAGATAAAATTAAATATATACAAAGGATTGTTAAACTAATTGTTCAAATTATTTAAGAAATTTAATGTTTCCCTAATGTAAACATGGATAAAACATTACTTTGGTATAATAATTTTTTTTATTCAGTTGGTGGTGAAATATGTAGCAGTCATGGAGAATGTGTTTGCGGTCGTTGTATATGTGATCTTAGCAATGTCAGCCCCTACTATGGTCGCTACTGTAACAAATGTCCTGTAAGTAATTAAAAAAAATTGATCCTAGAAAAAGAAGGTTTATAACGTAACATATAACTGTTATGAGATAAAAATATATACGTTACAAATATTTTGTTTCTGAAAACAAGAAATTAATTTTATTTATCTTTTTCCATTTGTTCAATTCAAAAATTATTTTTTAGATGTCTCATCGCATATTGTTTGATAATTTATCAGGTGTAAATTTCACAGACCTGCCCCGATCGATGTGCAGAGTTTAAAAACTGTGTGCAATGTAAGATGTACCAGACCGGACCGCTTAACGAAGAGGATTGCGAGAGAAACTGCACTTTCGAGCCTGTACACGTTGATACCATTTTCTGTGAGTTATACTTAACATAAAGAAGAATACAAAATACTCCTCATTTGTACAAATCATTCATTTATTATGACATTAGAGGCTGACATCTGATTTGGGTATGAAAAATATTTAAAAAATGGTCATAGATTGAAAAATGATCTTATAATACAAAATCAATAAATGTGCAAAAAGTCTGTATTTCTTTTAAATATAGGAAGATGAAATAAATATGCCCTTTGAAAGTAATATAATTAAATTAAATACTATTTTTTATCTCCATAAATAATAAATATGTGAAATTCATATTAAAAAATAATTATATATATCATATACAATTATTTTTGAATATAAATTTCACTAAAATATTCAAATGAAAATAAAAAAATAATACTAAAAATTACAGTAATAAACATTTTATCAGTTAATTATACATTAATATTTTAATCACTTAGTGGTACCTTTTGCTTTTGAAATATATCTATATATGCTAACTTGTAATTAATATAATTTTTTTTAATAGTTTAATGTATTGAAATGTTGGCTTTTCTTGTAGAATCTCCATTACATTCATAATTCAAGTTTCAACAGAGGATATTTCTCAAACGTGGGAAGTATCATGTTCTTAAGAATCGTTTTAACATTTTTGTTGCCTGTAAATAGTCAGGGTTTTAGTTTCAAAAGCCAATTTCATTGAATTATATTGCATAATTAAAAATCATAATTATTTTTGTAATCAGCAAAACATGTAATACAAGACATTAACCTTTATGGGCCAGGTTGCCTATTATGTGTTATCTCACTTAGATGATCTAGTTAATATGTCAAAAAATACACACTTATTGACAGACCAATCTTTTAAATTATTGAAGAACTTTCAATTCCACGTGTAATGTACCGAAACATACAACCACCTTTTATGAAAAGTCCTTCACTATCCGAGTCTTGAAACTTTGGAATGAACTTTATTCGCAAGAACTCACCTAGCATAAATGTTTTCAAAGGCATCTGAAAAACTCCTACCTTTTATAATCTGCAAATCCTACCCTTCCTTATTTCCATTAGGTTCCCTTTTTCTTCTTCGCAATATTTGTAATTATTGGTAAAATTTTTTATATTTATTCCAGTTTTTCCTTATTTCCTACATTTTTTTGCTCTTTATTAATATTTCATTTTATAAAACTTACAATAAAATAGGTTGTGAATGTCTTTTAGGGACATTCACGTTACAAAATTTTCATATTTAACCCTTGTATATAACTGAAAGATATTGTTCTTGTAGCAATAAAACATGTATTCGCATGTACATCTCAAGGTCTAAAATAAAATTAGGAAGCGACTTTCTTAAAACATTTGTTACTCAAACTGACATAAAATTGTTGTGATAATTTATTTTATGTTAAGTGAATGAAGAAACAGATGAGGATCTATGTGCAGGCTACGATGAGGAAGGTTGCCGATTTGCTTATGTCTATGCGTATGATGAAAAAGGCCACGTAACCATAAGAGCTACACATCAAAGGATATGTCCACCACAGGTAAAAATTAACTTAGTAAAAGCACTTCATGAATATATTAATACTCATCAATTGTTGAAAAATACATGTAATTCCAGTGGCAAAGTATGGGTCATTAACACCCAACGTGGCTCTCAAACTTGCCTTCTCCCATATTTTATTGCAAACTAACACAAACAATTTGAGGTGTACTAAAGAGATACTACATAATCTTCATAACTTATTAAAAAGCATTTTGTCACATCTATTACATGTGATATCATATGATGTTTTACTAAATTACTTTGCAACTTTATTCTTTGATTCAAACAACGAGAAGTGAAAACATAATAGAGCGAATATTTTGTATGATAACATAGACCACAGGTAAACAAAGTATCAAGACTTATTCACAGTACAGTAACAAGCATAATCGAAATCTTGCATTTAACTTAAAAATTTTGTTAATTAATACTTTGGAAGATGTTATAGCGACGTAGCTTATCTCTTCGCTAATGAACTAAATGAATAAAGTAGTGGAGTAGACTGGAGAAATAATAACGTTACTCCTGTATTAAATTACACCTGTAGTAAATTGAAACCAAAATATATTCGTAATTAGAAACTAACTTATTGATTATTAAAGGTATATAAAGACAAGTTACTACTATTTTCCAAAATGAAACGTTAATAAGGACATACTATCTTATTTTAATTTAGAAATAAAATTGTCACTTAAGAGAAAGGATTTATTGATAATTAGTTTATATACATCATGTTTTTGTTGATAAATTAATTAAACCACGTTATATTTACCACAAAGAATTTCTCCATCACAACAATAATTTATCAATATGTGCAATATGCGAGCTTTCTTAACATGCAGTATGTGATGATGACATTAGACATTAAGACTTTAAGCTTGGTTTCACAACAAACCTAGTTTATTTACATTTGCAACTGTGAAACTCTGTAATCATACTCACTCAAGATTAAACTCCTCTTTGCCAACATTCCCAGTAGCACGGTCTAGGTTCCATTCGTGGTCAAAATCAAACAGAGTATAACCTGCCAAATCATGAAGCTGCTGAAGTCTTACCCGAATCTTAAAAACATCTTCTAACAGAAAAACAAGACACTTTTGCATGACCATGGTCAAAAATTCACTTCTTTATTGTGAATCGATGGAATTCCTTAGATTACTATCAATTTATCCCATTTCTGAAGTAGTAAAGACTCCAGGTGCCTACTTTTTGAGTACACTGCTGCACATTGAAAACATTTGCTTCCAAATAATTTTGAACCTCATTAAGTTTATGAAGTATTTGGTCCCAAAAAATCCAAAATAATATGACACAAAAATGACTGAAATATGGCAAGCGAATTGTTGCAGCTGGTATCCAATCTGTTGACCAATAGCAAAACTTTTTCTGAAGTGATTAGAATTTCTTTCTTGCATTTACTTATTATTGTTACTCTATCAACTCTTGTATTCATTCTATCAGTTACCTTGAACATTCTTTAAGCTTCCACCTGTAGCAGTAAGCAGAAATTCCAAACAATGAATAAATATGGAAAAGAGAGCATAGCGACGCCCTAAAGTGCCATAGAGAAAGTCACCAAATTCACTTCATGTGATAAAGCATTAACCCTCAAGCATGCAAAGTCACAATATTTAAGTCACATTATGGCATGTGACTTAAATACTCAGTGTGACTTAAATACAAAATAACCAGGGGTTAAACAAACCAGACTCAATTAATAGTTTGTTCAAACTTAGTTTAAGCTTGAATTCAATTTCACTTAATTAACCCTAATTAAGTTTGAGTAAATGCAATGATATTTGGTATAAATTTAATTTCATTTATATGAAATAAAAAATACAAAATTTACTTTTTTACTTAATTTTTACTTCAAAGTTTCCTAGATGATATTTTTTAAATTTGCCACCCCCAGCACAATGCCACCTGGTACAGACCGCACAAGCCGCATCCTCCACGCTGTACCACTGGCCATAAAAAAAGCTTTATAATCAACTTACTAAAGAAAATATAGTAATACCCCGACTTAAGTTTATATAACCGACTTAGACTTACAAAAATTCCGAGTTATGTTATTTATCAAACTTAGTTTTCTCCTCTCCTTTTACCTACACAGCACTTGACTTTCCTATCAATCAGTTTTGAGCTTGTGCATACGATTTGTTACATACATGCCTTGTTCCATACATGAGTCAATTAATATGAATATTAAAAGTGTCAAAACTGACTATCCCTAAATATCTATGGCCCCGAAAGACCTTAAAAATGGAAAGAAGTGATATAGCTAATACAGAAATATAAATAGACAGAAAAAACTTAAAATTGCAAAATATTACGTTTTTTATACACATTTAGTTCCTTTGCTGTTTATTTCTACTCCTTGAGATGAGGGTATATAATTATTTCTCGCGAATCATAAATTTTGATGTTGTTTTAATGAGTTGTACATTCTATTGAATCCTTATATATTTTATGTAAGAATTTCTATTAATATTCTTATGTATGTTTGTGTTGGTGTGCTGTATTTGTGTGTATATGTGTATGAGTTTATATGCGTGTGTGTGTGTGTATGTGAAAGCATGCGCAATCTTGCGTATAAGCGTACATATCAGTGATCCTTACAACATAAATACCTGACCTAGCCATCTTTTTGTGATAGCATTTCACATAATTAAATTTAATTTTAAGACATTTTATTGAATAGTAATATATTCACCTTATTTACAAGTAATCACTTTTTTCTCGTATATTTGTACATTATATCTGCAAGTAAATTATTATTATTATTATTATTATCAATAAAAACATGATACATTGTGATAATAATAATAATAATTATATTCATTATTGGCATGCTGTTGTGCATTTACAGACTAGCTAAAAAAACATGCTACAATTAATTATGCACTCAGACAGGAATCCGAATTTATTCACATTTGATCTTGACTTACAACAAACGAACAGATACCTTTTTTTTGTCTGAACTTCTAATAATATAAAATGCAGTGCTTCATGTGACGCAACTTTATTTATAGCCTAATACATGATAATTTACTTCAATGGCATAAAAATTCGTAAGTGAAAATTATTAAATTTTAAATTTACTTTGTTTTTAAAATCATTACCGTGGTGTTTTTTCTGTTGTGGAAATCTTTTGTACATCACGATAAATTCAGCTAATATTAATTTTTGTTTCAAAAGACAATTTATGATTGATATTTTTTGTGTAATTACATATATACACATTTTATTAGCCTAAGTTCAGATAGATTAATTGATAAATATTAACCATAAGATAAGTTCAGAAATAACTTCCTAAGTTGAAAATTTTGAAATATTGCATGTACAACTGAGGGATGTTTTTAAAAAATAAGTTATTTCTTAAAATAAAACAAATTGAATAGATAACACTCTTAATTCGAGCTTTCCTGTTACCTATTCTGTACAAAAGTAGTATTTAAATGTTACTTTCTAGATACTATTATAGTGACACACAAGTTTAAAAACAAAACATTTGAAATAAAATATTTATACTGAAAATAAAATTATACCTTTAAATAGACCAACATTTTACATAGGTACCTGCTACGGTTACTACATTGAATATATTTGGGGTTAATTTTGTAGAAATTCATTATTCACAATTAAATGAAACTACGTGATGTAGTATTATTTCTATTTTATCAAATTATTGCAACATCTTCAGGTGGGCAATTAGCAAAGATTTACTCTAAGGAACTTCTAACAGCATTTATATATTACACAAAACAATAGCGGAAGCCAGGTTTGCACGGGTTTTTCTAATGCTTATGTTAGTGAGTTTATTGTAGAGGAGCGGTGTAGTTTTTATTTTATTTTTTAATGTTATACAGTGATATCCAAATTTATTAGCTTTTCTTTCTTTTTCTTTTAAAATCTGGCCACAAGTTATTATTACTTTTCTCAAATAACTTGTTAATAGCTACTTCCACAAAAAGCTAAATTGTGCTAACCTATAAATGTATTTAAAAAATAAATTTTTGTGTTAAACTATACCTAGATATGTACTTAAAATCTGTAAATACTAATGTAAAATTAGGTAAGCATAAGAGAATATTTTCTTAATTTAAGCAAGTAACATTTTTATAAAAAAATGTTTAAATCAAAATGTCAGTTCAACTTGTACGCTTTGCCCGTTGACCATCCGGCTGTTCTGCAATTTTTAAACCTACATGCTGTTAGTAAAATGTTTCAAATTATTATTTATTATTGGCGCGCTGTTGTGCATTTATATTATCATAAATAATAACCTCCATTACACCAAATAACTACACAAAAGTTGATTTGGTTAAAAGAATGAGACGCAGAAGATTTAATTAAACAGTTTTCAAAAAAAATATGAAAAATTGTAATCACTTAGATGAAATAAAAGTAATGACTATATAAGTCATTAAATTGATATAAGCCCAGGACCCCACGAAAATTGATCTATGGATTCCTGAGAACAAAATTAAACAAATCTAACGAATAAAAAATTTTCTATATCTCAAACACTCTGGAGATACACTATATACACATTATTGCAAGGATTAAGCATCCTACAGTGTATGAACAGCGGACTAAGCATGGCTTTATCAAATAACTCTTTATTCAACCTTGAAAAGTGAACAATACGGGTATAATCTAGTAGAAAGAAAGTGGCAATTTAATGATTTTTTAAGTTTTGTTTTCCACGGAGGTTCTAGTTTTGATAACATAACATTTAAAAGTAATTATGTTTGAAGAAAACTTGAAAACAAAAAATATTTTTTATTACAATATAAATTACTTCTTTTCTAATAAAAGCCCAAATCAAAAATGTTAATCATTACTTTTGTCTTATATTTTTGACAAGAATTCGAAAAAAATTCTTGTTATACCAATTAACCAAAAATATGATTGTATCTAAAACCATAAAAAATCATATTCAGTTGAAAGGAATCGCAAAGAATATAGTTTTACTCTGACAGTAAAATCGAATCAAATCCCTAGTTCCTTTATTCTTTGTATGGTAAACTTCCAGTCATTTCAGGTGTCAAACTATTTTAAACTGTCTCTAATAAAAAATCATATTCGATGCTATTATCTCAAATACCCCTTTCGCTCTAGATAAAACATGGTCTGCCTCTCATTTTTTTTATTATACATTTATTGTGCATCAGGGAGTCTTGAGTCCATAGAGCAACAAAAAACCGTTCATACCATTTTGTAGTGTGTTACTAATGGAGACGCCTTTAATAATAACATATCATGAAGCCATGATGATATCTCAATGGGGAGAAGAAATTAATGGGTAGTAAGTGACGGAAAAATTAATCATCTTTTTTGCTCTCGATTATTTCATTTGTTGATGCATGAAAAGTACAAAAAATTGCACATGCTGTTACTCTCTCGAATTATTTATACTCGGAATAATGCTATATAATTGAAGTATTTTATTGAACTTCATAGCGCTACATAGTTTATTGAAACAGTGTAATACTATGATATTAATGTATGAATTAGTTTTTTGAGAACAATCTATTTTTTATTTCATGAAGTATTTTCGTCTCATTATAATTAGGTTTGTCTGACACATTCTTATTGTATTGTCATAGAAGTCATTATCGAATAAACAAACAATTGGGCTTTTGCACTCTTATTAGTAAATTTATTAGATATACTTAATTGGTTTCGTTATATTGAAAATTAAAATTAGTTTGTGTCTATTTTATTAAACTTATTTTGTCAAATTTCCTCATAGATTTACTGTTATTATAATTAAGCATTTTAATTTTTATAATATATTATATGTCTTTACTTAAAGTTCAAGAAATATTAATAAAATATAACAGGAACGTCACCCAGTGCATTATATATGATGTGGTACACTTTCTACGTTCTAAAAGGATAATATGTGAATATTTTAAAATGAATACACTCGTTAGCACTACACATAATTCTAAACAAAAACACATTAAAACATCTTCTCTATAAATAAAATCGCATGTGCATACATAAAGTATGTTTCTTTATTAAGGATATAAATATTTGATTGGATATATTTAAATAGCGCTGGTAATTAAACTAAATTCTTTCTTCCTGCCATTACATTCAAATACAAAGTGGTTCCATTTTTTAATACTTTAATTTCATTTCATATACATAAGTTAGCTAAAGTAAAAGTTAAAGTGGGCTATTGTATCATGTTTATACAAGTTAAATTAGTAATTTATTGTTACACTAACACTTCAATAAAAGCAGAAATTAAAATATATCAGTAAATAATTGTTACTACCATATCTTCATATGGAATAGCTTAATACTGGAAAGTGCCCCGAGCATACACAGAATCTAAGAACTAGCTTTCCAAGATGACACCAAAATTAATGGAAGTTGTTTATAACGTCTACCCACTTGCATATAAATGCCAAGTTTTCGACAAAAGTAAAACCAATTTACACTTTCATTAATGACACTCTTTTATTATCTTCTTCAGATTCAATTAATCTTTCCAGAATATTTTTTTCATAGACTCGAACAAGTGGATAACAATTTACGACAAAATTAAAAGAAGCAATAAAAACATTGATAATGTTAAGAATGATTTAGACTGCATCTTTACTGGTAGCAATTAAACAAAGGAGTGAGTGAGACAAAGTGAGCAGCAGCTCACAATGAATATTGTTTTGGCTTCTCCATTAGAAGGGAACTCGTAAATTTATGTTTATGTCATATCAATTATAATAAGAATATTATTACCTGGAAAAGATATTGTAACAATAAGTAATAATAAATATTACTAATGGATATGTGAATTGATGAGGTTTTGAAAAAACTATAATTGTAAATAGGGAATTTTCTGTGATCTTAACATACTGATTTAAACAAACATTTCCCTCGAAGATTAATTTTCTTTATCTAATTTTATTTGTATTTTCTAATTATAAAAATGTCATGTATCTGTTTCTAGATGTCTTACTTTTACTCATTAATAAATCTTTTTTTACAGGATTAAAATTCGATATCCAAGTAATCAACTTCTACATCCAAGGATTCAATGTAAATAAAATTAAACTTTGAATGGACTAGTGAAAAGCAATGTACACCATAAAAACAAAACTTATCAATCAATAAACTCCTTTAGATTCTCATAATTCGAGTATTAGAAGATCAATTATAAGTGTACTAAAGATTTATATGACACACACATTTTTGTTCACTTTGACAATAATATATTTATTATAATTGCTATAAAAAATATTAACAAAATGATTTTCTAATATTTTAACTACCAAATTTGCAACAAACATAATTGTTGGTAAATTAAATTCTGATCTAAAACTTTTATAAATACGAGAAATTTATTTTTTAGAAAGCCTACCAAAAAAAGCACTTAATTTTTAATGGTTGATGTATATAATAAATACAAATTTATGTATAAAATTATGCCAATTTATAGAAAATTACTAACAGCACCCAAATGATCTTTTTATCCAGCAGTAGTTATTTATAATAAAGAATACACCTTAGAAAACAATAATTACCACTTCTGCCTATACAATATTGGTGCGGTGTCATCTAGTATAATAACTAAATTGTAAAAAAATGTGGTTTTGAGAAATGTGTTCATGTGTAATTTCCAACTGACTGACATATTTAAGTTTTGTAATACACAGGGCAACACAAGTAATGCTCCATTAAAAGAGTAAATGCTCACAGTAAATGCTCCATTCTTATAATATATCATAGCGTATTTAAATAATGTTATATTCAAAAAGCAAATTACATTCTCTTAATATGAATGTAACATACGGTGCCAGTTAGTGAGCACGTAAATACTACGAAACTTTAAACAAAAATTCAAAGATTGATAAACAAAGACAGAAGAACGAGATGTTCATTCCAAAAAGGCATTAATTAGTAGTGTCATAAAAACAACTAAACGTTGCTCCCTCACTCTGGCCTTCTAAACAATTTGAATTAAAATAAAAATCAATTTCATAAAAAATTTCAATGTTATTTGCATGCATGTACTTACGAATGAAATGTTGTTCCAAGGCTATGCTTACAGTATAATTAAAATAGTTGTACATAACGCAAGAAGGCATTTTTAATTTAAATATAGACAACCATAATTCATATACTAAGTAAAGTTGTAAAAGATTAGTTGAATTCTGAGGACCACTTTTAGCATGCTAATAACATGTCTATATGACATAATATCATTGTTATAGCTCTAATTTATATGTTCATGTCTGCCTTTAAACACATTGATTAATGAAGAGTATAAAAATAAAAAAATAGATATTTCCAGCCCTGGTTGCATTTCCAACAATTTTAAGTTGATAATAAATACATTCTGCTATAATACTATATACACACTATTTCTATACAAAATAAGCAACATTTATGTCTGTGGATGGTTCATGTCATTGAAATTAGAAAGATAAGATCCAAATAATTTAACGATGAACAGATTATTTGTTAGAGTTATTTTATAACTTAGAAATTATAAAAAAGAGACCTAGGTATTCGCCACTATAATTAGAACATATAATTAAAAAACTGGTAAACACTGGTAATTAGAACTTATAATTAAAAAACTTATTTAAAAGCAAACGTGAACACATGCTTTTAAAGAGGGTTATGTTATGAATTAATACAAAATTCCATTTTTGAAAAGGAATAAAAAGTAGGTACTGTATTTATTTATAACAACTGTTAAAATTGTTTTTTACAATACACTACACCACATTTAAACATTACAAATGATTCTAATTGATTACAAAATGTACACTTTACGGACTTCCATGAAAAATGCCAGCAATGAAACCAAAAGTTTATTAATTTATCACCAGCTGGCACTAATAGCATATTACACAATCCCTATAGGTAATTACTTTTGAATTATATAGATTTCTCAACTCTTTTATTTACATGGCATGTCCCTTTTTCCCCATATTTACCCTGGTGATCCCTTTTCATACTATTATCTTAACAAATCAACAAAGATAATGTCTCAGTATTAATTATATTTACTTATGTTTAGTTAAAAACTAGAAGAATATTTATGGTTCTCATAAATCTTAATATCTTATATCGCTAAATCTTAATTTTACAACAGAACGTTTTTAAAATATTTTTATTACAATATTTAAATATTTAAAATATTTTTATAATTTGTCCATATTTAATTACATTTATGGACAAAATATAATCCACTAGATAGTAGTATTTCAAATATTGATTACCAAGAACGTAATTTTATTTTTGTAGTGTGAAATAAAACTCTATTTTTTGTACAATGAATGAAATTTTTTCAAATATAAATTTTTCATTTTTTTCTACTACCTTTAGCCATTTTTCTGGCAACTTCATGATTCTGCACTCACAAAACATCTTCATCTTATTAGCAAAAAACTAAACCAAATGTCATTTCAGGTCATAATCATTAATAAAAATTGTACCATTCAAAGAGTTTTGTATACTACATAATGAATAATAATCTGATGGTGCAATACCAGGGCTATGTTGGGGACCGTAATTTCACTTCCCAAGTAATTGATTGTTTGGTTCCTTGGAAGTTCCTTTGATATCATTCTATACACAAAATATCAAGCTTCTTGATGTGTCCAAGACATAAATGCCTGTCCAGTATTGTGTGTGATATGTTTAACATCTCTACAATCTCTCACACGATTGTATGATGACCCAATTCAATTATGGACTTCAGCAGTTATCATCGACTTCAGCAGGTCAACCAGAATATTGATCAGATTTAAGTGAACAATTTCTGGAACTGAATTTTATTGTGATTTCTGTTAAGCAATCAACACCATAAACTTCACGTATCTGCAGGCTACAGCAATTTTCTCCTTTTACAGAATAAAAATAAAACGTGGCAGAAATATTTGTTCTTCACTTCATATTTAAATTTTCCCTAAATAGCTCTAAACAAAATTAAAGTAAGCTAAAAGTGACAACTATCAAAGATTATAAGAAAAACATCATAATGTTGTCGGAAGTCTTTCACAGTCTTCACTCCTAACAATGTTATAATATTATCTATTTGTGAAAATCAAAATTATGTTCTTGCTAATCTAATAGCGTTAGCAACCCAATGAAATTCAAATCATGAAATTTTACGTAATGCACATATAAAATACAAATTATGCTTGTGTTCAAATGAGAAGCATGTGATACAAACTCATGAACAGTCTTCGAGGATAAATAAAACAATCTAGTACATATTTTTTGTTGTTACTGTAAAATAATCAAAAACACAATTTCATCTCTTTTGTATTGAAACTGTATTATTTAACTGTATTAGATACAAGTTGGTAAAAAATTGAAATAGCTTTGATTATATATAATTTTCATTGTATATTGGAAAAAATTTTACAAACTCTTGTGTTGTTTTTTATTAGGTTAGTTACAGTAAAATTTGTTGTATTTACATAATAGTGTATAAGATTTTTGAAACAAGCATTTAATTAATACATTTAAAAAATATTGATATTATGAAAATATTTTCATGTTTTTAATTCTGTTAAAAACTGTTAATTAAAAATAATTTTTGAAACATGCTAAAGATGAAATAACTTCTTCTAATCTATATTCTGGCATTGTAAAAACATTATTTAAAAATAAGTATTGCATATTAATTCACTTTATCCTCTAATTTACAGTGCACATTTCACACTTGCAACCTACATGTAAGTTAATATTAATGAAGATAATTTAAATTAATTAAAATATATTTTAAGGACACATAATTAGTTTAAATAAGAATTAACAATTTTTTACAAGGTGTAATAGAATTATGCCTGCTTGGTTTTATTTGTATATCATATAATATTAATTTGTAATATTTCTATCCAAAAATTTTTAAAAAATAAATATTTTTATTGAGGCCTTTTTTATTAAATTAATAAGTTTTTATGAGCCTTTAAATATAGAGTTTATATGTAAAACTTGATTATAGATTTGCAGAATGTAGTTTATATTAGATAAAACCTACAGTTTACAATTGCTGTTTGTATGGCCCATATGGCCCCAGAAATCATTGCAAGAAATTGTAGTACATGTGCTGAACTTCGCACAATATTTTATTCTAAGTCTAGATCAATTTATAGCTTTACAAAATAATCCCCCTTAAATACAATACACTTTTACTAGCGCTTAAAACAAGTCAGAAAAAAGAAATCCAGGCGTACTTTTGGAAAATACCTTATGTCGCGCATCCATAGCTTCCAAAAAGTCAAGATTTTATTCAAATTGGTTTCCTTTGTCTTCCATGACTAGAAGTAACTCAAAGCAAGTTCTAGGTTTTATAGAGAAAGCTGAGGATCGATATTTTTTTTGTTACAAAAATTGTGATTCGATAGAATTTTTTCACTTTGATTTCCTGGATGTTTTTTTCTAAAATGGGTCAACCTTTTTTTTTCAGAAGAGGGATATAACACACATTTTATCCATGTTTCATCCATATTTTTTCCATAGTAGATGACTTATGATTATGATTTTCACAATCAGTCATTGACCCTGACTGGTTGTAATGGAATTTTTACAGTGGGCAGGGGGATATTTAGTTACACGTACATATACAGGATTATTCCTTAAGGTTCTTCTAATTTTCTCTAAAAAATCAGTTTCATAATTTTTTGGTCCACCCTCATATATTTACTTGATCTAATATATTGTTACTAGATAAGTAGGAATGATTGTAGTCACAATACTGAACCCTATGGGATCTCTTCATTCTGAAGAGACAAAATCTTTGTAGCAAAGACTGCTTATGGGTTGATCTCATTACAATAGTAATTAATTCGAATATCTTTTGAAAATTATGATTTTAGAAAGAATAAACCAATATATTGGAGATTAGCTAACAAGTAGGCAGATGAACATACAGTTACTTTTGTTATAGCAGAACCGTTGATTAATTTGTATCATTACAGAAAAATGTAAAAAGGTAATAAATTCGGTTTTTTGATGACTAAAATAACATTTATATTTTGGGTCAATTTTAAACTTACACTAATGCCCTGCTTTACAAGACCCTATTTAACACAACTTTATCATTACACCATTATTTACTGAGAAATAAATAAAAAGGAACCATTCAGCAGAGTGGAAAATATTTTAAGAATATTTAGCAATAGGTGTAAATTTCTGATTAGATTATATTCAAAATAATGTTTATTTCGTATTGTTAATTTCTGGTAGATGAATATCTAAATTTTCAATTTTTACTTAATGTAATTGTCTCAATAATATGTCGACTGTATTAAACGGATTAGACTTCTATTGTCTCAGATATATATTATATAATATAACAATATAAAACCAATTTTCTAGTTACCGCTTTACCAGTTTTTTAAAGGTAATGGAAATATAATAACAATGGAAGCCGAAGTCCTTGTAAATTTTTATAATTTTAGTTGCAAAGGGTTAAATTAAAATTGTAAAGTGGATAATTTTGATATAGAGGCTGTATTCAATGGCTTGGTAATATTAAAACCTTTATTGCTTTTAACAGTATAAAAGAAAATATTTAAGTTTGTCAGACAGCAGGAACACAATAATAAGTGCTTATGGATAAGTTTCCTACCAAAAGATGTTTTAGTGTCCTTTTAATATTTATAAACATAAGAAACAAAAAAATATATCTACAAACTGTAGAAAGTAAGGTGTGTGAAAGAATTTTATGTAATCATGGGAAGAGCAACCTGCATGATGTACAAGCGCAATTTAGACAAGGAAGGGTATGAAGTCTTTATGAAAGTTTATGACAGAATCATAAGACAAATAATGATGAGGAAAATATCTAATCTAATTAGGCATTAAATTTGTTATATTATGTATTTATCTTGTTTTGGAGTATACAGAAGTTGAATGGTTAATTAGACATCATTGATAATATCAAGCAGAGGTTTCTATCATTATTCAACCTGCATGTTGATTATAATCGTTGAATAAACTCCTTAAAATAGCTTTCCTTTTTTCTATGATAACTAATCGATAGTCGATAACTTATTTAGTCTATGGACTATATGCTGGCTGTACAACACTATTGCTTTTTGTTTCTTTTTTTTTCTATGTGAAAAAGGGTTATAATCACGACAATAAAAAACAAATTTGCTGATGATGGACGTGGTATATAAATGGGAAGCACTTTACTTTCATGTGTGATGTGGTCACATATAGCTGACAGAGTCGTGAACCCAAAGTCGTAAATCTATAGTTAATGCCATATTTATGTTTCACATATATTTTCTACCAACAGTACTTTTAAGTACCGCTCACTTTATATGTCCATTCCATTAGGACTTTTATTAAAAATGCATTAATTGTACTTCGAAAAATCAATTCATTTTATTCTATCACCATAGATAGCAAAAATAGGTGCGTACTTATAATAACATACAGAAAAAAGCACAATCTTAGCAAAATATGAAGTTCTTTGGTCAAATATTGAGGTGCTTGCTGTGTTTTTCTACATAAAATAAATTGACAGTTTTTTTGTATTTATTATGATGTTAGAATATGATTTCATTAATTATATTAAGCATGTATTGCATGTAATTGCTCTAATAGATCTAACTGTTATAACGTCACTATCAATCTCTCAGTAATATTGTGGATTATGTGGCTAAAATCAAGTGTCAAAGCGAGTGCTTATTCCATATACCCAGAGTACACTGGAATCTCCTGTTTTCACCTCTCTTTCAATATTTAAGCAGGTGTGTTAACATTTTTGTTTTAGTTTTTATAAATGTTTGTATAATTATTAAATTATAGTCCAGGGATGTATTTATCTATTTATTTTACGGGTTCAGTTGATTAATTAATTTAATTTATTCATATTGTAAAACATTTGAAAATCTTAACATTTCTCCGTAAATGAAAAAATATACCACATTTTACTTTTACTCTGTCCAATTGTGAATAGTTTTTCCATGACTAGAACTCTAATTTTTGCTTTTCTAACAACGCTCCGAAAGAGAAATCCAACAACTAAGGAGATTTGGATGTATTAAAAAATTAGCCATATGACAAAAGCAATGCGCTAACAGAGTGCTCTTCATCAAATTAAGAAGGAGTATTAAATGACGTACCTTAGTGCTTGAAGTATTAAATGACGTACCTTAGGAGTATTAAATGACGTACCTTAAAAGGAGTATTAAATGACGTACCTTAGAGCTTGTAGCCAGCTTTTTGTAAAACAGAATTTAAGAATGCAATATCAGAATAAATCCTTCGATGTGGTATACAGAATGATGATGAGTTATGTCAAAAGCAGACATACCTCATTTATATCTACCAATAGTACACCCTGCCATGGGCTATACTCCATAGCAATTAGGTAGACGGTTGAGAGAATGAGATGTCTAGAATTTATTTTCCTACTTTTCTACACAAATCTGGATTTGTTAGTAAGAAATTCAAAACTCTAGTTACACCATATCAATTCATATCAAGCAAAACTAGTAGTTAAATATATAAGAAACAAAAAAATGAGATTTATGGGTTTCTGGAGATACAATTTCTTTTCGATTAAATACTGGTCATGAGATATTGATCCTTATTTAAATGTGATCCTGCAAGCAATGATATATACTTTCAAATATTGTTAAGCATTTACCTTGATGACAACAATCCTACTTCTGCAAATAACAAAGATAAAGCATAAAAGCTGAGATTATTTACCACACATTTGGATGAATAATTTGATAAATTTCAATTACCTCTTAAATTTCATTTCATTGATAAAAGAATAGTCTTTTCTATACAAGAAGGATATATGAACCCAAGATCTATGAAAAGTGGTATCAAGCTCTGTTATAGAGCAGATATATTTAGACACACAAATAAATTCAATTTGTTATATATGTGCTTTCAGGTAATAAGGATATGTATGACTATATGATGAAAACTCGATAAAAGGCGGCTTTGATTACCAAATATCTTATCAGTGCTTATAACGAAAAATTTGAATGAAAAAAGGAAAAGAAATATTGATCAATTATCAGAAACGACTGTTCTGAAAATTTTATGTGAAAAATAGACTGGACGCTTGATACGAAAAAATAGACTGAGATTACACAGTTTAATTTTTATTTTTTATTTTTAAAACAAAATGTCATGAGACTGTTTTAGTATTTTTCTATAACCACATTATTACCGTCTGATTATCATCAAAAAGATCAAAAAGAAGCCCAAGAAGATGAACATTTCCTAGACAGAAATATGTAATAATTTTTTATGTAACATGAATAATGCCTATTGAGGAAAACTATGTAAAAATATGCTTTGTATTCTACCCGTACATTTCTCATCTATTTGTACAAATGCAGTTTTATATTTTATGGGTTTTGTCATCGGCGTAACTATATTTATTTTCTGTGAACTTGGACCTGAACCCTTCAGAGGTTTTTATTTTTTACTAGATACTGTAGCTTTTCCATACCTCAGTATTTTGTATAATAACCGTGATGCTTATTATCATATAAAAAGTAAGAATTGTTGATAATTTTTATTGTTGTTTTATTGTTGAATACAATCATACACAGCAAAATTATGTCAGTTTTCATTTCCTACTTTTCTTTTCTGCAAACACTTTTGAAACCTTTTAGGGAGTTATGTTTTCTTTTACGTATTTATTTTCAATATAGAGAATAGAAGTACTAGAGAAGCTCCCTTCTCCCTTCTCGGGGAGCCTAAGCTGAGTCATGTTTTCACACTCTGTGTAGCCGAGAAATTCTGCTCACTGACGCTGACTGCAGCTTATATTAATTTATACAGGTTAGGGCAAAAATCTCTTTTCACATGTTTTGTATGGATTTCAATTGTTACCTCCTTATCTCCAAAATTGTTTTTTTATAATTAAGCATTCTGGTTCCTAAATGGAATTGGGGTGCAATCAAGCTTGAGTATGTCTTTATAGTTCTCTGTAAAATGCTTCCTATTTTCTAGACCAAACTTGATAAAAATGTTGATCGATGATGCTAAAGTCAGACTGTCAAGTATCTTCATGGCTACCATTTTTTTTTTTTTCAAGTTTATTTTGACTATCTGCAATCGGCTGAATAACCATAATCAGATGTTTTCCAATACTTGATGTTTAGATGGCTGATTCTCCATCGAGATTCAAAGCCATTTTTAAATTTACACATTACACTTTAGTGCCTTTTGTCAAGTTTTAATATCTGCCATCTTTTAAGATGTGCAATTTGTTCATCTGTCTTTAACAAATCTTGGACCAGATTATTTGTGTGGCACCGAAGTCTTTCTTTGTATATATAAATACGCAACGGTTATTTATTTCCTCCTTAATGGTTGGAATACCTAGATATTCATGTATCTCAGTATTATAAGCATACCAAGGTGCACTATGGCTACCATGAATACAAATATAATATCAATTACTTGATAATACTTCTTAATCATGTTGGTAGTAGCTTCTTTTACTCACTTCTGTTTTTCTATTGACCATGATACAAGTGGCATAATCTCTTTAAACAAGGCAAAGATTCACCCGAAGATGACCCATGCTTAGGACGGCTGATCAAGGTTGAAAAAGTTGAAGAACTTAAATTGGAAGATGCCCAGTAAACGAAGAAGGAGTTAGGAGAAATGGATGGTCATAAAGAATATTCAAAATGGTCTATAACTATTTTGAATATTCTTCATGACCATCTTGTCGTGTCCAAAGTCAGCCCAAGATAGGTGCCAAGATTGCTAACATCAACACAAAATCAACAATGTATCGAGTATTCATTCAACTTTTAAAACTCCTATGGAGAGAGTAAATATGAAATTTGGTGCCGAATTGTTATGAGTGGCGAAACTTGGGTAATGAAACTTAGATACATCATTACGAAGCAGAAGTCCATGTAGTGACTTAAAAAGGTACCCTAAGAAGTTCAAGATATTGTAATTGACTAGAAAAGTCATGGCAACGATTTTGTGGGACACATCATGCACATTGACTTCAAAGAACTTCTAAGAAACATTTACTTCTAAGAGTGTTTCTATAACAGGAGAGTACTGCGCTGGTCTACTGGAGCAGCTTAAAGTAGCGTTGAAAGAGAAAAGCTGAGGATGATGAAATAGCGAAAGATGTGCTGTTTTTGCACAACAATGCATTTGTACACAAGAACCATGTTGTGATGGCTGCCCTAAACAAATGTGGCTTTCACATATTGCAACACCCAACTTACAGCTCAGACTTAGCCCCCTGCGACTATTATTCCCAAAAATAAAAAAGGGCTTTGTGGAAAAAGTGTAATTCCTTTCAATTCCAATGGAAATTGTTTTTGATCCTGCATTTTTTAAATTAATGAATAATTTCGTTGACAACCCCTTGATATTGAGTTTAACAGCGTATTACGCTCCTGGTATTATTGATAGATATTATATGAGAGGACAAGTTATATTTATTACACCTATCTAGAGTACACACAAATGTCCTACAGCTTTTACCTACCTGTCTTTCGTGCGCTCACATTGTTCAACACCCTATACATGATGCACCCAACCTTGCTATTTTTTCTGCTGCATTAACCATATCAGAAGTAAAGTAATGGAGTTGTTCACGACTGATCACTAGTTAGAGTGATATTTATTAAAATTGGCATGTGCCTCTTCTATTTGTTATTGTTTGTACTACATTTCATAGCCATTTGTTCTTCCATATGCCTGAAGCTTTAGGTAAACCTTGCTTTAGTAAAATCGTCATCGCCATCCCTATAGTGCGCTATGCCTTTGACGGCACAGCGCACTATAGGGATCCGGGTCCGCTCATCAAGCAGGGCTGGACTAGTGTTCCAGTTGTCTATAAGTAATTACTCTCATGGCAATAAATCCGCCATATGTATCATCTGTATACGTATACATTTAAGCACATAAATAAATAAATAAAAAATAAATGAATAAATCTCTAAGTTGGGGACGGAATTCCCAAGAAATAATAAACAATTCTGGCTTTATCCAGCATTATTGAAAAGTAACCTCACTTTTTATTTTCCTTCACAATTCCTTCAAATGTGATCTTATTAATTATGCTAATTACATCATTCTATATCGAAGGACAGCAATAACTTAAGTGCTAAAAACACACAGATTGTTTTGAAAATATTTTGCCGTATTTAGCATGCAGCTTTGCAGAAAAATATTCACAGTGGTCCTTTATAGGTTTATTATGTACTTCTTATGTTTTAAATCAGTTATTCCACCTTTACCCAAACAATTTCTTGATATTAAACACTGTTAAGTGTTTAAAACATATTAAATAACGAGCAATATATTACTAGTTTTATATATACTATTCTGGCATATGGCTTAATGTTCTCAACATTGGTTTTGATAGTAGTGTAAAGTAACACTTCAATAAATTCCATTGTTTTGCCGGGCCATATTGACAAACATTTTTTTTTTCAAGAAAATGGAAAAAATGTATGTTTCAGTTTTTATTTGGCGGTCACTGTGCAAAACATATTTATTAGAGTAATTTATGTAAAGCACGAGATATACAACACAAATTAAATTATATAAAGCACATAAAGAAAATAAAATGTTTTCAAAATTTTTTTTGTAAGTAAGAAATGGTCTTAACTATGTAACCATTTTTAGTGGTTGCAATTGCTTTGACAATCATAAGAAAAATATCAACCCCCAAATGCTCCTAACGATGCTAACCCATTCTCATCGCATAATGCTCTTTAATATGCAAAATTTCTTATTTTTAATGAAAATACATTGAATTAAAACTGTTTTTCTATTTCAAGTATTTCCTTACATTTAAAAATAAATCATTTTAAAAAACAATTGCCAAAAAAATAACTGGCCAAGTACATGTCAGAACATAGAGTTGCCTACATTTTTTTAAATTATTGATCCAAATTAACCGAAATAATTTAATTTCAAAATTTTAATCTAGAATTTTCTATCATAATTAAGAATATTTTTAAATTTTTTAAGCACATAAATATTAAACAGGATTCACATTGCATATCACTTTGAAGTTTAGTATTTCACAAATGGAATTTAAAACTAAAAAATTATAAAAAGAACTTTAATTTCCTTTTAAAAGACCTATCCAATTTTTTAATGAAATTCCTTTTTATTTTTTGGTACATATTAATGATGCAGGCTTTCTCTTTAATAGGTATAAAGTTGAAGAGACTATGAGAATATGATAGGCAGACAGACGGACAGGATGAAGTCGGAAGGGTTTATTGTTTTTATAGGCATCCATAAAGCTTTGGGCACATTAAAAATTAAATTTCTTAATGGTGAGCACTGAGATCCTGAGCTCATATATCATGGTCAACCCTTATTAATTTGAATAGACCTATGAATACTATCCACATTTGAATAAAATCCATATTTGAATAAATTGTAGAATAAATATTTCAAATTTCATCTATTTCATTGTGATGCAAGGTATATGGTAATTATAATTTAACAATTTTTTGAATACTTTTTTCTATTGTGTTGATGTATAAATTATCGACTTAGACTTTCACACACATCTATTCTGAAACAAACGTCAATCCCTTCTTGTTATAAGCATGATTAGCCTTTTTAACTGGATTGCAACAATGATTATCCCATGTACCTGTACATGTCTCATTTTACCCAACTGTGGTGACGCCAAAATGAGGGATTGTTTTTCAGGTGTCTGTATGTATTCATGTGCATTAATTCTACTCTGGAGCTCTAATATCTGAACGAATTACAACTGAAAAGTTTCATCACATGGGTCTCGAAAATATGTACATTGTTACCCGACTATGATATAGAAAAGTGAGTACTACACTTTGAGTATACCCAAACAAACTGAAAATATCTGAACCTAAGTAAATAGAATATTTCATTTAATTTATGGTAATACAGATATATATGATTAGGGTATAAATAATTTCTTTGCGGCCAGATTCTGTTTGTTTATTAGCTTTCCTTTACGGTCAACAGTAATGATGTCTTCGGAAGATTATTCACATAATATGTTTCAAATGCTGTATTTAAATGTTCTTTTTTATAAACTTTGCAAAAGTTAGAAATACATTTAAAATGGTTAATTAAAAAACATAGCATAAAGGTCCAAAACTTAAATTCAAATATCAATACAATGTAAAATACATGTGAAAAAAAATGTGTTTTATTTTTAAATATGTAACAACCATTGTGCGTTAATATGCAATACGCATGCAACTATGACATGTGCGCGATTATGCTAGTGGTAAGCGAATATATTTGTTCCGCATTGTTTTATTAAATGGTACATTTCAATTAAAAGTTCTTATCAATATATAATGTAATAAGAGTAGTCATTACTAAAGTTGTGAGATTTATTCTCAGACATTCTTATTAATTATTACATGATTTGCAGAACACATTAATAGATTAAACTAATAATAAAACTTTTACAAATACATAACGTTCATACTCCTAAAGGCATATAACTTGTTTCAATCGCAATACGCTATTAATGTATAATGAGTTTAAAAGTATCATTAAATAATAGTAAGACAAACTTATAATCCATCTTCTAACACTTGATTATCATGAGAATCCAATGATGATTATTGATCTGCAAGTATCCATCATTTTTATTGGCCACATTACTTTTCACTAGTCCATTTGAGGATACATTCTCTAATTTTCTTTTTCGGCATAAGTTGGATTCTTGAATGTGGTTACAGCTTCCTTGTATAAAGGATTTCCTCCCTGTAAAAAAGGTTTGTTAATGAGTAAAAAAAGTATTACTTCAGAAGCAGTTGCTAAACAATTTGATAACTGGAAAGCATCAATAAAATTAAGCAATAAAAATGAGAATTGGAAACAAACCGGTATAAATGTAGTTTAGCACCAAACATTTTTTGACAACTTTTTGTATGACATGGAAAAATATATGTTACAAATGATGTATTAAAAAAATTGCCGCTTGTGATTATTTATTACAAAAAAGTTTATTTGAAATAGAAATGACGGAAAATATCTTTAAATTTATTTCTTCCCAATAAGATTTCTTAAATATAAACTGATATATTTTACTATTTTTACGTTTTCGATTTATGGTACTTTTTTAATTAATAACTGCCACAGCCAGGCTGTGATATTAATTATAAAATGTACCATAACGACACCGGCCAGGGCCGGGCAACCAGGTTGGGCTGGACCCCTCTGGTCCGAACCCTGCCAATCCAGGCCACGCCCCGCTTAGGCTGCTCCATTTCAAGCCCGGCTTTCTCATCAATTTTATAGAATATAATAATAATGACCAGAAATTGTTTTAGTTAAATAAATAATTTTTAATGTAATACAAAATAAATAATGAATCCATATTTTAATAACAAATTAAAAAAAACATTTTGTTAAGTTAGTGTAATTGATTATTTTTCATATTTTACATAAAAATGGCACCATCATGTTTTATCTTTTCAATTCAATCTAAGTTTTTGTTTTTACCATATTTAATTGCATTAATTCATGTTTATACTTTTATATATGTTAAGTGTATAATGTCTAATAATAAATTAATTGTGAAATTATTAAAAAAAGGTTAGGAATAAATAAATTTGAATAATTTTTCTCATGAATAATTTTTTTTTCTTAAACTTATTTCTAATAAAAATCGCAAGGGCTAATTTTTTTTAAATGCATCATTTTTAATGTATATTCTTTCAGGTCATATAAAAAAATTGTCAAAATTCATTGGTGCTAAACTGCATTTATTCCGACAAATAAATTTCTATAATATAAAACAAATAAATTTATTTATATTTCGTTTAAGGCTTGCATAAAATTCTGTATAGTCTGTTCCATGCCAACTCGCCAAAATTTCACATTTGCAACTACAGTTTGATCAGAATTTCAACGGACATTACTTATCGATTAATTACTGATCTTCAATCAATATCTTTGCTATGTAATTTTTTTCTCATTATGTATGATACAATATAAGATTCAACCAAAACTAGTACAGTACATAAAAAAACAAACAGAAAATATATTAAATTTTCTAAACCATCCAGAAAGTTCTTTTATCTTTACCTACTTTTATTAAGTTTTCCTTTATATTTTTATATAAAGAAATATCAATAAATGAAAGTAGACTAACCTTCCATTTCAATCCATTTTTAAACTTTAAAATGTCATAGGCTTCTTACTTGGAGTGACGCTTGTTCTCATTAATAGGAGAATTTTGCTGAAGACAAATTCTTTTCAGCTATAGTGACCAAATTATTTCCGAATATTTGTCACAGCCATTTGGATTATTTTAATTTACTACTTATTTTGTTTTATTATACTTCGTTGCTTTACATTGGATCAGTAGCATGAACTACTATAAAAAAAGGTTAAAAACGAAAAACTATAGGAGGTTAAAACGAAAAACTTTAAAAACGAATTTAAATAATTTACATTTTGTTGTCATTCTTTCTTTTGAAATGATTAATAAGTTCTAAAATAGGTTTATTGTATACTGATAAAAGGGATCTGATGTTGATAAGAAGTAGAATATGATATAGTAATGTATATAAAAACAAAAAGAATTAAAGGGCATGTGAACATGAGATGGTTAAGATCTCCTTAACCCATCCTATAACCACAAATAGGAGAGTCTCAGCCAAACAGACGTAGACAGTGTTCCAAACGCATGCAGGATACCACCCTTCTAAAAAATATAAATCCAGAAAACGAGGATTTCAATGGGATGTATTATGGAATATGTCAGAGACTATCCAGGGGCAAGACAGGGGAAAAAGATCTTCAATGAAATTAGGATTATAATGTAGATTCCCTTCCAGAGCCTTTGTTCAAACATTTCCTTTCCATACTATGCTAGAGTAACTAGGGATCCGTGCAAGCACAATATGCAATCCCAATGTCTCCAAGTCAAACGTAAGTTGCTTTATTTGGAGAGTAAGGAAGTTATTATTAGAGGAAATAAGATTAGTGAGAAGAAATTACAAGGAACTTGAGAAGTTGAAGAGGATTAAAATTTGTGCGCAGAGTAACAATGTGCAGAGCATATGCCAAAACCCTAACAATAGCCTGACATTCCCCAGAGAATACAGAGCAGTCTCTTGGTAAGTGAAAGTGTGATGTAGTTGGACCATAAAACAAAACACCTACATAGTTGTTGGGCAAGTTGTTTAAAGCATTTGTGTAAATTCACATCCAATTCAACCAAGAGACATTCACAATGAAAATGAACAACAAATTGACATAAAAAGACCTCTTGCCGGCCCCAAGACAAACATACGTTTGGTCTGTGCATTACTGAAATCTATGGGATATATATAGGAAATGAGGAATTTTGATACACGCTCTACTTGTAAGACATGGAATTGGATTTCATCCCACTTACCATGATCTTCAGAGCTTGAGACTGAAAGCAGGTCAATTTGATGGTGTTTAATTTGGATATACCCCATATCCAAGGAATAATAACCCTTAGTTCAGAAACAGCTGGAATTATTCTATTTCTAGCAAAGGTGTGTGGTGAACACTCTTAAATGGGGATAGATGCATACTGTGAGTACTTACCAATTTGCTCAAGTCAAGGACAGAACTTGCTAGAGGTATAAAAAAGCAGATCATCAGCATACCGAAGTATATGACAGAATTGAGTGAATTTTATGTAAGTATGTATTAATGAGGATGTGGCTTAGCACTGAGCCATGGGAAAGACCATCCCAGAGAGATCTTGGTCCAAGTGCTCAAAAGATGATTGATCTGTCCAAAACGAAATTGAAAGAGAAATTTGTTATTTTTTCCGGAACCCTCAGCTCTTACAATATTTTCTTGACGATGGAGAAGTTTACATTATCATAAGCTGTGAAAAGGTTAAGGAAAACAGCTACAAGGGATTCTTATCAGCAAATGGAGAATCGTATATCAATTGTCCGAGCGCCGAGGTTATTTATTGTGCTTTTAGCTTTTCTGAAGCCCAATTGATGACATAGGATAATGGAATGGTGTCCTGCAAAACCATTCCAACCATTTCTTAACCAAGTGTTCAGTGACCTTAGATAAAAAAGGTGATAGATTTATTGGTCTATGTGATTTACCCACATTAGGGTCTTAAGTGGTAAACTTATTTAAAAACTGATCCACCCAATATCCAGAGATTGTTTTGGATAGATCAAGTTGAGAATAGACCGAAAGCGCTTGATGGACAAAAGCCTACATAACAGAAGAGAGGGAGGGACAGAATTTCATCCAAACCTACCTCTTTTTTTAATAAAGATGCACTTTATGTGAGATTGGGTTTTATCAAACAATCTCTCGTATTGTACCTCGCTTCAACGGTGAGAATTCTTTTTCAATAGAATGGAGTTATTAGCATCCAAGTCAATACAGTTTATAAAGTGATTGTAGTATGATTAAGTGGCATCCAGGTCCACTGATGGGAGAGAATCCACTTTCTACTTACTTACAATCTTTGATATATGTCTTCTTCTTAACCCACTTATTGCCGGATATACTTAAAGGGATTGTCCTTTTTTAATCCTTATTAAATCATTATTAAGTGGCTGTCTTTATTTAATCATTATTTAAACTCATTTGAAAAACATTTAATGGAAATAAATTCACTCGAATAAAATCGAAATTCAATTAAATGCATGCCGTAACAATTTCCATAAGAGACGGGTATTTCCCCTTTGAGTTTCTATTAAGTTATAACTTCTTTTGGAATAAAAATTTATTAAAAACACAGCTATAGATATGTGTTGATATTATTCTCTTTGTATATTGTTCTACATATTATACTTAAGGAAAAATATTCAAAACTAGCTGCGCCACTTTGTTCGTACGGGACTTTAAAAAATATGATTAAGTTGATTGTGAGATGAATACATTTAAAACCATTTATTATGATACTTATAAAGCTTAACTTCTATTTAAACAAGTGCTCTTTGTATTGAAATGTCAAATTACCATATCTCCCTTTTAGTCGCTACATTATGATGAAAGATATGTCTTATATTATTCCAGATTCAACCAAATTTACCCGTAATAACTTCATCTATATCCCTTTAACTATTCTTGCATGATGTGTGAATAAATAAACAGGCTCACAGACAAACGGATCAAAATTCCAAAAACAATATTTTCATGTTCTTTTATTAGGTTGACTAATAAATAATGAGCGGTCATTAATATTATAATTTTTTTATTATATTTCCAATTTAAAATTAATTAATCGTCAATATAATAATCACCATCATTTTGTACTACCTATCTCCATCGCACTGGCAGGGAGTGGATAGCATCTGCGTAAAATTCAGGTTACTTCGAATGAAAAAATTGACCTATGAACTGTCGTCCAGAGCATAGTTGATAACTCAGGGAATAATCGGCACTAAGAAACCACTAAAACCATAATTTTGCAGTACCATAACTTAAGGAGCTACATGTTGGCATATGTTACGCATAGTTTCAACAGCAGAGTAATCAAATTAGTACTCTAAGTATAAAGAAACCACTAAAACCATAATTT
The DNA here is from genome assembly GCA_039881145.1 of Druceiella hillmani. NCBI lineage: Eukaryota > Metazoa > Arthropoda > Insecta > Lepidoptera > Hepialidae > Druceiella > Druceiella hillmani. The sequence goes on from JAYKKI010000003.1 coordinate 45,235,661, forward strand.
TGCAGTACCATAACTTTAGGAGCTACGTGTTGGCATATGTTACGCATAGTTTCAACAGCAGAGTAATCAAATTAGTACTCTAAGAATAAACAGTGTTATTTCATGTGTATTAACCGTACAGCGTCTTAGTTACTACTGAATCAGTAAAAGCGTGCTGTACCCTTTTTAAACCATCTATCATGGAAGCTTCTGGCACATTCCCATATTTTCTAGATAATTTTCGAAAAACACTTAATACTTTTTAGTCAACCCAATATTTTTGTTATGTTCCAAACAAATTAGGCTAATTCTACATTTATCTTATATGTACAATCAATAAAGTATGTAAAACAGCCTAATACTAAACCTGCCAAAGTAATCAAATTGCAAATTCTAGCAACAGATTCGAATTTTAAACAAATTGCGGAAACAAAGTAAATTTATATTAAATATACACAAATATAGAAAAATTTCATACACATTTAATGACAAAAGACAACCTCGGGCGTCTTTCCGCATTCGGATTGCTTAATTAAATACATGTCACTTCCGCACCACTCCAAACTTCAATACTACCCATTGCATTTTATGAATGTATATCTGTGGGGAAAACTTCATTGTGGGATTTAAAATACATATAGCTCCATCCATTAATTTATATGAGTACTCTATACATTTGTATGATTACTACGTGTCGAGTAGTTAGGCACTTTATATTTTGATTATATCTTTTGATCGAGTGAACTAATTATGATGGATTAAAAACCAAAAATTGCTACAAATTAACTTCTACATAATGATGATGATTCTACTGGCAATTATCACACGCCAACAACAATTTTTTCAACACTTTTATGAAAAGAAGAATGGTCTCCGATTGCCTTTATTTCTCTTGGAAGCAAATAAAGGCAACCAAATTTGATTTTTTAATAATTTATTTAAAAAATAATTTGTCTATTTAAATACATATATATATATATATATATATATACATATGTATGGATATATATACATATACATATACATATACATATACATATACACACACACATATATATATATATATATACATATACATATATACACATAGATGTACATATATACAAACAAACAAATCAATAATTTAATTACTTATATTTAAATAGAGACCCAATCACACTAATTGCTAGGTAACGTAAAATTAAGTTTAACTAAAATAAAGCCAGTACTGCATATGTTAACACAACATATTTCGGTTGAACGTACTCAGGTTTCAACAAGTGAGAAGAAATAATTTCGCTTAACTTACGAATTGAACAAATTTTTTTGTATCAGTATTTAAAAGTAAAATATCAACATTTCTAAAATTGTACTCAAAAAATCTTTATTTTTATAGTTTAATATACTGGTATACAATAGTAATAGTATGTAATTCTTTAAATACTTGTTTTAAAAAATATATGTTTTGAATAATTATTCAAGATGTGATTAGAAAAATGTACCATTGCAATAAAAATATTATTTTACTATTTGTTCAATATTAATGATATACTTGCTTAGAAATGTCTCCAAATATTATAAAAAAAATCATAATTGCTGTTATGTGTCATACGCAGAATAAACTCAATTAAAAATATTTATATATTTCTTTTCATACTTATTGTAATTTTATACTTATTGTGATTCAATACTAATTATTTTTTTTTAATGTGTCATAGCAACAATAACAACATATTTTGTGTTGATCTAAGTCAGTCAGTCATTTCCGGTTATTTTTTTTTCGATTTTTCAAATAATGTTCATTACTTAAAAGAGTTTGAATATTAGGAAATAAAATTTTACTCAGTGTTAACTAATATTGATAAAACTCAAATAAATAAGTTATCGAAATTAGAACAAAGGTCAGTTGCAATATTGGCCACAGCCCTTATGCGCCCAGAGAAAAAATATAAAAAGAAATTAAATAAAATATTAAATAATAAATAAACATTTAAATCCGTATGTATCATAATTTCAAATAAAATTACTCACTCCATCCCACTTGGCCATTGCACGTTCCTTTTCGAATCGCTCAAACTCTCTTCGGTCGTGTATAGTGGTGATTATTTTCCAGAGCATGAGCAGCCCTAGGCCCATAAGCACAATAGCAGCTATCACTCCTAGTACTATTCCCAAGATGAACACCTGTCCAGATATTACAATTTCATAACCAAAAAGAAAAATAAGTTGATATTAATACAATCACTAATATCTAAATATTATATTAATATTAATTTATGGTAAATAAAAATAAAATCCGATAATAATCCACAATATATGAGCAATATTTCATTGTCTCTTTTCGTGAAGGTTGAGAGAAATACTTAAAATTAATATTTTTGAATAATTAAATTGTGAATTTAACTATTAATTTATGCCATGAAACCATATCCACATTCTTGATTGCTGTCTCTGTTTTTAAAGTTTCCATCACACTTATACTCATACAGGCTGTCATCTATAGAAAAACTATTGGTCATCAATATATTATTACCTTTCAAATTATACAATTTAGATAAAGCATAATTCAATTTGTGTGAATGTATAAACTAAGTTAAAATTTACCTGTGGTGGACAAACTCTCTTTTCTTGAGCTCTGATGATCACTCGGTCTTTTTCATCGTACGCATAGACGTAAGCAAATCGGCAATCGTCCTCATCACGATATGCACATAGATGCTCGTCATTTTCTTCATTCGCTTCATGTAAAAAGATAATATTTCATGTCAAAATTACATAGAATCATGACAGATCCCTTTTGTAATGAAATTAATTTAATGCAAAATACCAAATCTCAAATATGAGACAATTAACAAATAATAAATAATATGGCGTTAACCCACAAATATACATAAGCACTTAACGATGCAGCATACATATTGATCACTCAAAAAATGGTATTCAATAAAATGTTAAATGATCCTTCAATCAATCCTCCAAAATTTGTATGATCCTGCAATCTTTAAAAAAAATTCAAAAAATTCTCGACGTAAACAAGCTTTTTGAATGTGATAAAAAATTTTCAAAGACCATTTTCTCAAAACATTCAATTATGCTTATACAACTCACTATACAATGTTTTTGTGCACATATTTGAGGAGACTAAAAATGAACTATTCAGACAATGTGCTATGTATGCAGAAGGTGTGAGGAAGTGAATTAATGTATAAAGGGAGCCCAAAAATAATAATAAATCTTTTTGTACTCCTTTTAGATAAAAAACAAATTATGCTACATTTATAAACATTACAGATTTATTTTATTATTGGATGAAAGCCACAAACATTTTTATTACCTTCATTGATTCTCAATAACTTTCTAGTAATTATATTACCACTTATTACTTTTATTGGATGCTGAAGTAAAAGATACTTATGCAGTCAACGAATACATTAATTCCACAGAGCATATGTTAAATGTCCACTGATGTTCCAAAGCAGAGAAAAATTGCAAGAACAAGTGAGGAAACACTTGTTCATAAGGTTAAATAAAAACAAAATACCATTATGCTAAATCACACAACAAAACAAAAAATAATAAATTGATATACATAAGAAAGGCATTTAGATTGTGTTGAAAATTTATTTTCTGTTTTTTTATACGCATTAAAAAAAGAATTATCATAATCATAATCGAAAAAAAATCACAATTTGAACTCAAATTAATGACTTGACTGAAGATTCCACAAAAAAAGTAGATAACTGAATATGTTTTACTGACAGACCTAACAAAATTTTACTAATTGATACCTAATGAATATAAATATCATCTAAGTATAAAAGTGATATCATGAAATATAAATTGATGGTTGTGATATTAAGGTATGATCAACAAATTCCATTTTTATTGTATTTACTTTCAGCATACTATTAAAACTTATTAAAGTTATGTTTATTAAAACTTGTAAATAAGTGAACATATATGTTTTATATGTTCACTTATTTACAAGTTTTAATTTGAACATTTCTTTATTCTCCCTGGTTTGAAATGAAAATATTTATTTCACAAATTTATAATTCTAAGGACTAAGAAAATACTAAATTAAACCATATTACTCAGGAATTACATTTTTGTTTCACTTTCCTACATTTAAAAAAGCACTGATTTTTTTGTACATTTATTGATTATTGCTTATAATGCGAAGTTTCAACCTGTTATCAAAACCAGATCTAAGCCTCTGATACCACAATAAAACCGTAATTTGTACAAATAACAAATATTTTGATTATTTTATTTATTTACTTTAATGTATCTAATTGATACATATGGCGGACTTATTGCTACGAGAGCAATCTCTTACAGCCAACCACAACACCAGTCCAGCCCCGTTCACCGAACAGCCGGGAATCGAACCCGGGTGGCCGCAGTGTGTCGCATCGTCAAAGGCAGTATGCCTTGTTATCAACCCAAGACACCACGGCAACATTATTGCTTATAATGTGAATTTTCAACCTGTTATCAAATTCAGATCCAAGCCTTTGATGCCACAAAAACCGTAATTTGTACAAATAACTAATATTTTGCATTCTAGTTTATGAAAAGTATAACTAACCCATAATTATGTCGTCAACATGTTTAGGCTCATAGATGCAGTTTCTCTCACAATCCTCTTTACTTAGCGGCCCAGTCTGGTACATCTTACATTGTACACAATTCTTAAACTCTGCACATCTTCCAGGACATGTCTGCAAAATTTATGTCCTTTTACAAATAATCAAATACCATAACACTGAAGGATAAAAAAGATTTCAAAATTCAACAAAGGAAAGTAAATAAAGAAATGAATTCCTTGCCTTTATAAACAATGTATCAGCAATATGAAACATTTTTTAATCTCACAACCAAATATTTGTTCCATTACATACATTGCTTCTTGGACTAAAATCAACAGAGAAAATAAAATTTGATTTGTTTTAAATACTTACAGGACATTTGTCGCAGTAACGACCAGAGTAACGACCATCGTCACCAGTACCACACACGCACTGACCGCATACACATTCTCCATGACCACTGCATACTTCACCACCAACTGCACAATAACAAAAATCCTTTTTACAAAGTAACGGTGCAACTATAGTTACATTAGAGAAAAATCCAAATCTTTTACATAACTTGAAGAATAATTAATTGAGAATTCATAGTTTACCCGGGACTAGGCCTACAAGTAATTGAATTTGTCATTTCAAAAACCATTTAAGTCACAAAATTGAAATGTTTCATGTTTACTTAAAAACAGTGCAAAACTTTTTAATTATATCTAACAAATCATAATTTTGCATATAACAAAGAAATGCAAAAATTTTCAAGCGCTTTTTGTGCCCCTAAGTTTATAAGTTTTTTTACTGATTATTTGTTTTAATGAAAATAAAAAAATGTTCAGAACTTTTAATTCATTATAGGTTTCGGTTAATGGAAATGATAAAACATATTGATGTTTATTAATTAAAATATAAAAAACCAGTACTAGATTGAAAACTCAAATATTCGGGTTTTGGTTAACAACCTTTACCAAGTTTTATTAAAAAATCTAGTGGCTACTGTTATTCAAAATGTGTGGATATTTTTTATAAAAACAACCAAATATTTAATATTTAAACCTTCTGTGCTGAAAATGTGGGCGGAAAGTTTTGGCCAATATACTATATGATTTGAGTGGTGAGTTTAATTATGAAAACAGCCAATCTGATGACAGTAATTTCATGCTATTACCTAGAAACCAGAATAGTGATTGAAATGATTCATAAGGAATATTTGTAATGTTTTTAATAAAGTGAACTTAATAAAGCACAAAAAAACCTGGCAATAGGGAGGAGTGGTATTGTGAAGTATTTCATCAGAAACGGTATGTGCAAACATGCATTTTTTGATTGATAGTTTTGCTAGGAATGATGGAAGGGGTTATGCATATGAATGGATGGTAATCTATTGACATTACAGTATTTTACTTGCTTGCTCAAGTTGGCAGATAAATTACTTATTGCAATCTGTGATATTACATAATTTATAATTACATATGCAGCTGTGGTTTAGTTTAAGATACAACTTGTATACTGGTAGGGTGCAATGAAAATGACTGTCACAATATAAATAAGCAAAATAACTGTCACAATATAATAATGCATTCGTGCCGTTCAAGCCTATATATTTCAGTTAAAGTGAAATAAGCAAATAGACCCTTATATATAGTAAAGAAGAGAATGAAATAGTGAATCGAATGGTTATATATTTGTCTATAGCTTAGAATTATTTTTCCAGCTATGATTTAAGCTCCCTATTAGATGGCTATCATTAAGTTTTTTAAAAACTTAACATGAATTGTTATTAGGGCAAGTGATTTTTTATTTTCAATTACATTTAATGATTGTATAACTGATTTATGGTAATAACAAAAACTGCATTTCATGAAAACTTTTTCTTTATAATTAATTTTTTTTACAAACATGGTAAATTTTTTTCATCTTATTTATTATTTTGTACACTTGTAAAATACACATATAAAGTCAAAATGCTTCAACTAGGTTGTAATTGTATTTCTTCTCTATTTATGTAAAAAATGTCATTATAATAAAATTTCATTATAATAAATAATAGCGGACTTATAAATTATTTTATTGACATGATGTGAGCACCAATGTTACATAAAAGTGGCCTGTGTAAATAAAAAAATTAATTTTCACAAGTCGAACTGACATGATGGATCTCTTAGGTCAAATTTTATTGCTCAGGATTTGTGTTCTATAGTTTTTATCATGCACTAACAGGTGGCGCAGGCCATTTTTGCTAATTTTTTGCACAAATAGAAATGTTCTATAAAATTACGATAACTTTACTTTTACATATTTTTTTCAATGAAACTTTTTATAATTTACTATAAAATATATAATGAATTATGTTTCTTAAATTTTAAATAGACAAGATACTGGAAAACTAACTGAAAATTGAAATAAAAGCCCGGGCCATTTTTGCTAATTTTTTACACAAATGGCAACGTTCAGTAAAATTGCAATATCTTTAGTTTTACATATTTTTTGCAATGAAGCTTTTTGTGATTTACTATAAAATATATACTGAATTATTTTTCTTAAATTTTAAACAGACAAATACTGGAAAAAAAAAGCGTGGGCCATTTTTGCTAATATTTTGAGCAAATGGCAGCCTTCAGTAAAATTACGATAACTTTAGTTACGATGTAAAAAAAATGTAAAAAACAATTTACAAATATGTACAAACCAATAATTTCCTTTTTGGTTTATACACATTTATAAATTTATCAGAAAGATAATTGATTATAGGCATGACTTTCACTAATCCTCCCAATTCTTCCATAATGTCTTCATTATTATTGAAGTGCCAAGCTGCCGGATCTGTTGACCAATAATCATCAATAATATCTTCGCGAACTTGTCCCATAAAAATTATTAGACCCAAAATTTATTCATTTCTGCTATTGTAATATCTGACCATTTGATAGTTTTGGGGGATGTCTGGAATCGTTCCATATTTTGATAGCGATATCTGTTTGATTCATCAACTAAATAGTGTTCCGGTGCATGTAATAAAATTAAATGGATATTATTCTCAGTAATATATTGATACAATAGCAAGGGATAGTTAAAACAATGTTATACCACTAATTATACATATGTCCCGTTTTATTTATTCATTTATTGATTTTTTTTATATATATTTTATTTTATTTTTATTTTATTTTATTTTATTTATTTATTTATTATTTTTAGTATTTTTTTTATACTTAGATGTATACCGGGCTGAAACGATGTGAAGTATACTGGAGTACCAATGTTATCTAACTATATTATATCTAGAAGATATTAAGTTTGGATGATGATATTATATTCAGTTGTTCGTTCAATATTTTAACCTTGGTGTCTTTTTTATGTCTCTTTATTTCTAATATTTCTAGGATATTAAGTTTATTACCTTTTGTATTTATTTGAAATATATATGGAGCATTGTCAGTGATGATCGTGATACTTATTTTCAATGAGGTGTTTTGCAAAGTGAGATGTGTCTGGTTTGTTATTTCCCCAGCTGGCAATGTGTTCTTTATATCTGATAGTAAAATCTCTTCCTGTTTGACCTATGTATACGTTATTACAGTCGTTACATTTACGTTTATAGACACCATTTTTATGTTTATCTATTTTTTCTTTATTATTAATAAGGGTTTTACCCAAGTTATTTAAAGTACTGTATGCACATATATGGTATTATTTATATTTTTATTATTAGTTAGGAGTTTTCCTAGTTTAAATGATATATTACCTATGTATGGGATGGATTTATAGTAAATTTATTATTATTTGGTAGGACCGGGTGTATTTCTTGGATTAATATGATAATAATCATCACAATACAAATCAAATTAATCTTAAAATATTGTATAATTATTAAAAGTCATTCGCAAAAACTACCTCCTTTTCTACCTCTTTCCTCTTTGTCTAAAATTGGTTATAACAACCACATGTCACATTATTCATATTCAGAACTCATCATCAGACCCTAACCTAGTCGATGGTGCAGTTATTTTGCAAATTAATAACTACCAGTAGCAAATATTTTAAATCACGTTTAATTTACGACTATCCATTAAGGAGTTCCATTGTTCATCTTCAGAACTTATTATCAGATACTGACCTGGTGAGTGATATAGTTATTTAGCAAAGTAACAACTATCTGTAGCATATATCTTGAATCATAGTTCATTTAGTGCCATTTGTTAAGGAGTTCTAGTGTTCATTTCCAGATCTCATCATCATATTTATATGAAACCACACCTAAAGTATCCTCTTTCAAATAAAACAAGATTCATTGAAATTGGTCCACTCAGTAAAGAATTATCACTGAACATATATAAAAAAAGAATATTCCGACGAATTGAGAACCTCCTCGTTTTTTAAGTTGGTTAAAAAAATAGGCAAATGTATAAATGACTGTCACAAAATTTACAAGAAAAACTATTTCTTATAAAAAAATTTGGTGACCAATTGCAATATTGGGATTGGATCACTGAGAAAATACATTTCGTCTACACTCATACAAGTTTTGGGAAATATAAAACGAGTAACTAATCTGCAGAAAGATTAGTGAAAACACAATACACTTAGAATGATAACTAATGGGTGTTGTGGACAAAATGAATAGTAGTACAATAACTATATTAGGAAAATAACTGACTAATGATGCACCAAGGCATATTAAACAATTTTAATTTACTTTTCCTAATATAGGGCATTCCTTTATCCTACTTGATTGAGTTTTTGCAAGAAGAGAATAGTAACTGAAATTATGTTAATGCCGCTGAGGTAATTTGTACTAAGCTAAAATTGGTAGAGACATATAAGACTAGAAGAGAAATGATAAACAAATAATAAAAGTGACTAAAAGTTGACCTATGCGATTTCAAAAATGCAAACATTTTTTCTTCACAAACAACTTTTTATTACAAAGTGAATTAGCATATACATACTGTGAAGTATGCATTACTTCAAATGCCAATTTTTCAGTTTTTTAACCTCATAACTGAATTTCAAAAATTAAAAAAATCACTGAAATAATTATAAATATCACATTCTTTTTTAAGTTCATTAAAAAAAAACTGTTAATGTGTTTATACTGCATGCCAACTTTCATAATGGACTGTGCAGTCGTTTAGGAGCCAAAACACAGAAGCTGCCCCTAGTTAGCGCAATGTTTATGTTAACCGCCTAACTAGACGATCACATTTATAACCAGGCACAGTCACTCAAATCTTCAAAGACCCATATTATTTTATGAACCAGGCTTACCACTTTAAAAATATTTTGTATCTGTTTCGAGGACATGTGCAGGTATGACGTAATCAAATATAACTAAAATCGGAAACTTGAACCTATTTTATTCTTCTATGTTATATTTTTTCAAAACATTTTGAATCAATTAAAGCCAAAATTCATCTCATCAGGTATTGTTTTTATTTCCTAAAGGTATTTAATGGACCAGTATTGTTATCTATATAATGTAACAATATGGAGCAAATTTACTCCCTCATTGGCATTTCCTTCAAATAATTAAGCCAAAACATTAAACCCACAATTGCCGTAAATAAAAAACATTTTGTAATGGAATATTTGGCAGTGGTAGAATTTGCATAAAATCGAATGTAATTGCTGTAATGCCATTTTTTATTTTACAAAATCCTACTTGGATGAAATTTCATTATAAATCTCTTTAATTTTATTAGAAAACTCTGATATAAACTAAGAAAAGATGTTTTATGTATCGTCAACTCTACAACAAATGAAGATTCTGCATTTTTTAGAAGATTTTAATTTTAATTCACTTGGAGTCATAAGTCAAAAACACAAAGACTTCTTTTATATTTTCATAGTAAAGGTAATTGAATAAACAAATCTGAAAAATAGGGTTTATGGGCGTAAAACAATTTGCATTTAAGTATTTCAAATCTAAATAATTCGTATAATGCCTAGATACATTCTTAGATATTACTGTCACCACCACCTATGACTAAGCGCAAAAGCCATGTAAGTCAGTGACCAATATTAATAATGCAATGAATAATGATTATACAATCTCCTTCAGTGATTGAGGGTGAAATGACTTATATAGTTTTCATGGAGACTCTGGGGCTGTCTATAATGACAAATGTTCAATCAAAAAAGTATTTTGAAAAATCTCAACTTAAAAAGTTTTTACAATAACTTATTCATTATTAGTGATTATTTGTTATTTTTTAATACTTTCAATGTGCATGATGTTATTGTACAGTCATGACATCTTATCATGACATGTGTGACAATTGAAACATAAGAGTTTTCCTTACCAAGCAATTGATAACACTATATAGTTAAGAAGGTTTGATCATAGTTGTTTTGTCAATACTAAAATTCTTAAAAAAATACAAGCAATAATGGTTACTCAGAATGCAGTATGAATTTGCCTATAGCTATGTGCGCTTTGCTAATGGCGACATTGCTTTGCTCACCAGTCTGTGAAAATTGAAAACTAAACGAGTTCATATGCATATTTTTGTTGGTATTTCTTGTTTTTTGATTGCCATTTTGTAAAGAATAATATGTTATTAAAAATGGAAAAGCGACCAAACGCGAATGTCCCAAAGCGGTATGTTTTTAGATACCTAGCCTGTATTTTTTACTGTAGTCTCGTGTTTACCATTTCCCTATTTCCCTATTAACTCATAAATGTTAAGTCTTTTTTAAAATTACTACAACAGCTACTTATAATTTAACATTTTTTCAATTTTATTTTCATAGTATGTATTTTTTACTGTAATCTGTTGTTAATTCTTTTTTAAAATTATTACAACTATTTTTATAATTTAACATTTGTTCAATTTTATTTTCAAAGTTATGTCAGTTTTTCATAATTTGTACAGTATAAATTCTTTTATGCATGCTAAAATAATTAAATACTATCATTTTCAATGAAATTTCCCCAAAAGATACATTACTTTTGAAAGCACTGCTTTCAAAAGTAATACATATTTTTCACTTATATCTAGCATTAAATTATGTAGGAAAGCATTTAGTTAATTAATTTGTTCATTAAATATTTAAAATTGTGTAGAGTTTGGAAACAGAAATGTCAATTGCTTGAATTGCTATAGTCATCCTTAGAAATAAATATAGTCATCCTTAGAAATAAATATAGCCATCCTTAGAAGTAAATATAGTCATCCTTAGAAATAAATATAGCCATCCTTAGAAATAAATATAGTCATCCTTAGAAATAAATGATAATGATGAGAAAGAGTACTATAAACATCACCCAGTGTCTAACAATTTGAAATAACAAGTAAAAACAAATGAAATTTCATGAAATGGGAGCCTCGCATGTCTGGTAATACTTGACCATTATGTGTTGCTTGGCAGGAGAGACAACAAAGACTGCAAAATGCCATCATCTATTTCCTGAAGAAATGTTATGTTGTAAGAGTAATACCAGGTGAAATGAATCACCAGTTCCACCAAAAAGATAAAGTCAGCGGTAACTTTTAAGTCACTGAAAAATATCATTTCCTTGGTACACAAATCATATCTTGAAATTGAGATATATATGTGTTGTGTGACATATATTGTTATTGATTTAAATAACTTCGATACATACTTGGCGGTATGCAAGTCTCATTGCTGGCTTTACAGTCACAAGCAGAACCGCTCCAACCTTCGTTGCAAACACACTGCCCACACACACACTGCCCCTTTGTGGGTCCTGAACACAGCAGACCATTATGCCGATCACAGGAAAAGTTGTCACATTCGCAGTATGTGCCAGAAATTTTCTGAAATATTTCAAGAGTTACTCAGTTTACGATAATCATATTTGAATAATATACCTATAGCGATTCGAAAAAAGCAGTCAGATATGAATATTATATGTTTTAGGTGTATTTCTTTTGTCATGTTGATACTAATACAAAGAAACAAAAAGATCAAAATCTAGTAATGTCAATCACAAATTATAAGTTAACTCTACTAAAATTATATAAGTTGTGACCAATGTTAAGTACTATCCAAAGTGATGGTTAAATGTTCAAAGGTTGTTAAATGAAATATAAAATACTTAATCTACTACGGTTAAATGAAATATAAAATACGATATGTTAATTAAATAAATATAATGAAATAAAATTTTCCTACAGTCTTCTTCTTCTTTGTCAAAACATAAAAAAATCACAACTGAGCCTTTCTTGTGTTAAAAGAGACAAACTAAACAAGAGTATTTTAAGACCAATTTAAATGAAGGTTATTCTATTTTGTAGTCTAATTTTATTTCATTAATTATATTATTAATATTTCTATAAAAGAAAATTTTTTTAAATTTTGTTTAATGTAGAAAAATATTGAGATATACAATATTAGCAACTTCCCATTTTCTATAGGTCTTATACCTTTGCACTTTTATACAGCTAAATACCATATTGTGACCAACATAGATCCAAGTAATAAGACACCATCCTCACCTCATCTGGATTGGTTCTCTTCTCACAATCACACTGTCCACAGAAACACTCGCCTCTGCCGGAACACATAGTGGTGTCACCAAGCTTGCTGCAAGTGTTATTGTTAGCTAACGAAGAGCCTCCACTTCCACGTCCGTTTTGTGTACATTCACAATTATGCCCGTAATAATTGAGGCCACACATGCATACACCACATGCATAGGTACCAACATCACTGCAGTGTGGCGAGCGCTCCTCATAATTCTGTGAGTTATTGTTGTCATGTTACCAGTATTCATACAAATTTGTGTTAAAACATATCAACAACTAACTTATAAAAAACTTATACTTATAAAAAATGTGTTTCAACCATTTTTGTGGTCAACCATTTTTATTAGAAGATTCATTATAATAATATTAAAAAGTTAAAGCAGACTTATAAAAATAAGGTTAATTGCAAGATTGCGGACACTCACCTCATTACCTTGCCTTTCACAAGGGCAGTCACAAATTATTTCCAAATTTATCACGAGACTTTCATTAATTCCGACTGGATATATCTGAAAAGTTTGTTTCCATTCAGCAGGATTCTCTGGGCAATGCGTAACCATTATCTCTGCATGGAACTCAACCACATCACCGACCTATGACATAAATATTATTTTTATCACTGTTAACAATAACACAAATTTAGAAAATCTTTTCTTATCACATTTATTTAAAAAATCAGTGAAATATAATTCTTATTACAATTAAGAATTTTTTACATGACAATAAATATATAATAACGAAGTTTAACAGTGGTGGAAATTTTTTAATTTTTTAAACATACAGTAAATATGTAACTTTTGTATGTTACTTAGTGAAACAGGGCCCTTGCAAAATGCCATCAATGCCTTTGATTAAACACTTCCTTACAGTTAAGGTCATTCTTCTCTGTGATATCAGCATATATATTTTAATCTAAATATGATATGATGTGTCATGTAAAGGAGAACAGGCAAAATGAAAATTATTGCTATTAAAAAATATTCATAAATACATATTTTTTCTTCAAAAGACTTTAAATATTTAATTAAAATCATACAGTATTTAGTTTTTCTAAAGAAACATTTATTCTCATATTCACTCGTAACTTAACCTCTTTTTCATTACTATTTTCTGTCATTTGTATCAAATACCATAGCTCTTAACACTTTCTGTAAATTTCAAGAGCCATCAAAAAGATAAATATTATTTAAGTTGGTTGCTTCAAGAGCCCTATTATTGAGTAAACAGTATCTAGATCAGGAGTACTCATACTTTGTGTTAATCGGGCCATACGTCCAAATTCTAAAATGTAACTCGGCCACTATGTCCCCACTAACGAGGGAACTTTTTGCTGCAGTATCGTATGCTCAATAGCAAGCTATTTTGTATAGAAAACTGTTTCAACGCCATCTAAATATTATCAACAGTACTATAATTTCATATAAAACACTTGCTATCAAGTATTCTATACAGTAGCAAAAAGTTCCATAGTAGGCACTTTTGAATAAGCGTGCGAGCACGCACAACAAATTCTATTTCGGTGGTGCCATAGTAATCAATTCAGAACTAACGGATTACATCCCTGCACCGTGAGCAGTGTTATAGCAATTCGGAACGCAGAGCACATCACATGATGTTTTTCTGTCGTCACACGAGCGTTGCTGAGACACCATTTTGTTACATTTGCTTGCTTTGCTTTCTACGTTACGTAAGTGCGTAATTAATAACATTTTAAATTTAAAAGTGAAAAATCTTATTAATATGACAAAAATGTTGATCATTTTCATTTCATTTATAAAAACGCAAATTAACTGATGAAAATCGGCATTTTCAGCAAAATTGGAAAGACGATTTTTTTGTAATCGGAGGAAAGAATAGTTTATTGTGTCTTATATGTAGAGAAAGCATTGTTAAGAAGAAGTATAATGTTATGCGTCATTTCCAAACCAAACAAATCATTCAATGAAAATTTCCCTATTAGATCACCTTTGAGAGCTGACAAGCTGAGACATTTGAAACAATCTTTGCACCAGCAACAAAATATTATAGCTGTAGTGATCACACCAGAAGAACCAATTAAGGAGGCATATTTTGAAAAATGCTATCTGCTTGCTAAAAAAATGAAACCTTTTACCGATGCGGAAATGTTGAAAGAATGTATGTTAATAGCATCCGAGTCTTTATTTGAGAAGTTTTCAAACAAAAATAAGATTATTGGTGAAACAAGTTGTGTGGTTTTAGGAAACCACGATGAAAGTGAAACTTTTTTTCAGATTGTAGGCATTTAATTGAGAATTTTTCGAAAGCTACTTGATTTAGGATTTTAAAAGTAATATTAACTTAAGACGTGAAAAAGGAAATGATAATAGTAGACAAGATATATAACTATGAATGTTTATTTTACTCTGCGTACTAAAGTACATAATACATAAATACATAAATAAATACAATGTTCGGTATTATATACATATACATATTAAAATATTAAAAACGTAGATCAATATTTATATAAATCATTGAATTATTTTAAATTTCGATTATTTGATCACTAACTTCATCTTCGTTTTGAGTCTCACAGTTTATAAATGTAAATAATATTTTGTGCTAACTAAAATAAGTATCGGTCTTTTCCTCGTTTATCGGGTTATTTGATTTATTAGCTATATTTGCGTCCATCGCGATCAAGTGACTATGAACATTTACATGAAAACACAGATCAAATCATACAAATAACACGATGCACTTGCACGAAAATAAGTGAGAATGTAAACGCTGCACAGCTGATGAGAGCTATAGGTACCGCCATATTGGTTTCAGCGGCTCTGCCAAGCGCCTTTCACTTTACCCCCACTCCGCGGCCGACTGTAATGCGACATGCGATAGGTAAACGAAATATTCTGAGGCGATACAATAAAAGTTTCACTTTAATAAAAAAACACAGTAGTCTGATTTCACATGTGTACGGCAAATCGAGACTATGTCTGAGAACTTGTTTTTACAAATCACAACAAATATTAAAAAACGTCAACATTTAAGTTTGACTTGTGATGCGAGTACGGACATTTCTTCAACGGCTCAGTGTGCAGTATTAGTTCGATACTCTATGCAAAAATTCGAAGTCTATGAAGAGTTTTTTACAATCATTCCTATAAAAGTTCGAACTGGTGGCAAAGATTTTTTGGAGGCAAAAAGAAAAGAATTTGAGAAATTTTTGACATTTTGTCATGAAATCATGTTATTCTTTAATGAAAATAAGAAATGGTTTGCTAAAATAAATGATGATGAATGGTGGATACTGTTATCTTTTTTGTGTAACATGACTAACAAATTCAACGATCTGAACACTCAATTACAAGGAAAAAATAAGGTAACAACTCAAATTACAAACAAAATATTGGCATTTGAAAACAAACTAAAATAATTTGTAATAATGACATCAAAAATTTACCAATTCTCAAGAAACTTGAACAGAATACTCATATTCCATAAGCATGTTTTACAATACTTACTGAATTCATGAATAAATTAGTTAGCGTGTTTATAGACAGATTTTCTGACGTAAGATCCCTGGAAGATATCTCCGTATTAGTAGAAAATCCATGGCATTTAAAAACTAATGCTGCTTGAGTAAATTGGGATTTGATCAATCTCATCTATTCAACGAGATAATGAAAAATTATTAAAATATGGGAGCCATTTTCGATGAAATAAGAAAGAAAAACAATATCTTGCGCTTTGGAAATTGTTTTCTGACACATATAAAAGCATAAAAACTGTACATTGTTGATTTTAACTATCTTCCCTTCAACATATGTATGCGAAGCTTCATACTCAAAAATGAAATACATCAGAAACATTTACAGAAATCGGACATTTACTGATGAAACACCTCGATGATATCGTTAGAATAGCTTGTACCAAACAGAAGCCTGATTTCAAGAAAATAATTAGTACTGCCCAACTACATTTTTTTATTATTTTTCTTTACAAATTCTTTTTTGGATGGCACTAGTAGTCTTATTACTAATTTTAAGCCAGAACTACATTTGTGTCTATAGTACTTGTTTATATAAAATTTAAAATAGTTCTTGTTTATATAAAGTTTATATAAAAAGTAAAACCTTGTTCGTCAAATTTAAATAATTGAAACCAATTGTTATAACTTATGATAACTTTGCTGTCTGTCGTAAACGTTAGCAAACACTTGGTCAGAAATTTCAATATCTATTTAAGAATAAAATTGTTTCATGAAAGAAAATTAAAAACTAAATTTCTAGAGGAGTAATGTCAGAAAATATAAAGCTTAGAGAAAAGATATATTCCTTTATATAGATTAAATTGTAGTTTTGAAAATTTAACTTTTAATGATTCCTGTTTTTAAGATGTATTAGTATTTTTTAATAGGTGGTCTGCCTAAATTCATCACAGATGTAATTTACTACAGTGCCTGGGCATCATTTAACGATTTTTCATATATTGGCAATAATGGCCTATATTGGGAAGAAAATACTCACTCTGCAGATTTGCAGATGTATCTAACTTCTGTATATAACAGTACATCTAACTTCTGCCACTTATCACAATGTCAAATATCCATTGGCTGTCCTCCATTGAGTTTTCATACCAATGTTTATCATTATTTATTACTTTAAGTTTATTAAAATTATTAAATGAACATTTCTCACATTCTATCCTTTTAGCTACTATTATGAATCATAGTGTTAATCTGTGCTTTCATAAAAATATTAATAATTGGCTGAAATTACCAAACGCCATTACTTATATTATTACACAAAAGAGAACAGTTTGTCTAGACTTTTTACAGAGTGAAAGTTATATGCTCAACAATAATAAAATTTATTTATTACCCAAAAGTTATTTATAGATAGACAGAATTTAAAAAAATGTCACAGAAGTTCAATCTTAATACAGATAAAATAGCAGGTGTGTCTAATCTTATGTTATCAATATATATATAAATGTAAAACACTTTCAATCACACTAATTACTCACCTTCAAACCGTCACATTTGTTGGTCAGCACTGCTGGACCATTACCCAGACATGATGAGTAATATCGAACTTGCACAGTACTTGTAGAGTTATCCTGCATTTCCACAGATGATGTAATTTTCTGAAAATTTTAACATATGTCAATCTCCCTTTTGAACATTTGTAGAATTCAATACAAATTCTTAATTACAATGATATTCACGTAAATGGATAAAAAAAACTGAATAAACAAATAAACTTTAACATTGTGCTAATTCAAGTGAATAATGTAAATATTTCCTTTTCGTAACACAAAAATCATAATGTAAACTGTTGTACGATATCATAAGCCACCCCACCGCCAGGGCATTATAGCGCTTGCCGAATTAAGACATGACTGCATTTGCTCAAGATAAATGAAAAACAGAATAATTTTATTCCACAATAAAACAAAATTTGGAGTTACTTGACTCATCCACAGGTATTTAAATTACTCCACAACTGGACAACTATAAGATTGCCATTGGCCATATTTTATAGACCGTTGCACTCCAACTTTTTTATATTAAACTTGCACAATCAAGCTCAAAAGACTGAATTTGGATTTAAGTTTGCAAAGAAATTCTTTGATACTTATGAAATCACACTTGAAACTCCAAGAAAAGAATTGTTTTTATCGCACAACAGGGATTCTAACTGATATACATTACAAATTCAAAACTCGGGCAGTGATGACACAGTCAAAACAATCAAGTTAGGTATTCGTAAACCATGTTTGTATGTGATCCTAAAAAGAAATTTAATACTTGTGTTTGAAGTGAAAAAAACTTATGCAAACATTTGGCTCAAATAAGTTTTTGTTTCAAAATTTCACATCCTTTGTTTTTGAAAAAAACATTTCTTTCCTTTAAATTAATATTTAATCTTATTGCTTGATTCGTAAAAAATGGTATATAAATTAAAACTTTGATTACTTACAAGTTATTCTCCATTTCTTATATTAAAAATATACACCTATTATATATAGTTAATTAATAACTTTGGTAGCTATTAATATGAACATATAAGATAAATAATAAGACTAAAATTAATATTCTTATCTTCTTGACCATTGCAAAGTTTTTTTCTTTACTCCTAAAACAATAAATATTTGACCTTTTAACACATTGTAGACTGTAGATTAGTCAATTTGTGTTTGTACTTGCATTAAATATTTCAATTATTAAAACTCAAAGTTTAAAAAATTTAAACATTTACAAAAACAATTATTACAAAAACAATTACTTTTCTTGATATTTTGGTTTCTATCACAATTTTCAACAATGAACAGTACGAAACTTTTCAATGGATTATATGTTAGATACTTAATCTAATTGTATGACTAATTTGGAAATAAAAAAAATCTATGAATATATCTGAAATATATTCATAGATTAAAAGTAAGAAAAGCATAGCAACACATGATATATTTGCTTAATAAAACTTGTACCATTTGTGTACCATTTCACATGTATGATTGCCACACAGTTTACTACGCAAAAAAATTATTGAAATAAAATATAGAAGATATGTACAAAGATATATTAAATTCGTTATGTATAAATACAACGAATAGAATTGCATGCCTGCAACCTGCTACCCTAATACATTTTTTTAACTACTTATATTAACTACTACCTTCATAAAAAAATGTTTCATCTTTGCCCGAAAAATATGCTGAAACTGCGTCCTTCACTTTTTCATCGCTTGAAAACTTCTTTCCACGAAGTTCTTTTTTAAGGTTTGGGAACAAATAATAATCTCTGGGAGCCAGGTCAGGTCTGTAGGGTGGGTGTTCCAAAATATCAAAGCCCACTTTGTGCAGGGCGGCCAACGCAACGCGGCTCCTGTGAACAGGTGCTTTCTTGTGCAAAAGCAGGACACCTTTGGTCATTTTTTCAATCTCTCTAAAATTGACGCATAGTATTCTCCAGTTATGGAAACACCTTTATCTTTATAATCCGTCAACAGGATCCCTTCTGAATCCCAAAAGACTGTCGCCATGATTTTTCCAGCCGACTTAAACTTAAACTGTATAGGTAGTGATGTGCCTTTTTTGTGCCACTGCATTGAGTCTTGTTTGGACTCATGTTCATAATGATAAACCCAAGTTTCGTCTCCAGTAACAATTCAACTCAATAGTCCATCTTTATCTTCACTATAGAGATCCAAAAACGCACGAGAACACTCCACGCGGCGTTGTTTTTGAGGTGGTGTAAGCATTCTCGGCACCCATCTTGCGCTGACCTTTGTCATGCCAAGATGATCATGGAGAATTTTAAAAATTGTTCTATCCTATACTCCAACCATCTCTGCAAGTTGTTTCTTCTTTAGTCTGGTATCTTCCAATACTAATTATTCAACTTTTTCAATAATTTCCGGAGTAGTCATTTCGATCGAACGACCAATTTTTCCATAGTCATATTTTCCATAGTTCAGACTTTCTTCCAGGTTGAGTTGTTTGTTCGACGATAGTTCAAAGACTAATGATCCGATTATGATAAAACTTGGTATTTATACTAATAATAAGTTACTTAACTAGCTATCATTCCGTTAATCACCTTTACTAAAGGCCTACCTTTCCATTCCGCGAACTTAAAAATGTCCCTTCGTAGATCATTTCAATTCTTAATCAATTATGAAATAATAGCCGATGGATAAGGACTAGTTCCTCATGAAGTTTCCCATCAAAAATGTATTAAATGCTGTTGTATTTATCGAAATTCTAAACAACTTACATCATATTGTTCTCTGACAAGGTCGACAATATTACTGGAATCTCCAGAGAGCTTGCCACAAGTAGAACCCTCAATATGCTTCTGAAGCTTCTGATAGACACCAATTTGTTCAGCAGTAACCGCAAATATAACGTTGATAGCATTTTCTTTAACCTGGAAGTATATTTTAAGCTCTTTTCTACAAATTATCACCGTAATAAAACTACACTAGTGATTACAAACATTATTATATGTATATCTTACAGGTAATGTCAAGAGAGTAAACCTAAATTCACCCAGGTAGACTTAATATTACCCAGGATTGCTGGATTAAATTTGAATGATAAATCTAGATTTATAGATATGAATAATGATAGGCTTTAAATCATCCTTTGGCCCATGGTGATTAAAATGAAATGAGAGGACACAATTAATGTCAAAATGTTGTGTCATAATGTGTATGCTCGTTTCATTTCAAACACCATGGACTAGTGCCAGAAAACGAATATTTATAGGTATAACTGGTATCATGACAGACTGCAGTAGACTATCCAATTAACTAAAAATAAGATAAAATTTATACATATGTTATTTCTCCGTCAGAATGATTCTAGTTGAGAGCCTCATTTTCCCTGTAGTCAATTACAGTAACATTGATAATGGCCGGCATCTACTTCAAACAGCAAAAAAATACAAAAAGCATGTGTGCTCTTTTGTTTCAGCAACCTAAAGAGATCCCACATATCATTCTACTTAAATGAGCATGGAATGCTCCGAATGCACGATCGTCATTGGTGTCATATTCTTTGTTTTCTACGTAAGCTATTCACTAAGAAGGCAGCAAAATATCTATACGACATGTTAATTTAATCCTCCACGCGACGCAAGCCAGAGATAGGTTTCTCCTAATCCCGAAACATCACACAATGGGCTAAAAATTTGTTACCACTTTCCTCTGCTCCTAAACATCACAAAACAAGCTAAAAATTTGTTATGACCTTTCTTTACCTCTAACGCTTGCATCCATAGATACCTTTAAAAGGTCGATCCGTAAGTGGCTTTTAACCCAGCAAATTATATAGACAGAACAGATGAAAAATATCGACATTCATTTGGAAAAATATTGACTTTTTTGTTTTTGTGTTATGTCTCCTCCATAGAGAATAATGTGTGGGATTTTTATGCATTTATATAGCATTGCATTTATGTAATTGATATACAAATATATATATATTTATATATATATATATATATATATATATATATATACACAATCAAACTTACGTCCATATACATTCATATCATTATTCATAATATACACATTTCTCTTAAACTATTTACAAAGATTAATATTTCCAGCATGAATAAGTTGCCTACTGTATCTTTGGCAGGTCTTAAATGGTCCATGTTTAAAAAATTGCAAGATCTAAGATATGATTATGCTAGATCTTACAATTTTTTAAATATGTCTTATTATTTTTACTATAATTTTCCTGTAACCTTTCCGTAGATGTCTAAAACCCTGTTTTTTTCATAATTTTAGGTTGAAGGGCTTGCAAATAAAGAGGGGATAACATAATTTTTTTGCATGTTTTATAAAATTAAGAGAAAACATTTTATGGCCCTTATCATTTATTATTAACCAAATTTCCTCCCTCCCCCATTCCTAAAATTTCCATATAAATACTTTTGAGCATTAGCCATTTAGATGTGCGTGTTGGTATGTTTTATTGTTTTGCCAAATTTCAAGTTTCTAAGTCAAGAAGTTTTTGAGGAAAACGGCTGTGACAAACAAAGAGACAGACATGTGAGTGATATTTTAACAGTTCTGTATTTCGTTATGAAGTATGGAACCCAAAAAACTATGTTTTTTGAACTCATGATTCAAAAAAAGTTGTATAATAATCACTTTGTATGTCAAACAACCATGCTTTTGTATTGGTTAGTCCCACATGTCTCTTACATATAGTGTTTTTAACAATCACTTAGTCATGTAGTTTTTTTAAAACCTATGAACTTATACATTATATTAGTATTAATGTCATTATATTAATCATCTATCTACAATATACTACCATTTAATTATAGAAAGCCAAAGGACATTTAAGACATATAATATTACATTGTTATAATGATAAAGAGATTAATTTATAAGAATGGTTCTGCAAATGTTGACACTTTGTAGTTGATTTAGAAAGAACATTGTAGCCGTCCACTCATTACAAACACTGAACTTGTCGAAGCCATGATAGTGAAAAACTCACAATACGCAAAATGAGAATAAATTCCGCAAAAACAGTCCCCCATAATTTTATTTGATGAAGTTGGGTTATATCATTCATTTATATATATAGCTTCATAATCACCTGAGAGAGCAAAATATCATTGAACATGTTTCAACATATAATTGTTTCTTCTGTGATCCAAAATGAATATTTGGGAAGAAACTAGTTACTGGGGATAAAACTTGAATATTTAATGAGAATACTAATATTCCTAACTATTGGACCAACAGTAAAGGGCCATTAACCATGGAGAAGTATGATCTTCATCCAAAAAATATTTTGTCTTAGTTGGTGCCACTGGAAGGAGTGACTTTATTGTGAACTGCTACTGCAAGCTGAAAAAATCAAGCTCTATTGCTAATGAGAGGAAATAAAAGAGCTTGCTGGGAAATAGCTAGACTTAACGAGGGATGAGTTGTTTTTACGATAACAAAAGCTATTGGAATCTATGGGCAAATCCAATAATTTAACGGTCTTCAACCATGATAAATAAATTATTGTCATTTAACTAGGATACTCTACTCTTCCCCTATGTATCGGGATATTTTCCATCAATAAAAAAGTCTTTCCGCCTAAAAAATTTTATTCTATATTTAGTAACAAACCTCAAGAGCTTTAGTCTTCTAAAGCTCCTGAGATGGATAATATGTAATTCTCATATAACAAAATAATTGTAAAATTTCTTAAATGTTACCAATACGAAAGAAACTTATGGGACAACCTAGTTAGATTCCACTTCAAAATTTTAAAAATTTTGATAAACCTCATTGACATTTCTAAAATAAAATTATAAAAATATACTTTAAAAGGTTAATAAGTAGTAATATGATCTTACCAAACATGTGAAACTTCATTGATTGCTCCATTATATATAAAAAATAGACATCATTCCAATTAAGACCTTAAATTACTACACAAATTATAAGTACATTAACATACACACAAGATATCTGTGACAAGGATCTAATTTAACAAAAAGAAGACAGAAAAAAAGATATTTTCATGTTTTTACCTTCAGGTTGATATGTGAAATACTGGGGTAGTCTTGATTAAGCGATTGTGTGTACATGCCACTTTTATCCAAGTGACATAATCCGTCATTTGGTTCTATGATACCAGCGAGCTGTTAAAAGGGTACAAATTTTTAAAACATAATTTATCAAATCAATATACAAATAACATGATTATTATGTTTATGGCTCAAGTTTTTGTCAAAAGAATATTAAAGAGAGATCCTTAAATGTTTTTGATGACCGTCTTCACAGATTGACACACCGCTAGTTGTTTATTTTTATTTATCAACAAATAATATTTTCTTCCATACCTTGCCATCCCCAGCATAGTGAAATCCGGCATCAGTTGAGAATACTAGCAAACGTCTCGCCTTCTCCCTCCATCCAATTTCATGCCGGCACACCACAGCTTGCATGATAGCATCAAAGCCTCCTTCTGGGGAATCTAAGTTACCAGATACAGCTGCATTCCTTACTTCATCCTAAATTTATATGAAATGATTTCTTAATAAATTGCTGTTTTCAAAATAAATTCTTAATTGATAAGGAAATACTGTCTTTACGCCTAAATTATCATAATACTTCAATAATATGGATTGAAGTATCTTTAACATATTTGGTACCAGAAAAAATTTTCTTGTATTGTGGGTCACCGATGACATTGGTGGGAGCAAACATGATAATTTAAAATTTCTTGTTTTCTGACACTCTGGCATTTCACGAAATGATTTCATTTCATTTTAATTATTTAATCAAGATAAATAATGCACAACATAGAGTTCTATAGTCATCTATCTCTCTTGCAATATATTATGGAATTTAAATGAAATGAACTAATTAAAAGATCTAATGAAATGTATTTAGGATCGTTTTAGATTTGTAAAATTCACAGTTGGAAAATTAGAATGGACGTAACTTGAACATCACTTTACACCTTGACAATTAACAGATGAGGCTTAAAATGAAAAAATGATAAAAGGACCTTTATGATGACAATTAAATCAAAGGCGTTTACCAAAAATTCACCCCTACTTACGTCGCACAAAAATATTTCACCCTACTTTAGATTAACAGAAAGTACATTAAAAATATTTTTTTTCATATTTTATTAGACATAAATTCAAAACCTTCATTTGAAACATCTACTTACAAAATTTCATGCATATAAGTCTAGAACTACAGAAAATATGATAATTCGACGATGGATGGGCACGTCAAATAAACACGACGAAGTTATAAAGGTTCTTTGTTTGACTACAGAACCCTAAAAAGCATTGTTTTATTTCATTTTTACACAGCTTATTTATAGAGTGACTCCAATCTTATAAGTAGCTTATTATTTGCTTAATAAAAATAACATATAATTCAAACTATGCAAATGCATGTTACATTTTCACATACAATTTATTTAGAAAGAAATAAATAATAAACAAATTTATTAGAAATTATTGATACTTTTCATGTAATTTTTCAGCATATGATGAAAAATTCTTCCACCATCTTTCATCCGTTTCAACATTGTTAAGCTACTTAAAGCTGAGTTAATGATAAAAATTCCTAGAATAATCCAAGCTAAATGATAAATAATTTTGATAAAATCTATGCACTTACATACCAGCATGTTAGTAAGGTTTTAAACAACAGCTTTCAGATGCTTAAAATAATTTATTTTATAAATATAAAATAAATTATTTTAAGCAAAATTAATATGAATTCATTTTTAATATTTCCTAAACAAATCATAACTATTTATTTTACAATTACTTATTTATTACTGATCTTATAATGATTATTAAAGCACACATTAACATGACAAATTATAAATCAAACCTCTCTTCACACACTACACATTATTTACAATTACCCATAAACTAATATTTGTAGGACAAAGTCAGTTTGCCAAATTACATTTTCATTAACCCCTTATCTTTAAACAACCTTCATATATGGTCATTTAACATGGTGAATAGGTTTTAGTTCACTTTTCCATTTCACTTGACACCATAGGCGGATTTAGGGGGGGGGCACGGGGGCACGTGCCCCCCCTAGAAGTCCCAGAATACTCTATTTATTTTGTTTAGTTCTCGCAAGTTACAAAACAATATAGGTAAAAATTCCATACAAATATCTTTTTTAACGATGAAGAGCGCATTTGCGTGTGCGAAATTATAGAATAAATAATACTGGTACTAGTACCCATAGCTACTACGTATGTAGTCTACAGTTTTGAGTTGCATGCGTGTCTGCGAGGAAGCGATCGGCAAAAGTTTTTCCTGCTAATTTACTTCAACTGACACTCGTCACCAACTTGGTTGTGCCACCCCCAAAAAAAATTCTGTATCCGCCCTTGCTTGACACCAAATATTGACTACAGTAATATTATTCAATAATGTTATGTTCAATAATATTATTACTTTAAAGAACTTTTCTTGTGTAGGTACTCATTTTTCTTCACAGCAATGTCAATTTTACTGTTTGTTACTATAGTCTAACTTTCATTAATAAACGATTAGCTCGTAATGAATCATATGTTTAATTTTACTAGAATTCATTTATTTTTGTTACATTTGTTATGAAACACATAGAAGATTGTAAGAAAAAACTTACACTAAACCTGGCGGTATCACTGCTGAGAGGCATTTTATTGTGGTATCCATAGGGTGCAGCGCAGCCACTACATGGTTCTTCGAGGCTAAACAATTGGATACTCATTACTATCATGCTACTATCACCTTAAAGAAGATGTACTCTAGCAAATAAACAAAAAAGGAAGAGTATTGCCGATTATAATAAAGTGAAAAAAGAAAATGTTGTTTCTATTTCACAACTTTGTGACACTAACCGATCTAGGTTAACCGTTTTAGTGCCATGGTTTTTTAATCATATATACTTAAAAATGCCAAAGAAATCTTTGGTTTTTGATGTCATTTACCCTTGTCACGAAAAAAAACTGTATCTCTTCCAAAAATTATCCAATTTTAATAATTTTTTCGGTATTTTCTTAATAAAAACTTGTGCAAGGATAATAAAATACAAAGAAAATTATGGAAATATATATTGTAAACAAAAATTATAACAAAAACTGAAATCAGGGTCACATCGTATTTTCGCAGTCCGGTACATCCTCCGTATCAGCAAAATAATTTTTATCGTCACTAGTATCACTATCACTCAAAATTTGCATTACGCCAAATTGTGAGTGCACTACAATGTCACTCCCACCATCACTTTCTTCACAACTTGAAAAACGATGATTTTCACTGGAATTATTTTCGTATTCCGACGTTATGGGTTAAAAATTTTCTTTTTCTGGATCCTTTTTATATTGTAATTACTAATAATATTATAATTTGAACTTTATGTAACACGTAGAAAGATAAAAAATTAGTGATGCATGCGAGCAACCAGGGGTTGTTTAGCAACCACGCGATAAACAGCGTCGCGTAATCGCGAGCGCCATCGCGCTCGTGGCAAATTTTGTAAGTAAACGCACGAGCGCGATGGCGCTCGTCGGCACTCAAACGGTTAAACAGCAAGATTTTTAATTATATGACTAATAGCGGGCAAGTGAAGAATATTTAGAAATTCCAATAAAGTGTTATAATATGTGGTGAATATTTTATATACATGTGGATATATATAGTGTAATTTTCTTTGCAATATTTCTTCGCAAAGTAAATTCTTCTTATTACTCTGAACATAAATATTTTTTGGATAAAAACTGGCCGTTTCTAAGTTAATCGCCTTCAAAATTTTAAAATACATACAAAGTATAATTTACAATTTTTTATCATAAATTCACTTCAATATATTTATTACATCTATTCTTACTACTCCCAGAAAAATAAAACTCTAAAAACAGAAAAAAAAAATGATCGAAAAACTTTTTTCAGAATTCGGTATCAATATTAAGAGCAACTGATAGTTTTTAGTTTTGATTTAAAGTTTTTTTCGTGTTATTCAATGTAGGCGTGATTCATTACATTATTCTGAAGAGGAAAAACTTAAATAAATGCGCTTTTACAATATTACTTTTTACAAATAACCATTCAAATTTTTTTCTTTTTATTATTCAAAATAATGTATCAAATCGCACCTCAAAATAGATGTATTAGATAGAAAAAATACGTAAAATACTGTAGTTTGTGGAACTAGCAAACAGAAAGGGTAGGTAATAAAACATGGGTAGGTAAGTAATAAAAAAAATTATGGGACACACATCATATTAGCCTTACAGAAAACAATATCGTCAAATGACATGTGATTACAAAATCCATATGGGAATTTGCAACCATCACATGGAATTTCCAATTTAATGAGATGAATGACAAAATAAAAATAAAAAAAATTAGATCAAACATGCAAACAAAACGTTTTATATGCATGTAATTGAATGAGGTTTTCCCCATAGTTTGGAATATGGCAATTCTAAATTAAGTCATGAAAACAATATATTTTAAAAACGAGACTAATTTATGATGAAAGTACATAGTAAGACTCCAAAACGTAAATTTCATTAGAGCAGTATACACATTATGGTTATGTATTGTATTTAAAAGAGTACAATTTGGTAGGTTGTGAAATAGGAATCAGCTCATTATTATATCTAACTTATACTTCCTTCCTTGTATATATAAGTACTTCCTTTCATTAGAATAATAATTTTTAAATCCAACTTTTCCACATTATATAAAAAACATAAATATAAAAAACCATACAGCCTTCGAGGTTAATACAAATTCGTAAAGATCTTGAGCATTTTATAATATATAGAAAAGGCCAAACTGGAATGGCATTGTGTTACAATATATTCAAAGATATAAAAACAATGATGATAATGGGTCATATATAGTAACAACTCGGATAAATAAGTTGTATTAACTATGGATATAAAAAAGTTTCCAAATCTATAATTAGACAGCTACTTATTTCAAACCATGCCATTTTTTTATATATCATCTGAAAATTTATTTTCTGAAAGATAGACAGAAAATAAAATTAAATTGTTTCTAAACATAACGTAAATAGATGAAATTGAAAAAGATCCCAATATCATAAATTTTGATTTTTTAAACACAAAACATAAACTAAGATAAAAGTGATATATTCAGGGAATGCTATGAAAACAAAGCGTGCCAATTTGAAAAAAATGAATTTTAAATGTACCAATTATATTGTGACCTATCGTCCCATCACTATCCAAAATCATCAATGAGGTGTCAAATACATTCTCATTCCCACACATGAGAGTCACGTACACTTATCTCACCTACAACACAGCAACAAATGTTCTAAAATGTTAATTTCATTTACACATTTATCATCTGCCTAACATGATATTGAACTAAAGTATCCTACACAATTATTCACAATTAAATGAAACTACGTAATGTCGTATTATTCCTACTTTCTTTAAGTTCTTTACCACGACCTAGGTTTCGTTGTATTACAACATCTTCAAAGCCCACCTGAAGATGTTGTAATACAACGAAACCTAGGTCGTGGTAAAGAACTTAAAGAAAATAGAAATAATACTACATCACGTAGTTTCATTTAATTGTGAATAATGAATTTCTACAAAATTAACGCCAAATATGTTCAATAAAGTATCCTAATAACATATATTAGTTGACATTTTTCAATTTAATTTTAATTATTAAATGTATGCACACATTTGTGAGTCCTAAAATAGAATTAAATAACAAGAGATGAAGGAGTAAATTTTATGTAAAAAACAATATTTAATTAAATACAACACCCAAAGAAAGTTTCCAAGGCGTACCAGATTTTCAAATAAGTTGAGGTTCATATTGACCAAAATAATTTTAGATTTAGATGCTCACAATAAGACATATTGACAAAATATTTCAAAAAATATTTAACTTATTGCCCAGAAAATCGTACATATTTCTTAAGTACTTGATGTTATGTCAGTTCAGCTTTACAGTAGTTTGATAAATAAAATAAATGAACATAAATAATACTTTTCTGCTATTATCTTCATACTGATAGAAAGCTATGCAATCAAATATCTTCGTGGATATAACATTAAAGCTTCATTACAATTTTTTTCTTATTCTATTTAGAGCTTGAGTTCCAAATTGAGTTAATGGCCGTAGCTAAAAACACAAGAGCATCTTTACCTTCTGCCAGATGGTCACCACTTAAAACATGCCTACGTCTACAAAGCTATGAAAATGTTTTCCATTTCGATCAACATAAAGACATTTTGCCATTTCATTAATAGCTGCTTTTCCATAAAAATATTTTCTACTGGACTAATGTACATCAATGTCATGTTCTAAAAAGTGTGCTGAGCAACTTGTACCTATCTTTGCAGGAAACCAGTTCTTCTATCCGACAGCTTTAATACATTTCTACATTATAGAGGGGTCTTTAGGGCATCTAACAACATGTACTTTAATGCGATAATCCATTCAATTCCAAATTAAAATTGATTTAAGTACCAAAAATATTAAACAATCACAATTTAAAACTTTATCCCTTTCTCAAATTGCCATTAGTCGTAAAACAAAAGTTGTTCATCTAGATGTACGCATCTCTAAAATCATTTATTTTTTAAACAGCACTTTTTTCATTAGTCATATATGTTATTCAAACAAAGTATCCTTTAGACTTTCTTCTATTTCCGTATCATCATTATGCTGTAGAACTATTATATCATTTCAATTGCTTTAAAGTATGACAACCTCCAAACATATTCACGTTATTGATACTTATGTAATCAAATTGCCTCAAATGCCCTGCACTAGAGATGCTTACCAGTGCAATGATGGTGCCGATAATATTTTCATTTCAAATTCAACAAAATGTATTCAAATTGACTTATTGAATATAGAGGATTCCATAATTGGTTACGTTCTTTTACTGACTTTTATTTTTGCATGTAATTATGGCGCAAAGCAATTTTTGGGCCCTAATGAAAAACTAACTAGAGAGCTTTACCTCTTATCGCATTCGATCTGCGACAAAGTATAGGTCATCATGCAGAAGCCAACCTATGATACACGAACGATATCCGTGGCATATCTTCTTACTATCTCTACTTATATGTTATGCTCTGTGTTTTTAAATTTACTTTTTCAAGAGAAGCTCAAATAAAATTTTAAACTCAGAATCACAGGTTGACTGTTAAAACAATTTATGATATTAATTTTGTTACCAGTTTAAAAAGAACTTTTGCAATTAAAAATGATTCATACTTTGAAATAAATTTTTTATATTACATAGTTAAATAGTAGTAAAGACTATAGTTATTGATTGTTAACTGTTAAGACAACTTGTTATAGCTGGTAGCACTTTAACTACGTGTTAAGTATTTAAAAACTTACAGTAGAATAGCAAATTTATCTCAATATTATTCTGTATAAATTTGAAAACAAAACGAAAAAGCAAATACAATGAAATAACAAACAGTAAAAATTAAAATAAGCAACAATATTCTGTGTAAGCAATAACATTATGTTACACAGATATGTAATAAGCACTCTAAAAGTAATCCTCAATAGACTAACTGCCTCATTTTGAATGTTATTGATTTGTCTATTTTTGGGTGTAAATTATCCGTTGGATATAATATCATTGTGTATAGGAGTATAAATGGCAAGAAATATTCTGTCTTTATATCTTTTATGCATTACTGCATTAGATACAGAGGGATAAAAATAAAGCTTATATGATTCTTCAATAATGATCATGTTAAATAAAAAAAATTGTATGATAAATAAGAAAAAGAAGTATTATACTTGGAGATTTGCTTTTGCATTACAAGCTAATTTGTATATCATTTTACATTTTAAAACATGTTTAAATTTACATCACAGTAAAAAAATCTTAATTTGTGATTATGTTTGAGACAAGTCTTCATTAAACGAAATCATTAAAATTAACCTAATGATAAAAAAATAAACTAATATATCTATTATTATATATATTAAAGCTTCTTTGGGCTAAAAAATTCTGTGTCCCTTTTGCAGCGCTGTACCTCTTTTATAATCATTTAGTCTCAAAAAGTAAACATATTCCTAAATACGACTGTTATATAATGTGTCCAAGAAAAAGTGTAGAACCGAAAAATGACAGACACATGACATTATTTTATTAACAAAAAGACTACTGATCAGGATCTAAATGGCACACTATAGTTGTACTTGGAAAGTTAAAAATTTTCCATTTCTTGATATTTTAACTCCTGAATTATTTCGAGAAGAGTTATATTTTTTAAAATAAAAACTATAAACTTAGTTTGGAGTAAACAATAAAATGCAATATTTGTATTAGCCTTTTTTAAATAAGGGGTAAAAAGTGGCAAATAGATGGATTTTTCAATGTTTACTTCATAAAAGTGGGGATTTTTATTGTTTAATTTTTTTATGCAAATGAATATAAGTTAAAGAGTACTTTATTAAAAGTATAATTAATTAAAATTATTGCCGTTCTCGAAAGAGTTACTCAGGGATCCTAGTTAAAATTTTAAGGATTTTTCAAAATCCCATCATATTTAAACTATGTTGTCTAGACAATATATAGTAGATCCTTTTTGTCAATAAAATAATGCCATCTGTGGGTCATTTCTAGTCCCAATCTTTTTTGAACACATAGTAAAAATAGAACTAAAAATATCACAATTTAATTAATTTTGATATATTCCGAAGAAGAAATAAAAAAACAACACAAACACTGTAATTACACATGAACTACTTTCAAAACTACCCATTTTGTTTAAAACAACAGTTTAAAACATTTTTGTCTTCACTTTTATATAGATAATATAATAAGAAGGTACTTATATTTTGAAACATTATAACACTTAAAGAAATATAAAAAAAGCATGTCGAACTTACTTTTTAGGAACTGTTGATACAAACGGCATAACAACTTTATCAACAAAGGAACCAAAGCCAAGTCTGAAATTTGAAGTAATATTCTTCATAGACTCTGCGAGTAAATTACCCAAAGCACTAAGTTTTTCCTTGTCATCCTCCATAGATTTACTGAGGTCCATAAGATAATATAAATCTACTGGATAATCTTCAGCTTGTGAATATGATATACTCAGTTTATGAACTTCATCTATTAGAGAAAGAAGACATTTTTTTATCACTTTTATTCAACTCATCGTCGCAAAATGTACAGTTAAATTTTCATTTACTTCTTACATCCTATAAAGTATCAGCATGTACGGTAAAGAAATAGTTTCAAATCTATTGAACAATAACATTAATATATAAAAGTGAGTTATACTAGCTGTCAAAAACCATAGTTACATGATTACTATTCTGCAAATTAGGGAGCAACCATCAATAAGAATTAGAAATGTGACTAATGTGCAAATAAAACTTCTTGTCAAATTTCTAGTTCCAATAAGTCAATAGTACTGGATGATAAAATACCATTACC
The DNA here is from genome assembly GCA_039881145.1 of Druceiella hillmani. Classification (NCBI taxonomy): domain Eukaryota; kingdom Metazoa; phylum Arthropoda; class Insecta; order Lepidoptera; family Hepialidae; genus Druceiella; species Druceiella hillmani. The sequence continues at coordinate 45,269,138 of JAYKKI010000003.1, forward strand.
TTCATCATATACGTTTGCCAATGTGAAAACAATGAGAATGCCAATTGTTAAAGACACCTTTCACTCTGCATTTAAAAGACCTAAAATTTCACATTGACTAACTTGGATTTTTTTACAGTAACTTGACTTTCCGTATGTGGCAATTATATTAGTTATTAGTAAATTTCAATGCTTTCGAAATATATTTTTGTAACCAGGTAGTAAATAATTATGAATGAACTTTATAACTTACTTATATTCAAACGCAAATTAAGTTTCTGAGGCTTAATCTGGACAATTTGAGGACGGGCGGCTCCATATGCTGGTTTCCTGGACATAGAAGTCCCATCATTAACCATGCCTTTCTTACCTCGAACTGAAACAAAAGAACTTGTTTACAAAAAAATTTGCAATCACAGAACAAGTATAACACATAACAAAATTTACTGTCATCTAAAAAAATTATACTTTTAAATGATTACAAGATAATGTATAGTGGATAGAATTGTATCCACAACTGACATATGATATAATAGCATTGTCTCCCGTGCAGGTAAATAAATAGCAATATTAAAACTCTGCATTGTCCTGCACATACTTTCTTAAAATCGAAGACACCCTTCAGTTTCACTGAAGGGTGTCTTCGATTTTACTTTCTACCAAAGCCCTTCTCTTTAACTGAAGGGTATCTTCTATTTTACTTACTACTAAAGTCCTTCAGTTTTACTGAAGAGTGTTTTCCAGTTTACTTTTTACTAGAGCCCTTCATTTTCACTAAAAGGTGTCTTCCATTTTACTCTCTACTGAAGCCCTTCAGTTTCACTGATTTTTCCAGTTTCCTATTTAAGTTAGAGGTTTTACCAGTGGGAAATTAAAAAAATATTATTCTCCCCATCTCTCTTTATGACTACTATAGTCGCAGGTTACTAAAGCTAAAGCTGTACTGAGTGTGTAAAAGACGCACAGAAACCTGAACTTGACTTCAAATCTTACAATTCTTACAAGAACACACAAATATTGCTCATTGAAATTGTCAAGACACATGAAAAAGATCTCAGCACATATGCCTATTATTAAAATTCACAAAATTACTATCGTTCAAGGTTGGGTCTAATCTAATTTTATCTTAAAGTCTTCCACATATCTCTTTTCCAATTTTCCTATTCATTTATTCTGTCACTATTCATTTATTCTGTCAAAATTATCTCGATACACTCTTTCAAGCAGTATACTTTTTTTATATTCACATTATTTAATTTATCATCATAATTAGGACTAATTTCTATGTTCATAACATGAATAGCTACCTTAAACTTACTTAGAATAAGGGACTCATATTTAAACCACAGAGTGAAACACAAATTGACTAAAAATTTACTTGACTCTCTGATTAAAAATAAATAATATCACACATTTACAGTCAGACAAACATTTGTGTGACCAAAAATGAAATAAATACCACATATACAAATTCTATTGTCTGTGTCTTCAGTCATAAACTAATAAGCAGGTAAAGTTACAAGTAATCATAAAATGGTGCTTTATGCTATCTGTTACCTAAATTACATCGATATTCTTAATGAAATACTTAATTAATCATCTTAAAACCTTTATAAAAATATTTATTTGACGTTACCTCTCGTAAGTGGCCTGTCTTCCTTTATATCCAATAAACTATCTGGATCGAAAATATACTGTTTTGGACATCCACCATTGTTAGACACCAGGGACAGTTCGAAGCACCGATCTCCGGCATAATTAGGTTCATAACACCAAGCACACGATTTGGTCTGTATACATTCACTGCATGTGGCCTTTGCAAAACATGGATTTTGGCCTATTAATTTTTCAGTGACCTCTCCAAATACTAAGGATGCTTGACACGCTAAAAGCAGCACTTTGCTAATCCACCCCATGCCAAAGTTTCAGTCTTACAGTAGATATTTCTGAAATTAAGAAAATATTTAATTTATCTCTTTCTGTCATGCTTTTGTATAAATACCGATATAGAAAAAATATTAATCATCATCATCATATATATTAATACGCTAAGGTTAAGATGTTACTCTCCCTTTTTAGAAAAAACCTCACAACTAATCCACATAAATTATATATCATTTTATAGATAATTGCTTGCTCTACCGGCATCCACAACTAAAAAATTTATTATTGCTATTGTTTTTGCAAATTAATTAATTATTAAAATTATATACACAAAACAGCAATGCTGCCATCTAACGGCTCAACGTCAATATGATTGACGGTCGGTAAAATTTTTGTTTAATTTCAAATCCACTCACATATAAATAAAGTGGCGCTTTAGCTCAATGCTTTTGGTACTTGCGCCTCTATATGTCAATTTTAGTAAAATATTTGCTTGATCTGTCATTTGAGCTTCATAATGGAATAAAAACGTAATAAGCAGTGTGCAAAATTAGAAATGAATTGAATACCTGCAATCAATTTTAATTTATTAAATTGAGTTGAATAATTTATAATGCGAAGACTTCGCACGGGTCACGCTAGTTCATTGTTAATAAGGAATGTCGAAATCATTTTTAAAAAAAAATTATTTGGTCTTTAGTTTTCGAGGAACAAAGTGGTTAGCTCCTATAACTATAAATTTAAACCACAATGAGACCAATAAAGCAACTTTATCGATCACAAAAATACAACTTGTTAGATAGTAAAACTACAAACTGTACTATTCTTTGTGAAAATGTTAAAAACATTTTCAAACATTTTTTCCCTTTGCATAAGAAAAATGGCACTTGTCGAGTTGCAACATTGCAAAACAGTATGGATTGACGTAGCTTTTGTACTGTATTTGCAACGCCTTCTCAATATACATAGCTCTGGTTTATGATGACTGTTTTCCAGACAAACTTCTTGCAGAACAGTTGGTTTTTATTCGTTTTGTTATGATAGATCTTTGAAATCTGCCCTAAAAGAATTGTTGCTGAACACTGAATCAGGCCTGCACTTCTTTACATAAATTAGAGCAAAAAGCCTCTTGTACACATATCACCAGAACTCCTTTAGTATCAATTCATCCATATCTCTTTGGATTTGATCTATAAGGAACTTCGATGTACTTTACATTGAAGTTCCTTATAGACCAAGAATAAATTTATTATTGTATAGTCTGGAAAATGAAAAAATATTCTGTGTCAATAATTTTGTGACTTTCTATATTCGGCATGAATGTCCTTCAATTAGTCAAATTTGTCAACCAAATTCATGTATTCATTATAGTATATTACAACCTCCAAATATGGAACTTCAACACTTACTCCGTTACGTTCTTTACATGTAACTTTTCCTACATTATGGCTATGATAAGTAGATAAAATGAAAATCAGCCTTTTGCCCTTACACTTTATTAAGCCCACGTTTGTGAGCTTAATAAAACTTAAGGACAAAAGGCATGTTACTTATTTTATACCTGTCCTCTTCCCCGTAATTTTTTGTCCTGTACTCTTCCCTGTAATTTTTTGACACTTGTGGCAAATACATTCAGTTAGAATTGAATGTTTTACAAGTCAATATCCCATCATTCTACATGTCTTACTTAAACTAAAATAACTGTTATAGCAGTTGTCAAAGTAAACTTATTGTTATTTTTCCCTAAAGTGTTTTGTAAAATATTCTAACCGCTTTTCCACAAGCATCAGTCTACATGGATGCCTTGCTTACCAGTGTATATCTTAAAGTCTAGACAATATCCTAACTCTACACACTCTGGCCATACTTTCGAATTGTGATTATCAAATTTTTTGACATATATTGCCTCAGATATATTCAGTTTTCAATTTTATTACGCTTTCATCAATGGCAATACGTTCAATAAGTTTGTAGTTCCTTTGAACATCTCTGTACATTATGTCAAGCAGAGGTCCTTTTTTAGAGTTTATCGTAACTTGCATTTATCTTTCCACTTTATTATCATATAGTAAAACACAGCTAACAACCTAAGTTTTATTGTCCCATACCTTAAAACAAAAAACAGCACACACAAAAAATTACTCATGTGTCTGTCAGTTCATAGGTCATCGCCATTTTTTTCGGACTCTGTTTGACGTTAATACATTATTTTAGGCACAATAATAAAGCATAGTAACACACATATGCTTCAATAGATTACACTCAAAAATATTTATATATGAATTTTATAGAGCAAAAATTAAGCACTTGAAAAAACAATTTGAAATATCATGTACGGTGCGAGGGTATCATTTGAAAGGAATAGTTATAAGGGTCTCAATAATATTTTTTACATAATTTTACTGGAAAATACGCAAATAAATCGTTCCTCCCCCCAAGAAAAGTCTAATGGTTATTCTAGATCTCATAATATTTTAAATATGCACCGCGTAAAAACATGCCTGTGAAATATATAGTAAGCAATATATTTATGTTGTGAAAAAATGATGTTTGCTAATAATTTGATAGAAATTATATGTAGGTACCCTTAATTGTTTATAAGTACCTAAATTTGTACAAAACCATCGTAGTACGCGTTCTACTCATATTGGCAGATTTTTTTTAATATTGTTCATTAGAAACATTAGGCTACTTTAATTTTTTTGTACTAAATACATATAGAAAATAACCAAAATAATAAAATTAAACAAAAATAATAACAAAAATATTACACTTACCTATTTCATTACAATTTATATTCGATAATCTCAAAAATTGCACTCAAGAGATGTTTGAATTCAAATCAACACATTCAGTAATAGTAATTGCCGTCAACCAAATGTTTTAACTAAGCCAAGCACAGTGTGCTAACTAAGCCAAGCACAGTGTTATTAGCTCAACATAATATACATAGGCAATCGGTGTTATGATAGTTACACATGACCGGAATGAGCACCAAAGAGCAAAATCTATTTGCATATTTTTTCCTCAATGTTGGATATCTGTTCAATAATACTTTAATTTTGAAAATATTAATGACTCTAAAGCGTGTATTCTTCTAGAAATCAACTGGCCACTCTTACAGCTTTTTTTTAAAAAACAAATTTACAAGACGTTCTCGTACAAGACAAATTTAATATACATACTAAAAAATACTAGAAGTATGCGAGAAGTTTAATCTTTTAATTAATTATAAATGGTATATTGAATGAAATTTTTCTTTATTATTCATTAAACGAATTTTATATACTTAAATATTTAAAACGGTAATGACTCTGAAGCATATATTCTTGAAATGCACAGGCCACTGTTACAACTGTGTTTCTCCCGATTAATTCTTATTTTTTGTCATATGCAAATAAGAATGCATATCTGCAAATATTGAATGTATAAATAAACCAAGAAAATAGAGAAAATGTTGCTTTAAGACTGTTTCAAATTTAATATATATGTACCAGTAGCAAAATCACTTCTTAAAAAAACCTCTTCCACTAAATTAATTGTCTTTGTTAAATACATTCTTTTTTTAAATGTTCTTTCATTTAAAAAAGAATATAAGGGAAAAATTCACTTTCAATAAAGTTCACTTACAAATTACTTATTAACATGGGCTTACATAAATTATTTATTTGGTAGAAAATTTGTCAAATAAGTATTTAGTAACAAAAGAAATGAGAATTAATTTGATATACCGTAACAAGTAACTAATTGCAAAAACGTAATTTGTACACGAAACATTTTAGCCGCTTTGTAAGTATCCTAAATAATATTTGGCATAAATTTCGATGTAATTAAATAAAACAGACAAATATTAACCTTTGGTAATATGCACTTTTTTCAATATTTTGCATTAGTTTCTCTATAAATTTCTGGCTATTGAATTATATCAAATAAATATACAAAATCTTTAAATTAAGTCTCACACTGTGACTCGATTATATACATTATGGGGAATTTCGATAAACAATGGTCAAAACTCATGTCAGTTTGGTGGTTAGACCAAGGATGTGACACACTTCCACACACTGGGAGCCGATAGCCCGATTTCCGTTAAATTAATCTCATTAAGTTGATAATTTAGTAATAGGTATGAATATTTATCTGTGAAGGGGAACAAGAGCATTTAGCATGCTGTTATAAATATTTGTCAATAAACGAAAGAATCTAGAGTTTTAATACTTTTCCATTAATGAGGAATATGCCAAAAATTACATTCTAATGTACGGGAAATTTATTTATTTATTTATTACGTACAGTTATGGAAACTATGTGTTCCAACAACAATAACATTTGAATTAAATAAGATTACATGATGACGACATTATGATGACACACTTCAATAAATTTATTCTGACTTATCACAAACACAACACACTCTAATGCGACTACGGCCAGGTTGTTGAGCATTTATATATTGTGCAAAAGTGTTTACTTTCGGTATAATTCAGTTCTAAATGCCAGTATAGCAACAAAATTATAACTATATGAGCACAGGTAGTTTGTCAGGTATAAGATAATTAGAAAATAAATTTCACCAAAGAAACTTCTCCTTTGTGCTGCAACATATTATTATGATATCACAGCAAATCTAAGAGAAAATGGGTGGGAAATAAGTTACTAAGAGGTGAGATATATCACCCAACCCTATTACCATAACCATAGGGTGAAAATGGTGGTAAATGGTTTACCATTTTTCAGTCTCTCAGCTTGAGAGTGTTTCAGTTCTTAAGAATAATGCCAAAAGTATGTTTAAAAATATCCCACTTTACTCACCCTTTTTAATTAATTAGGCAATACAGTATTATATGAAATGCACCTAAATGGAGGGTGTATTAAAGGTCATTAGAGAGCTTTAAGTATCATTCAATAATATTAATCAGTTAATTAATAATTAATTTTGTAATATTAATCAGTGGACTTTTGCATCTACAGAGAAAAAATTTCCTAAATATTTTTTTCTATAATCACGACTGAAAGGTAACGTCATTAATTTGTAACTCATCAAAGACACTAGTTCCTTACTAAATGAACTACACTATCGAAAAATATGATAACTACATTATTTCTATTCTTTTATTCACATCTTCATTTTTTTTAACTTAGATACGGATAAAGTCTTTTCCAGTGGTACACTCTCCACCTCCTATTTTTAGGATACCTCAAAAATGTAATCCATAGACCAGCCACATGTTTATCTGTCTGCCAGTCATAGCCATTTTTTTTCTGTGTAGTGTAAGCTATCAAACGAAAGTGCGAGTTATCAAGATTCTATAAATATTTTTGATATAAAATAATTTGGTAAATTGCGCAATTCAAAATTTCAAAAAATCAATATTACTAGAAATTCAACGAAAATTTATCTAAAAACTGTAACAAGAAAACTAGAAAAATGCATCTAGATCTCATAATTTTTGAAAACTCACAATTTATCTTCAATTCACAATTTATTAGTATAGTAAAAATTATTTTGCGCTTCAAAAGCGCAATACAATAAAAGTAATCTACATATACAATAAAAATAATCTATAATATTTTTTGATTCGGGATTTTTATTTTTGAAAAAATAATATATTTTTCAATAAAAAAATTATTTTTCACTTCAACATTTTTGCAATTATAAATACATTTAAACTAATACTGTCATAAACAAAAACTTCTTTTAAAAAAAAATTAAGAAAGACACCGAATCACCATTTTAATTAATTTTTTTTTTGCGAAATAATATCCATATCGGTCAATATTCATAAGCGAATAATGTATTCACCGAATTTGTGTTACTTATACTGCTAATGTGCAGTGTGTCTGCACTTGCGTCAACATTAAAATAGTGCATTTCAAAGACACGATAAGATACAAAAAAATTTATTGATATTATTTCTTTTTTAAACATAAAGGATTGCAATCGTAACAGAGTTAATTTATTATACTTTTGAAATGTACTTACCTACTTCTACTGGAAGTAGAATATGTACAGGTTTGAACACCAGTGTGATCTTTCCTAAGATAAAACTAATTTCACATAAAATTAAAACTAAACCTATTTGAAGGTTCATAAAGGTTCGTGTGATTGAATGCGATTCAGTATTCTCAAAATGGTATGGTTTAATTGTCTCTTCATGTTTGATATAGAAATATCAATAGTATAAAGTAAGTAAAGTAATGGTCCTCAGACGCTACCTTATGGAACTACTGCTAAAATAGGATGGAACTTTGAAAGGCTCCTTCATGGGAAACTCTACACTTTCATTTACAGAGAGGTGATTCCAGCAATTGAGAATAGTTCTTCAGCAACCACTTTATCTTCTTATAAATAAGGTGCCGAAGCCACACTAAATGCATGCGAGATACAGATAGCAACTCTATTGATCTATAAAATGTTAATTGTCAGGCTTTCTAACATATTTATTTCCACTGTTTTCAAACACTTTTCCCACCGTTCTACCTGGGTTGTCTCAGGGCCC